>CM060949.1:37607479-38002479 GCA_030765055.1 Mantis religiosa | reverse complement strand
AAACAGGAAGAGTTGCACCCAACAAAAAATGGCGGAGAAAATGGTAATTAAAACAGAAAAATTTTTACATTACAAAAAGCTTAATCAAATTAACATGCAGCTTTATCAACTTCACATGGAACTAACTCAGACTTTGGGGCCTGCACTTTGGAATAATTTTGAAAATCTACTCTATGCTCATTTAAATAAAATGATGAAAATTAAACATACACGTTTAAAACAGAAGTTGTTCATATTAAAAGGTCAGCCATCTTATATTCCAAAAATCAAGAATAACAATAAAGCAGTAATTAATTTATCTGATCAACCTCTGAGTAAAGAAGAATTAGATTTGTTAAATAAAGGATTGAAAACTTGTGTTGCTTTCAAAAAAAAAAAAAAATATATATCTGAGTGAGTAATCTAAAAAACTGCTTGACAACTACTCATATTCTATATAAACAATAACATTATCTGGCAATGAATGCGTGATGTCATTCAGATATAGTAGGTGGATGTAAGTACATAATCGAAGTATACATTTATCTTCAGAAGCTTTTATCTTCGATTTTACCATCCTTGTATTTAAATGTATGTTCTATTTAACACCATCTCTATATTCTAAAATATATATATAATAACATTTTAGTGCGTGCTTTAATATTATACCATGCAGTGCTATCAGTATTTGGCACTTAACGTACTTTCAGAAAACATTTTGAAATTTCAGGTGATGCCATTGAACTTCAATTTCACCATTTAATTTGGTGTTATTTTCACTTACTCAGGACTTTTCTAATGCAAATAAACTCACTCTGTAATTATTTACTTCACTCTGAACCAGCTATTTGTTGTTTAAATATATATTATTGTGATTACTTAAAAGTTTACTGTGTATACCTACTCGCATCATTTATTCATTTCAGGATCTATTATTCTTTGAGGAATATATACGAGTAACTCAAGTTTTGGAACAGCATTGAAGCTTCAGGTACAATAGGTAAATATAAGAACAACTATTAATCCTTAATTTAGCAATTCCAAAATAGTTCGAAAATTTTCACATCCTCGTTTCTGGTTTCTGTAATGAAAGAAAGGTGGAAAATCCAGAAATTTTGTGTGTGTTTGGAAGCTTAATTGGAGGCTTCTTCGCCTTCTTCATGTTAAAATCCTTGCCAAACTAGGGTACTTTGGATCCTTTCAGCAGCTTTTCTGTCCACTAAAGTGAATTCATAACGTGTAAAAGTACCTTTATAACTAAATATATGTTTTCTTGAGCTTGAATTTTGGCTTTTCTTTTGCTATACCATCTGCATGGATTTAGATTAAATGTTAGATTTGCTTTTTGGCCACAGCTGGCATTTGGTGCATTCCAATAATGTTGTCTTCTATGTCTTGAACTACTTGAACTTCATTTTCTGCAGGTGTTCTTGTTGTTTTGCATATATAAATTGTTGCAATGATGGCTCCTCCCATTGTTGTGTTTTTGAAGTCTAAATGAATTTTCCATCCAAGTAATGTTCCTACTTGTCCAGCTTCCCATAACTTAATTTCATGGTATCTGCCAATTGACAGATGGATGTATTGTTGTTTGAATTGCCCGCTTACTTGCGTAATTATTTACCCACAATAAATAAAAATATTGCACTCTACCAAAAATTGGATACCAAGATTTCACAGAAAAAATTGATGCTCCCGAGACCCCCAAAAAACGCATTTTTAGAAAGAGGTCTGTGTGTGTTTGTGTGTATGTGTGAAAAGCATGAACTAGAAAACACAGCTGTAAGTTCAGCATGTTTTAAGTATGCAAGATAGTTATTCAGAAAATCCCCCATGTAAATATCCTGTAAATGGAACATGTTTGGCTTCTCTTCATTTTCTCAAAATTGACTTGGTTAAAATATGTTTAAGATATTTACATGACAATGAAATGTATATCTTGAGTTTTCTGTGAATGAGATTTATTCAACAGCATGCTCCATCACATAGTGATACTACATGCTGTGTTTGACGATGCCTCAGTTCAATACCAGTGTGTTTATTTTTTTATATTTGAGATGCAACTATTTCTTGTTACAGTATTTAGTAAAACTCTCCCACTGCATCATCGAGCCGAGCCATCGTTCACATTATTCAATGTTGACAATATTTGAAATTTTTCATGCCTATTATTAACAGAACTCTTTGATGTTCATTTGTTTATATTAATTATTTACAAATATTTACAACTTTTCAGGATGCATTAGTTATTTTGTTTTCAATATTGACAATTTTTCAAAGTCTATTGCATTAACGAATCTGCAGAACGTGAAGTGATTTTGATTCTGAATGACTTTTCTATATTTGTTTAATCCTAAGAGATAGACAAAAAGTGTACTTACGTTAAAGCACACAAACTATAACAAATACAATTTGTTGTGTTATAATTTTTATGTTTTAAGTCGGTACTTTTTTTTCTTTGACACGCATTCAGCATGACATTTTAAAGCCATTATATATGCCTCACGTATTAAAATATCTGCCTGTTAATCTAGCCCACTCAATCTTTCGCAAACCCAAAAAGAAATGTGTACATATCTAATAAATATTTATTTTTATTAGCAAGAGTGGGTGATAAAATAAGCTCATTAAAATATTGTAATTTGGATGCAACATACCACATAATTTAAAACTGGATACAGATCGTACTGCCTGAATATTATACTGTAGCGGTACCCGCTTGGAGTTTAGGTGTTCATGGCGATAAATGAAGTATACATCAATCTATATGTTTTGTATATAAGCAGAATAACCTCACTAAATCAAGAACACCCGCTCCATAATGCAAAGATAACAAATTAGTGCAGAATCTGAGTGATGTATCTATTTCTCGGATTAGGAAGGAGCAACAAGTGCAGTTAACTTTTACTATAAATGGTTAAAAGTCGAGATTTGACGGAAACAACTTTTGAGACTCTCTGAGTCTCGAAAAATACATAAATTCAAAAAGGTATTTTAGAGAAAAGAGGCGTGTATGTGTTCTCTCTCTTTCTCTCTTTGTGAGTATGTCTATGAATAATTTAATAAAACACAAAATGTGAATTAAACACCAAACTTGGTGTTTAACAGAAGTATACGTTTTTTAATAATAATGGTTGAAGAAATAATTTGAATGCATCCATCAGTTTTTTTATTTATAATGTAATTAAATATTTCTAGAATCTGTATGTTTCCGATATCCCAACACATTTGTTAATTATGATTATTATTTATTCTCCAAATGAAGTAACCCTATTTTATCAGTAAGGTATGTTAGGGTTCTAGTTACAAAAGCACATAAATAAAAAGATCAAAATAATAGACCAAGTATTCAACACTTTCACATTTAGAGAAGTATCCATCAGGAGTGTCTATATGGAATCTTCGAAAGTATGTTTTAAATGTCACATGTCCGGTAGCAAACTGGATCCACATAAAAGGAGGTGAAGAATACTTTTAGTTTACATCATTAACAGTAAGAAAAAACAAATCGAGTGATTTGTCCTTCATCACTGTCTATCCAAGTGCTGTTCCACATTTCAATTATTTTTTTAACAAATGTGTAGACTCTTTATGAAACTGAATTCCGTTTGGGATGATGCGTAACGTTTAGCAATTTCATCTGCCCGCTCATTACCATGTATACCCATATGGCCTCTAACCCATGTGATACACACGTGATTGGTGTTTGTTATAACATCGTTCCTTATTTTGGTAGCAAGTGAATCTGTAGTGTATTTATCTCCGATAACACTGACAGATGCCTGGGAATCACTTTTGTTAATTAATTGAGCGTTAAACAAAGGTAAATGTAGTTTATGGTTGACCGTGTGACACCCACCGTGGTCTAGCGGTAACATGTTAGACTCTGGTTTCCCAGGTTGCGGGTTGAAACTCGCCGGAGGGAAACTACCTTCGCAAGGGGAGTAAAGCCGGTGGTCCTGTGGCTCCTAAAAGAACCTCAAACCTGTTGAACAGGACTCTGAGCAGAATTAAGAAGTTTTTCCCGCCCTATATAAAATGTCAGTCCTGCACCGTGGCGTAGCGGGCTAAGGCAGCGTGCCTTGGTCCCTGTCCACGGAAAGCGGCCCGGGTTCGATCCTACCCATGTGGTGCGGATTTTAAGTCCCGGGTATAGGACCGGTGTCCACTCAGTCGTGAGGAAAGTGAGGAGCTTAAGCTAGGTAAGCGCCCCTGGTCACGAAAACCAACGTTCCGGCTGGGGGATGCCGAGATGCTGACCACATCTCCCTGTATCGGTTGGATGATCGTCCACCTCTGCCGTGCGTAAGTGGGCAAGAGGCCGGCAGTCGGGTTAGTAGGCCTTGGCCCTCTAAGGGCTGTCGCGACATGGGTTATTATTATTACTATATAATAATGTCACGCTGAGAACCAAGCGTTAAAGAGCATATCGCAATAAAAGCTCAATTTCCAATTTTAAGTGATTAGCATCAACCAAAAATAGAACAAAATATGAATACTTTGGCGCGCCAGCTGTTACTCAGAATAATGTTTGTGATGTTTAAATTAACTTAAAATCTGCTATTGAAAACTATAAAGCTAGAGCTATTCTTCAAACCAAGTACTGAGTAAACTGTATCAATCAAGTTAATTATAAAAAAATATTTTATTGCCGGAGGGAACTAAAATGTAACTGTGATAGCTGATAAGCCAATTTTGATTCTGCTCTAGAGAAAAATACGGTAGAATAAGTTAAGTTTGATTTCTAACGCCATTTGTATGAGAGAGAGAGAGAGAGAGAGAGAGAGAGAGAGAGAGAGAGAGAGAGAGAGAGAGAGAGAGAGAGAGAGAGAGAGAGAGAGAGAGAGAGAGAGAGAGAGCTGAATGAACTTCTACGCTTCTACATTTCCCCATAATATATGAACAACGTATGAAAAGGATACATCTGAACATGCCCAATGTTCGAGAATGTCAGGAAGTTTCTCCTAGCCTCGAAAATATTATACACAACAAGAGTATGTCCTGCTGATCCTGAAGAAGAAAACCTTCTGAATAAAACAGAATATAGTCTAAACCATAATCTAGACATTTAAATATACTGATGAACAGAGAAATAAGCTGAAAGGCAGAAAGAAGCAATAAGATATACAAAGAGACAGACAGAGAGAGAAAGTAACAACAAACTTGGGTCAGTGGAAAAATGAAAAAATGCAAAACAGAAGAAATTGGAAAATCTTAAGCACAGAAGGGGATAAAAGAGACAAGCGAAAAGTAAACAACATACAAAGAGAAAAACTACTAAAGAGTTCTTGAGTTTTGATGTTCTCAGAAAGGATGTGGAATTCAATGTGGTCAACAGAAAGACGAATAAAGGGTAAATAACAAAAATTACAAACATGGAATAAACATGCAGAAGAGTTACCTATATGACATAAATTCGCGTACACAATATGGCTATGGGAAATGAAACGGAAGTGTCAGAGAAAGAAAAAAAAAAACATTAAGAGGTAGAGGTAACGCTTAGCAAAAAGAATGGGAGGGAAGAATTAAGCATCCCATTTATGGGATAGCTTATGAAATACCATGATCTGAGGACTTCACTAGCAAAACGAGAAGGAAAGCTATGCAAGAATGTAATAATTTCAATACAATTATCTGATTAATATTGGGCGAACAACAAGGAACACGTAATTCGTTCAAAAATGGTATATACCTCTTAGATGTAGAACGGTTGGAGTTCGAAAGTCACATTTACGATTACTACAGTGTTGGGTTTTGAATAGAAAGCCTTGTGCTATGTAAGAGCAGCCACTCGCTAGACGAGGCTGTCGCTCTTTTTGTTATTACCAACTCATAAAATGTTGGAAACATACGTTCCTTCAAGCAACGTACAAAACACAAGCACGTTCCTTGAAGCACCACTCGCATAACATTTCTACGCTGTAAACAGCCCTAACAAGTGAAGGGCCACGAATCGAACATGAATTTCTGCAGAATTATACACCAACTTACTGTAGAACACTGTAAAGTCATTCGACCGTTAAGGATTTCACTTGTTCGCTAGAGAAAATTAAATGTCCAATAAAATCCAGGGCCACGGATTCGTATCCCCACAAGCTAAAGAAAAATGTCCTTCCAACATTGTGCTACGGTGCCAGCGAATACCTACTGCAGAGAGATTGAGTCACATTATTCCGCCGTCTTTTGTTATATGCCGCCGAGAGCAGCAACAAATGGAACATTCAAGGACAGCCACTGATGTTACGAGCTGGAAATATATGCCACTTTGTTCCAGAACGTTCGATTTAGGGAAATCTAGAAAAATCGACCTCCAGGGACTCCGGTTTCTAGAATATTTCTTCTACGAGCCACCGATATAACAGGGACAATAAGGAACAGTCCGGGAGTTAATTTCAGTTGAGTTGGCCACGGAATAGGATCTCAGAGTCGCCAAACAGTTAAAGTAAGTTGAAGTGAGCGTCCAGAAGTTTTGAGCATCATGGGTACAACGAAACATTAACACTGACGTGTTTGCTCATGTATTTGTTAGAAGTGAAAGTGAGTTTAAGTTAATATTGGGCCGACAATGTTAGTAACAAATAAAGTATGTTCAGCACAACTTCATGTTATCATCATATATGTACAGACTAGCACAAGTGGTAAGTTGTCCAGAAACAAGTTCTCTCCAAAAATCTCGCAATTAACATCCACTTGAAAATAATGTTAATAAACATAAAAAAATAAAGCTGTTCTTTGAAGTGTTCAAAAAATACAAAATCATAAATGAAGAATTAATGGTATGAATTTTTAAAATAATCGTACCACCAAGACCAAATGCATCGATCACCTGGACTCATATATACAAGGTGAATGACAAACAGTGATCAAACTCTGATCAGAAATTTCGAACCGAAACTCAGAAATTTCTCTTTTATCTTAAAAATGCATTCTATAATCCAAAGTACTTGTTTGTTCCTGTCTTTTCTGCAGTATACATTTCCCATACATATCTCCAATTTTAGTTGGTGGTGGTTAGCATGTTATGTTTCCAGAAGTCTCAGGTTCGATTTCCAACTAAAGACTGTGAACTGTCTTTTGTTTATCTTCCCTAGAGTCTGGAAGTAAAACGAGAATGAAAAGAAATGGTGTGTGTGTGTATATGTGCGTATGTATGTATGTGAGTTTAAAGACAACTCTAACAATATTACAACAGGAAGCCTGTAAACCTCATTATTAAATTCCTCCAAATTCAAAGTAGCAGATATGACTCAATATGTTATAGGCAGCATATAAGGGGAACAAAAACAATTCTGCACACTGTATTACACATGGAATATTCTACTGAAGATAACTGAGAAGTTGCCTTTGTCCTTCTGTTTTTAATAACTCTATACCAATTTGGAATAAGAAGTTTCCGTTTCGAAAAAAGTGCTTCCCTTTCAAGGTTCATTTTGATTCAAAGCCGTTTTAATTTAGGATTTGTAAATCATATCAATTACCACTGAAGCTCCAATAAAATCTTCTTTCGAAAAAGTAGGCTGCCTTCAAGGTTCCATTGTATGTATTTCCATATTTTGAATTGGAGGAACCGATAGGGCTTAAAATGGGGCATAAGAAACAAAGAAAAACAGTTGTAGTTCCATAAAACATCGGTGAACGTTGCTTAAAGAAAGTAAACGGGGAAAGCATACTTACCTATTTACATTTCCAAAAAAACGCCAACCAAAATTAAGACCAAGGCCAAAATCTTACCTGGGTGATCTTTAGCTTAAAAAGTTATTAATACAGTAGTATATTAATATACGCTCATTACATGCTGCAATAATAGGTACCTGCAATGTAATGATGCAGTCAATGCTGTTTAAGAAAGCAAATGTTCCTGATCTCTCCGGCATTTGCCCCTAATGAGAAATCACGAAAATCTGAAGAAAACAAATCCCAGTCGTTAAAAAAGTCCTGGTGCGATTTGAACACAGACCTGCCGAATGTGAGACTCACACGTTACCTGAGGCATATGCCTTGGACGTTTGAGAGATGAACTCATAACTTTAATGACATATATTCCCTTGCTGATAGTCAGAGCCTTTGCTCACAGGCAACCCTTTCCCAGACTTAAGGCAAGGCTACACTGAAAATTCCAAATTCTATAATAAACCTATCATGAAAATTTAGCCACATAATTAGAGTATCGTTTTAAACTTTCATGCACATTTTTATGTTGCTACACCAAATAGTTCATTAATTATTAATTATTTTTTTTGTGAAAATATTGTAAAAATTAAAAATGTTCTACGCGTCAAAAAATTTGACATTTTAAATTGAATCTTTGTTTTTGGGTAGTACAGAGCAATTTTAAAATACCAACATTCTTAGTTTTTTGAGTATTCCTGTAGAACTTGTTCTAAAATATTTTCCACGTGTTAGCTCTCAAAATTTTGAAAATATTAACTTATTTTATTACTTAACATCATATAATTTTCAAAACATGAGCATTAACAAAAAAGGGGGAATGTGAAGTTTTTGATTTACATATTATGGACGTATCCTGGAAGTTTCACCAATTTAAATGGAAAACTTTGACGCGTGGAGCATTTTGTATGCTAAAAAGTGTTAGAAAAAAGTTTTTCAGAAAATCAATTTTAAAGTTATAATTGTTACTTTTAACGATTGTTAAAGGTCTCTTTAAATTGTTATGTGATGGCCTAAAGTGGTGCAAATGATAAAAATAGCATGCCATTCATTACTACAAACGCTAAGCTACCAAAAATGCCAAAAAAGAAAATTCCATCATTTTCAATATTTTCGACGAATTTTCAGTGTAGCCTTACCTTAAGATTAATTAGGAAGGTTTTTTCTTGAAGAATATGAATAAGGGATGTACAAAGATGCACTTATTTCTCAGTTTGATATTTGAAAAGCTAACCGTTTTGAAAATGTCATTAACGAAAATCTCCTAGCCACCTAACATAAATGTAAGACATTACCACATAAAGACGCAAAAGGTATAGAAAGGAAACAAAAATTGTTGGTGCAAATTAGTAAAAACTCCTAAAATAGAAGACAGTGATAAATAGGAAACGAAATATACATTTTATTATATGGATACCGGAAGTTGTTGACCTAACATTCTCTAAAATGAGCTATATAATGCCTTTAAAATATAAAAACTTGCACACAAAATGTAAAAATTGACCTTAAAAATTAACAATTTCTTTCACAATAATAAATTAATAACTGTCACAGACAAATGATGAATAAATGGTTCGAATAACCACTTTTTAAAATGAACTTTCTTAGTAAATAATGGCATTAATAATTGCTGCTAAATAATAAATAAATTCACAATTCATCAGGTCACTTTCAATTTTATAAAATAAGAACAACATAAGTTACTGAACCCATTAGCCAAAACCTACCTTACTTAGCGTTACAGTACGTCACCATGGTCATCTTCAAGTTATCAAAAGTAAAAGAACGGCGGTTGTCAGCTTAAACTGTCTTATACTTTGAGAAACTTCTCTCTACTGCCACAGATGTTATAATGTTATAGGTGTATAATGCAATTGGTTGTTTCCGGGCTGTTTTGCCGTGGTCTGTTGGAGTAAGAACCAAACGTTTCGTCCACAACTACGGCAGACATCATCAGTGGCGCGGTCGAAGCTTTCTTGCAGAGAGTTTGGCTGCGTCTGCAAGAAAGCTTCGACCGCGCCACTGATGATGTCTGTCGTAGTTGTGGACGAAACGTTTGGTTCTTACTCCAACAGACCACGGCAAAACAGCCCGGAAACAACCAATTGTATTATGGACTCCGGCCGTGAAAGCTTACGTTATAGGTGTATATTTGAAAGACACTGTCACTGCCTATTAAATCCTGTTCAAAAATATCAGTTCTGAAGTTTTCTCTTGACACGATATCGGCTTACACGATATGAACTTTTAATCACAGTCTATTTTAAAAGCCCCCAAAAATCCCATGGGTGAGGGACAGGTCTGCCACGGGATTTGAACTCGGGCCTCCCGAATGTGACCTACAGATGAAAATACCCAATAAATTCGTGAAAAAGAAAGAAAATGACAATAAAATGCATCTAAATGTTAAAAAAAATGACTTTGTTATAAAAATGTGGAAAAAATGCATTTTGATGCCCTATAAAAACCACACATATATATATATATATATATATATATATATATATATATATATATATATATATATATATATATATATATATATATATATATACGCTATATATATATATATATATATATATATAGCGTATTTGTTCCAGAATGCACTTAAGTCCCAATAAGCATCGTCAGAAAAAAGATGACTTTTCATCAAAATCCGGGTCCTAATAATAATTATACAACAATTATAGCATTATGTCATCAGAAGCCTGACAGTGGTGATAACTACTGATAAACGTCTTTCTGGTTAAAATAAAGGCAACTTAATTTTATCGTGGGCTGCTCGTTTAATTCTTGGTGTAGGTCCTGCCATAGATCACAGAACTCACGATACCTTAGCTCATATCGATGGAAGGATCCCCTCAATATTTGTGGGTTGCGGGCAACAAAAAGGGAGACATAATAACTTTAATAATAACATGATAGTATCAGAAGAAGTTCCTTGTGTCGGTAGGGCCCTCGTTAACTCCAGCACGCACTCTACTGATGGGCATGTTATTGCTCGTCTTCCAGAGACGTGACTTGAGTGATAGATACGGCATGTTTCCCTCATCAGCTTCACGTCGCCCTGTCAGTCCAAGTACCTTCATAAAGCGGTGCTCACAGTCAGTTTTATATTGCCTTCTTTGGTCAAATTCTGTAAAACAATACATTTTCAGATTGTCCACTCTAAACAGTTTTTCTGTGAAGAGTCAGAAAATTAGATAAAAACTGAATTTCACTCGTTACTCGGGTAGTTCTGAGGGATACATTAGTTTCTTTTCAAGAAAGTTATATCTTTTCAAAGAACTCTGCGGGATAAATGCTTTGTTATTATTTTCTTAAACTTGCCTATAGAATTATGATTAAAATTTTATATATTTGTGATACCCGTTGACAAATTAAATATATATATTTAAATCATATTTAAATACTTTTCTTTGTTTTATTTGGTCATATTGAGACAGGACTAGAATAGTATGGGGCGGAGGGTTAGCCTTACAGGTCTCATATCTGTATGATATAATACTGTTTGGTTTCCACAAGCGTTCACAGAGGTCTTTGTATCAGGCAAATGCTTTTAAACGTACTCAGCAGGTGCCATCAAGGTGCCGTCCATTCTGACATTTTCCTTTGATAAACGATAGAGCATTTGCTGCTACGATCTATTTTCATTTTTATTATTCATTTTAAAGTCTTGACTGCTTTAATCGGTTAGATCGAATTGTCTAATTGGGTCTATAAAGCTCAGTTATTCTACATTAATTTTTAGGATTAGGGAAAACTCCGGGAAAGCCTTATGCAGGTAGATTCGAACTCTGGACTCTTGAATGTGAGGTAGATGTGCTACCCACAACTATAAAGGTGGACTTTTAACTATTTGCCTTAGACCTAAGGTGGCTCAGTGGTTAGACCGCTTGGCTCTCACCAAGGCGGCCCGGGTTCGATCCCAGGCGACCGCAAAGTGAGATTTGTTGTGGACAACACGGCGCTGGAGCGGGTTTTCTCCGGGATCTCCGGTTTCTCCCGCGATCTCATTCCACCGGTGTTTCATCTTCATCTCATGTATCATCAGTGTCACCGCCTGCGGTGCCGTATGTAATAAAAGCGGGCGTTAAACACTACACATTTCATTTCATTAGACCTAAGGTATTGAAGATATCTCACCTGAGTGTAACAAACAATTCTATAAATGAATTACAATTCGCTGTGGAATGTATGATAAACCGAAAGACAAGTGGACTTGATTGCATAAATACAGAACTACTTAAATATTCGGGTTTAATGGGCCAATTAAGACTGTTACACTTATATAGTGCGATCCATATAAACCTGAACCATTTCAATAGGCCATAACTTTTGGACCAATAATAGGACACACGTACAACTTTGGAAGAATATAACACACAATTGGAAGATTACATCATACTATTTACATCTCAGAGAAAATGTTGGAAGTGTCCTCCACCAGCATCTATACATGTTTGCACTCGTCTCACCATATTCTCTGAAGACTTACAGAGATGATATCGAATTGAGGGAAGGCTATTTCCAGCAAGATGGAGCAACGTGCTATACATCTAATGACACCATGGAATTTGTAACCAGTTTCTTTGATAATCGAATAATCTCAAAAAATCTGTAGACTCCCAGATCCCCTGACCTAACCTCACCTGATTTTTTCTTGTGGCGTACCTAAAAAATAGAGTTTACAAGAATAGGCCACGGACAATTGATGTTCTCAAGGAATCCATTCGAACAGAAATAAGTAACATTGTCGAGGATACTCTCCGTAAAACTTCAGAGAATATGGTGAGACGAGTGCAAACATGTATAGATGCTAGTGGAGGACACTTCCAACATTTTCTCTGAGATATAAATAGTGTAATGTAATCTTCCAATTGTGTATTATATTCTACCAAAGTTACACGTGTGTCCTATTATTGGTTCAAAAGTTATGGCCTATTGAAATGGTTCAGTTTCATATGGATCGTACTAAACAATGAATGTTGAACAGGCTATAAAGTACCTAAATCCTGGACAGTTACTG
The DNA here is from genome assembly GCA_030765055.1 of Mantis religiosa. NCBI lineage: Eukaryota > Metazoa > Arthropoda > Insecta > Mantodea > Mantidae > Mantis > Mantis religiosa. Next base: position 37,989,803 of record CM060949.1, on the reverse strand, counting down.
AGATAATTCTAATCTTTAAAAAAGGCCAGAGAAATGATGCAAATAATTATAAAGGCATAAGTATATTAACAATCCTCTATAATTTACAATAGAAAATATTTTAGAAGAAGAAAAAAAAATGTTTAGAAAAGGAAGCTTTTACAACGATAATGTTTTTAGTATTAAACGAATTTAATCAACAAGACGAAAAGTCGATTTTTACACTCAAATTGCCTTTATTGAGTTGATAAGGCATTTGATTTTATAAACAGGACTGTTTTATGGAAAATTACAGACAAACGGGGATACTCCTGGCATATTATAGATGTAATTAAAAGTAAACATACAAAAACGAAGGTTATAAGAAGTGAAGGCTTTCTCCCACCTTATTCAATATATATTTTGATGAGCTTATAAAAATAGAATAAAGAGGTTCACCCAGGAAAAAAAATGAATAGGAATACATATATAAACATAATGTTATACGCAGATGATATCCTAATATCACAAAATAGGGAAGATAACCTGCAACGTTCTATAAATTGCATCATCTGGGCAGTGAATACAAATTAAAAATTTCTTGGAAAGAAACAAGAGCAATGGCACTTCAAGGAAAATATTTAGTGAGAACAAAAATATGTATTGGAAATAACAGCCTATAGCTAGCCAGAAACTGTAATTATTTGGTCTGTGACATAGGTTTCGATTAGAAAATAAGGTAAATACATTTCAACACATATGCAGGAATATAACAAGAACTTCACACAAAAAAAAAAAAAAAAAAAAAAAAACAAGGAAAGAAACAAAACTAAAGATTTATAAGACCAGGGACGTTCCTGTTCTCATTTTAGAAGTGGATAATGAAAGAAAAAGACCAAAAAAAAAAAATTCAGACAGCAGAAATGAGATTTTTAAGAAGAATTAAGGGATGTACTAGACTGGACTTTAATAAGAAATTAAACAATTAGGGAAGAATTAAGTACTGATAAATTAAACGACAAAATCGAAGAGAGTAAAAAAAGTGGAAAGAGCATATGAACCGCATGAGTGAAGAAAGGATACTTGTTTTAATTAAGACACAAGCCAGTAAGGAAAAGAGAGATTAGACGTCCCAGAAAAAGATTGGAATAGGAAGAGTGCGCAGTGGGAACAGGTGTAATGCCTAATCCCAGGAGTGCAAAAGAAGGCTTAAGGTGGAAATGTAGGTCGTGGTAACCAATATTAAACCCGATATTTAATTTGGCGACTGAAGGAAGCCACAAATAAAGAAGAAAGTCATATTGTCGACCACGAGATTTGAAGCCAGGACCTGTGGTCCACAGCTGTTACCACCTGCGCAAACCTGCTCCGTAGTGATGAATTATTTTCCATTCTTATTTCATTTTATAAGGCTAAAAAACCTTAATGATTGCAGAACAAATATAGAACTCATTTAATTAAAAAAAATGTAATTCAAATTCTCCAACATTAGCATTTCTAAACATTTAATGTTAGGTGCGATGTTTATATGTGAACTTTCTTCTATAAACACCTTCTTTTTGCTTTGAATTAAATTGAATTCAAAAATACATAACGTGCGGTGAAAACTGAATACAAATTTTGAAGAAAAAAGTTCCTAACTTAAGCAAGCGTAGTAGAAGTAACTTACCTAAGCGACAAGTTCTGCTCTTATTTAGAATATTCCATATTAGCGGAATAAAATTCAAAATAATGTTTATATATAATTATAAATAACACTCTGTGATGCTCATGCTACAACAGAATAACACACACACACACACACACACACACACACACACACACACACACACACACACACACACACACACACACACACACACACACACACAGACACAGACACTGGTTTATCCGATGGTACACAAATAACTATTACCTAAACTTGAACAAAACTTTAAATAATTTTTAATTCTTCCGTTCTTTATGATACAGAAAACTTTTAATTCTAGACTCTCTTTATATTTGTAATTTCACATAATATCGGCTATTCCTAATAATGATGAAATATCAGCGGATATTCGCACAAAAAAGTGTGGGACATCAGTGGAACGTCACTTGTTTAACCCACCCCGGACAGTTTTCCAGTTCTGGAAACACGTTGGAACAATCATCGGTTGTAATGGTCGAATTCACTTTCTAATTCATTACAACAGAAACATACTAAATTGCTAGACCTTATCATTTTTCTAATTACCTAAAGAACTGCATAATTTTCAAACAATGAAGTAATCTTAACATAGTTAACGAAGTAGAGGTGAAGTCGGTGAAGATGAAGTTTCCACTCACTCAGACCCCAAGTGGGAAGAACTCAAGAGTTACAATTAATTATTTCCGAGCTGTTTTGCCGTGGTTTGTTGGCGTAAGAACGTCCAAAGGTTTCGTCCACAACTGCGGTAGACATCTTCAGTGGCGCGATCGAAGTTTCCTTGGAGAGAGTTTCGTTGCATCTACCGCAGTTGTGGACGAAACGTTTGGACGTTTTTACGCCAACAGACCACGGCAAAACAGCCCGGAAATAATTGCAATATGGACTCCGGCCGTGAAAGCTTACATTCTCTCATGAACTCAAGAGTGTGCGATCAACGAAAAACATTAATCTTCTCAGAAGCTATTTATTAAATATCGGTTCACTGATTTATAATGTTAATAAGCCTCTTTCTTTACACTCACAATCACTGTTTAGCACAAATTTTATAACATAAGAACAAAGGAAACAAAACAGAGTAGTGAGGTAATGAGGACAATTGAAACTATTCATTGGTATCGCAGGCATATCATGCCACTGTAAGTAGAAACACTCATTATTCTCTTTTTAATTTATTTAATGTCACCTAACAACAATGGTCTTATAGCAACAACTATAAGATGGTAAAACAAATTTTGTATACAGTTGGTCAGTACAATTAATATTTTAGGAACTATTAGGTCGCGGTACAATATAAACTTATAAGTTCACAAAAACTATACATTCATAAAGAACTGGAGAGTCGATATTGCACAGCACTATGTTCATATTTGTTGTGTATTACTTATTAATTATAGTTATTCTCACTTCACAGAATACACTGAAACCAGGTAACACTGAATAGATTTTTATATTGAAGAAGTTAATTTACAGTCTTGTAGAAATAAATACAGTGACTATAGACTCTTCGGTTCATCTAGTAGAGCATGAAGATCTGCAGGAATTTTATGAAGAGTCCTATAGGTTGAGTAGCGGGTACATTCATTTATAATATGATTTTCTAATAATGTTTGGTTGTATGGCTCACAGTGTTGAGGCCTCTCTCTGCAAAATAGATAATCATGTGTAAGCTTTGTATGTGCCCTTCTAGGTCTGGAGAGTAATATTTGTTATTCTCGAATTGTATGTTATTTTTAAGACAGCACTTTTTGAATTGGAATTGGAAGTGTTTAGTTGTAAAATAGATCATACATTGGGATATACTGGAGTGCAAGCTTGGAAAGTCTTAAGGAAAATGAAGAACAATAACTCTTCGCGAATTTTGAACCGGTAGCTATGAATCAGTGGAAAAACGTTTTCAAGATTTGCTAAAGGAGCAAAGAAAAGAATGGGAAAGTGAGCAAAATGCACACAATGATACGAGAGAACTGGAGCAATTTTAGAGGAAAATGCTAGTTGAAAGGGATGTAAAATTCCAGACATGTGGAATAACGCAGAAGTTGTATCCATCTTTAAAAAATGAGACAGGAGAGTGCCAAAATTACCGAGGTATAAGTCTTCTCAACACAGCCTATAAAGTGTATGTAAGGATTATAAATAAAAGATTGAAAAGAATAGCCGAGGTAATAATAGAGGAAGAACAAAGCGGCTTTAGAACAGGACGATCGACAGTAGATAATATATTTGTTTTTCAGCAAATAATTGAGAAAAGACAAGAGTATAATTTACAAACTCATCTGGCATTCCTAGACTTTAAGAAGTCATTTGACACTGTTAATAGGAAAAAGCTATGGAAAATTATGGAAATAGTGGATGTCCACAAAAATTAATTAAAGTAATCAAAAATGTGTATAGTAGCTCCAAAATAATAATAAACACAGAAGTTCATAAAACCAAACCAATTTTAATTAATAGAGACCTAAGACAAGGGTGCAGTGTATCACCTACACTTTTTAATATATATGTAAAGGACATCCAAAATTGGAAAAGTATTATTAAATCAGGAATAAAATAAATAAGAACAAAGTGTTAAATATTTTACTATATGTAGATGACGTGGTTTTAATACAAGAAACGGAGGATAAATTACAATATGCACTACACCGCTTGAACCAAGTATGCCAACAGTATGATCTTAAAATATCGACGGAAAAATCTAAGATAATGGTCTTTTGGGGAAAATAACATATAAGATCAAAAATAATTTTAGACAACAAACCACTAGAACAACTAAAAGAATTCAGCTATTTAGGATGTAATCTTAATTATATAATGAAAACAGACAGAGATGTGAGCAAAAAGCTTGCAACATTCCAAATGATTTGTGGAACAGTGCATAGAACGTTGAGAAATAAAACAAGAAGAGATACAAGATTAAAGTTGTACAAAACAATGGCAGTCCCTGCACTACTTTATGGAAGTGGGGCATGGGTACCCACGAAGAAAATGAAAAGCCAAATTCAAAGTGCAAAGATGAACTTTTAAAGGAAAACAAAGGGATGCACAAGGTTGGATAGAATAAGGAATGAATACATAAGAAAGGAACTCAACGTAGACTCGATAAGTAGCAAAATTGAAAAATATCAAAAGGGATGCAGCATATACAAAGAATGTCCGAAACAAGACTGCCTAAGATTGCATTCCAATATCAGCCACAAGGAAAGAGAGATGTTGGTAGACCTAAAAAGAGATGGAAGGATCAATTATTGTGAGACGGAACGGGCACTCTGCCCATGCCGTGAAGTGAAGAAGAAGAAGAAGAAGAAGAAGAAGAAGAAGAAGAAGAAGAAGAAGAAGAAGAAGAAGAAGAAGAAGAAGAAGAAGAAGAAGAAGAAGAAGAAGAAGAAGAAGAAGAAGAAGAAGAAGAAGAAGAAGAAGAAGAAGAAGAAGAAGAAGAAGAAGAAGAAGAAGAAGAAGAAGAAGAAGAAGAAGAAGAAGAAGAAGAAGAAGAAGAAGAAAGTTAGAGTGGCAATGAAAAACCCAAAGGCGGAAAAGCTAGTGGAACTGGTGGTGTGATTGAAGGGTTATAGAAATATGGGCCTCAATGTGTTAGAATTATTACTAAAATGTTAATCAAATCATCGAGGGAGACGAAATTCCAGCAGATTGGAATATGTCACATGTCTCTGCTATTTATAAAAATGGAGTAAAAGGGACCCCAATAATAAAATTATAGGGGAATAAGATTTATGCCTTCTATCAGCAGGATCTTTAGTAGAATCATTAAGAATAGACTGGAGAGAGAAACTGAAGGTAAAATATCAATAGCAGGCAGGGATTACTGTAGGAAGGGAATTTATGGATCATATGTTTACCCTGAGACAGATAAATGAAAAAATGTATGCTTAAGGAAGGGAAGTACATCTGTGGAAGGAAATGAATGGAATTGGGGTTAGCCTGTGCTTAGTGAAGTTGATTTAGAGATGATATAAAAATCGCCAAGCTGCTGTTAAGATAGGAAAAGATTCATCGCATACATTTCAAACCACCAAATTCTTGAGACAGGGCTGTAGCATGTATCCTACATTGTTTAAAATATATATTCAACAGATACTGAAACACTGGAACAACTAATGTGCAGAAATTGGAATTCCAATTGAACAAAGGACTACACATTCATTGTTATTTGCAGATGATCAAGTGATCATTGAGCAGTGTCGTGAACACGCGAAATTTATGGTAAGGAAACTTGTTGAAGCCTTTGAGGCAGGTGGATTGAAAGCTAATATGAGTAAAACCGAATATTTGGTGAGAGGTGGAAATGGACGAGACATCAAGCTCCCCCAAGGATTAATTAAATCGGTAAAAGAATTTAAATATTTGGAATCAATAATTCATGAATCTGAAAATTGTAAACCAGATGTAGATTATAGAATAAGACAGGGTAGAGGAGCAATAAAGATGTTGAATGGAGTATTATGGAGTAGGGAAATAACAATGGACACAAAAAAGAGAATTCTTTAGATCATAGTAGAGCGCATATTGACTTACGGAGCAGAGGACTGGAGTTTATTGGAGAGTCAAGAAAGGTAAGATACAAGCAGCTGAAATGGATGGAATAAGTAGGAGTGCCAACGTATCCAGGTTGGGGAGGAAAAGGCATGAAGATGTTAGAAAGATGATGGATAGGGAAGAATCCTGATTGAAAGAAATGAGAGTCGAAAACTACAGTGGTATGGTCACGAGAGAAGGAAGGAAGACAGGTGGCCAAATATGATTCTACAGTGGTCTCTAGGTGGTAGAAGGAAACGGGGCTGGCCTAGAACTTCTTGGAGATCGGAGTGCGGATGATGGGCGAACGGGAGTTGGTTGAAAGAAAATGGAAGGATAAGCACAGGTGGAGATTGGAAATTAAGGACGACCGCTGAAAAGTGGAGAAGCTCCTGAAAGTATTTAGAAAGATTAAGGCCTTTAATTATCAAAATCGGCTAGTGTTGTGTATAACATTAGTATAGATAATACTGAAATAAAATTACGTACAAAGTGTTACAGATTTCATGGTATAAAAGTAAACTTAAGCATGATCGCTTGTAAAATGCATATTTAATATAATCCGGAAGTTTTAGGAAATATTTATTAAATGATAATGTAAATAATTCATTTTATATTAAATTTATGACGTAAAGAATAGGCAAATACTTCATTGTTTGTTTATTGAAAGCATGATATCTGGATATTATTTAGGAAATGTTTTCTGCCTGCTCTTATCTAGGCAGCTCTGTGTAGAATCGAATTTGGTGCCGGATTTTGTTTAAAGGATCCTCCAAGCACTGCTCTTCAGGTATACCAACACTGACTTCAAAGGTGAGATGAAAGATATCCAGAAGTTAGAAAGAAGCCCATTAAAGAAGTCATTATCGGGTAGCTCAGAAAATAAAGGCTTAGTTTCATACCAGAAAGAGCAAAAAGTAAAAAGAAAAGTGGTATATTAACAAATTATTACAATGTCTTGCAGCATTGCGTACATACAACAAATAATTATTTACGCAGATAGAGGTGAAGCAAAAATGAAATAATGGGTCACAGAGACTTAATACCTAGTCAAGTTAAACTCCTGGAAACCTGCTGTCATGACACTTTGAAATTTCTTTCTGTCTCCATTTGTGTTAGAACTGCTCCCGGTAATGTTTTCTGTTCCAGGGCAGTAATTTACTGTTGGAATGATACATCCAATGGTGACTCATTATTAAAACCGGAAATAGCAGATTGATGTATTCTCTGTGCCTTAATTTTGATGGTATTTTCTTTCGGAAACAAATGCGATGCAAAATGCAGCGTTGCTTCATCCCCTTGCAAGTGTATGCCGTTTTAAGTCATTCGAGGTACTTTACTTCGATATACATATGATAAGCTAATATATTTGGCATCAAAAATATTCCTGCCATTGTCCTTATTTTTTTATTTTGGGATAACGTTATCGTTTAAAAGTTTAGTTAAGTAACATTATCCATTCAGCCATACACTATAGATGAGATCTAATCAAACCATTTAAGCTGTTATGGACAAACCTATTGTATTTTTCAGGGAACTTGAACGTCCAAGGTATAGAAACTAGGAGGAGAAAATTGTTTTCAAGTGTTTCAGTCTTTATTGAATGTGAACAAATCACCAAAAAGTTATTGCCTTAAGATCTCTGCACAAGGTCGATGATGAGTGACTACTGATGACGAGATTATATTGTATGGAGTGAACATTTTTCATGGGTGCGTTCTGTCATATTGTCTGAGCACGACGCTCTTCTAACTGTGGTTCTTCGATCAACTAAAAATCTATGCAGTAAGGTTCCTTTTCTATTTCTAATTCTCTCTAATAGCTAATTCAATCCAGTACAAAACTGCTGCGGTTCTTTTTTTCGGGTGGGCGAAGCCTTGTGTTTCATGTTTACTGGTTTGTTCATGAGGATAAGTACACTGAAACTATTTTCCCATTTTATCGGAAGACAGAATAATAGAAACCCTTCTTTACCATTCAAGCAGAGAACTCCACAATAATTGATCTAATCGTAACACAGACATAACTTGCGCCTTTTAAAGTGCTTGAGAAATTTGAGTACTTTATTACAGTGGAACACACGGTTCTATAGATAGTAATCTCAAACCTTAGTAGTTTCACTTTAGAAGTAAACACGAGAAATACTGTGCGAGCTAGCTCCCCAGTAAAGTGTCAGACTTCGTTCGGCAGGTGTCGGGTTCGAGGCGGCCTTTCGTGGCCCTCCGATTTTGTAGGCATCTGCTAGAAAGGTTCCACTTATGCTATGAATTTCCTGTGCCCATAATTTCCTTTCATTTGATTTATCTCGATTCTTTCAGAGTTGTAGAACCAGGTGACAGGAGTTGGTCTGTTACGGAAGGATGGTTTGTGCTTTGGCTCGCTTCCTGAGAGTTATATCGTTTGCACCCGTGACTCTTACTATAGCAGCAACAGAAGCAAGCAGAGAAATATTGACCATTCTGTCTTTAATGTCTCAATAAGTTACATTTCTTCTAAATAAGTATAAGGAGTGGCTAACTTACTAGGCAGGTACTTACATAATTTTTTTCAATATTGTACATTGGTAGGTATTTATTTGTTTATATATTTGTCAGCGTCTAAAAGGATTAGACTTATTGGTCTGTGCCTTCTTTAAAGCCTATATTTGTATTCATGATGATGGTGCTCGAATATTTCGCTTTCCTATTGGGGGCATAATTTCATAGTTTGTTCCAGACTCAATAAATTTTCGTACCTACCTTTTTTTGATCAATACGTTGGAAAATATCTAGTTGCTCTCGAACTTTCTCATTGCTTGATGGTCCAATAATATAACTGCTGCAACACTTATGAGGAACTTTATTGCACTACTTAGGAATTTAATTTCGTTGCACAGTTCTAAATTTAATTACCACAGTCATAGGACAGCAGCATATGAATATTCTTTATAGAATTTCAATTATGTTTCTGAAAATGCTTTATTTTTTAGAGTGCATGGTATGCTTCCATTCCTGTAATGAAACCTACTGAATTTGGTATGGAGTTCCTGCAGTCCAAGTATCTGCTCCAGAATGGTACTGTTTACTACAATCTTGGTTCTTATATGGTCCGATCCTAACAAAGCCATTTTTTTATAGCATTGCATTTTATAATTCTTAATTGAAGTTTAGGCAGGCATCTGCAATAACTTCTTCCTCAGATTTCGTGATAATCTCCGGGTCATCTACAAGCAATAATAGCATTTAGAGTAATATTATCTATTTATTCCTAATGTGATAATTCCTTGCCATTATTCTTAGAGTGTATATAAAAATTAGGGTACCCTTTATTGCACAATATTATGTATATATTTATTATAATGATTCACAAACTGAAAGGCGCCACTGGTATTTATGTGTACAATTAATAGTAGAGGCGTACCTCTATAACTTATTAAATTGGCTGGCCCCGTAGCTCTGCTTGCCGTGCTAGGGGCCCCGGGTTCGATTACAGGCGGAGGGGGTGGGGATTTTTCTCCGACCAAGATAATTCATCTTTCCCAGAGTCTGGAAGTATGAATGAGAGTGCGAATGTGTGCGTGATCTAATTATTAAAAACCCAACACCTTCGATATGTTCCAAAGGAACACGGCCGCCGGTATGGCCATTGCAGTTAAAGGCACAAAATGGAACAAAAATTAACTTATTAAAGGAAAAAAACGAGCATGAAATCCATTAATACAAATGACGATGCAAAGAACAAAAGAGATTTGCTATTATATGCAGGCTCATTCTTCAATTTGTTTTGAAACGTTTCTTTGCTTCGTTTTTTTTTTAAATTGTTGCTAATACAATTAAGAAATTCTCCCCTGCAATACAGGCACCATTGTCACCTGCTTCAATGTAATTTTACGTCCTCCAACGTTAAATCATATCGGACGGTGAATGAAATGGATGAAGTGATTCTCAAATGTGTCCAGGGTCCATGGAGCTTAGAGCTACCCAACATTCGTCTGTAAGGATAAGGGAAAACCCCGGAAAAAACCTTATCCTGTAGCTCACCCTGACCCAGATTCGAACTCGGGACCTCTTGAACGTGAGGCAGACATGCTACCATCTATGCTATCGAAGCGGGCTATGTTTAGTCCTGATGTCTTAAGCATGAGTACACACTTGCTTATGAATATTAGTAAGAGAAGCTGTTCAAAAACGTTTTGAAACTAAATGTAGAAATTAAATGCTTCTGTACAAAATCTTCATTATAAATGAAAGAATAATATAAAATATAAAAGCTATCCAACACATGCAAAACATAAAATACATATATGTATGTTTTATAAATACATTAATAAAACTAGTAGCTGGTAATAAATGAGAAATCTACTTACCATCAGTTATTATGCCTTTTTAGTTTCAAATCTATAAAATATCAATTCTTAAAGGCAGTTCTAGCACAGCGATGTCCAATAATATACCAAAACAACTAATGTCAACAATATATAAATAAATGTGATATTTTAATGAAATTCAAATGTGTATGATTTCAATCTATTACAGTAATACAAATGTGATTTTGTTTGCTGCTTATTTCTGTAAATATAAGTAATATTTCTTCACAGAAGAGTGTCTATTACTCTTCATTATTTTGTTTCCCTCCCCTTACCTTTTTCAAAAAAACACATTTTCTATCATTAAGTTGAAATTTAGTACAGATTTAAATATACTTATACAACTAGGATTATATGCAGATACTTCAAACTTTACTTCATTAAACCAGTCTATTTATTTCTCCAATTTATAATGAGACTCTTATACTTGCAATGTTCCTACTTTATTCCTCAAGTTAATGAACTTGTCTTGACTTGCACTGAGCTGCATATGCTGCAAATATGAGTCAATTATTATAATATTTTTGTACACAAACATCTTATCGGTTTCAATTTTTTCTTGTAGCATTGTACGTAGTAGTTTTTCCCGATTTCTAGACAATATTCTTAGCTTTTTGTAAACAGCTACTAGGTTTACCAAGGTCAGCACCTAGGGAAGTAGCTTTAGTAGAATTAGGAAAGACAAGAAGAAATGCAATAATAATGGAAATAATAATAACATTTTGGTATAGGTGTTTGGCCAAAAAAGAAGGGGAAATTATGAAATTATGCATGAGTCAGCAAAAAAATTAGAGAACTCAAATATTTGGTGGGGAGAGATAGGAGGAATTATGGAAAAAATAGGAATGGGAAATTATGGATATTAGAGGAAAGGAATATATGCGACGTGGGTAAATTAGTAAAATGCAGAATAGAGGATATAGAAAGACAGGAAATATGGGGAAGTCTAGAAAATATGAAATCATTACAATTTTACAAACAAATAAAAGGAAATTTGGGACGAGAAGCATACGTACATAATTGCAATAAGGCAAGAGAGAGAAGGGTTAGCTTGGATGAGAACAGGAACAATATTTCTAAGAGTAATGAGAGCTAGGGAAAAGGGAATTTGTTAATTGTGTGGGGGGAAAGGAAAGCATAGAACACTATGTCACAGAATGCGAGGAGGTTGCACTGTGGAGAAAAAAGGTTTGGGAAGAAAAATGGCAGAAAGTAGAGAAGAGGATAGTAGCTATAAAAATGTTAACGGGCAGGGAGGAAAAGAAGGTAAGAAGTATTGGTGAGTTCTTGCAGAAAGTGAAAGAAAAATGGGAAAGAAATGTAAAGAATATAAGAAAGGAAGATGAGGGGGAAGAATGGGACTAATTAAGTAACAAGGAGGTATGGAGGGTGAGAGCTACCTGACAGAGCAGAAGACCAGGGTGTCGTGTAAGCCAAGGTAGCAACAAAGTAAAGACAAATAAGTGTAGCCTAAACTTGTAAATTGTAAAATTTTGGAATATGGACAGTAAAGATGCCATATCATATTCTTAGCTGCTTGAAACTGCAAAACAATAGACAAGAGATGACGATAGCGTACACTCTGGTCTAACTAGAGTATAGGAGTAATGTTTTCGGTGACTTGCGTGTTCTAGTAAATCACAATACGAGAAGACATATATGAGTTTCACAGACTTTTACAATCATTTCAGAATAATCATATAAGTAGAGTTATATTACTTAGCCTTAATATTAGAATTGAACATAAATGTTCGCTAGAGATAGATTATTACACAGGAACTGACAGGACTGTGAACTGTGTAAAAAGTAACACTGAAGCTAGCTCTGATTTTACAGACATATCTATTCTTAGCATGAAAGCATGAAAATCAAAATAACGACCACTGTACTGTTTTAATATTGACAAATTTTGACGCACCACAAGAAATATGTCCGAAATAACATAATTCAACCGTCCTTCGATTTATTTCTGTGACATTTTTTGTTTTCCCCTTTCCATCTTTTGAGCTTGCATGATATTCAACAAGAATGAACCTGCCTTTCCATGTTATGATAAAGGCACATGTTGTTTATTTATCACAAATAGCTCAGACTCGTGGTATTATTTATGTTCCTTTGACTTCTGGTATTAGGGTATATATGGCATTATACTCAGAACCCTTACAGTGATGCTTAAAAAAAGCAACAAAGATGTTTTCTCATGAAAGGACGTTTGGAGATACAAGCTTCCTGGAAGACCTTCACGTCCTTCCAAATATTACGAAATTGGTATTCATTAAAATATTCGCAGAAAAAGTGACTACCTCACTCTCATTCTCTCTTCCTTTCTACCAAATACACGCGCACTTACAAAGAACTGTATTCAAAATAGCTTCTTGAATTCAAGGTACCTAACTCATTCACAAACTGTTTTGGTTCTGATATAATGCTTCTTTGTAATATAGATAAAAAGTAAAGAGACAAAAAGAAACAGACACAAAAATTAGATAACTGGTGTTTGGAGGAGAACTATTTAGAATTCTACCGAACACAAGAGAGTATTGACTCAAATTCAGCGAAATGTTAGCGATTATTTTCTTTTCATGATTCAATGTGCAGTTGAGTTTGGTGAGAAAGGGTGCGGTACATTCCACCCGATTTCATTTTCGATTATACCTTTTCCGTGTATTTTTTCCTCTTTTCTTTGGAGTATAACAAAGTTTATAGCAGCATGAACGTGAAGTAGACGAGACTCCCCCCTACTACGTATCGGCATTTCGAGTTTGTTGTAGCAAGGCTATATGTATCTATTTTCCATCTAGTACAATTTCCAACCTCTCCCCAATACATCCTGACACAGGCGCGTTGCTTAGGGTACTTTTTCGGATGTTTTTGCGTGTTTCTCCCGCAACTTGGGCAGCGGGGTGGGACAGGGTTACCCAGCGCTTTTAGTACGCAGGGCCAACACTCCCCCGCGCAACTCGTGCATTTTTGTTTCCGTTTGTGGCTTAAAATCAGGTCTGGGCGTGGTGGTGGCATTTTTTGTTGTATTTCTTACCCCCTCCTGGCCCCCTCATTTGTCTGCCGCAACGACATAGTTCATCGTGACCCCCTCCCCCAACCACTCAGGTATTGACATCCATCTTCCTGCCTACAAGCTTGCATTTATTTATTTATGTGCTTGTACATGCTCCTTCCTTAATACGCATTCTGTGCATAAAGCATGAAAAAGAACTCCCGGCTAAATCATATCCATGCACGATCTTTACCAATTCCAAAGTTCATATCGTTCTCATAATTAAGAGTTCTTGAATTAAGAATAACATTCACAAAAAAATTTTACTCCATTGAACAGAGAGAGGTCTATATCCTAGATGTATTAGAATAAACGTTTGATGTGTAACAAACACTTAACAAAATTTATCAAGGGGTCCTGGGTTTGATTCCCGGCAGTGGGGCTGGGGATATTTCTCCAGCCAAGATAATTCCTCATCTTCCCCAGAATGTGGAAGTATGAATGAGAGTGCAAATGTGTGTGTGTGATGTAATGATTAAAACCCAACGAATACGAGTTAACACCTTCGATATGTTCCAAAGGAGAACGGCCGCCGACATGACCATTGGAGTTAAACTTTAAGTTCCATAAATGGATAAAAGAATATCAAGCATTTGTTTGCATTTAAATAGCTTTGTACCAACTCGACAAAACAATGCCAAAGTATAATTTTATCATTTCAGCAGAAAAAACGAAGGTGATGGCTATTATTGGTAAATACCCAACTTAGGATGTGATATTTCCTATGAATGTGATAAGAGATTTAAAACAAAAGATATATAAATGTCAAAACATAGGTGACACTATAAAAGGAACATTGAAAAACAAAAGAAGAACAGATACCATATTAAAGTTTTATAAAACTATGGCAGTGCCTGTTATATCTTATGGAGCCGAAACCTGGACCTTGAACAGAACTGATAAAAGAATAATTGAAAGGCTGAAATGAAATTTTTGAGGTACATAGCTGGCTGTGGTCTTAAAGATCACATTAAAAATGAAACAATAAGAGAACAACTAAAACTATTTACTTTAAATGACAAACTCAGGAAGTACAAACTGAAATGGCAAGATCATCTCTCTCGAATGCCAGAAGAAAGACTCACCAAACAGGCCTTGCAATATAAACCAGTTGGTATTAGAGATGTTGGAAGACTACGGAGACGCTGGGAAGATCCCTTCTTAGCCGAAACAGGCCTATCTGGCCTAATTTGAAGGATGATGATGATGATGTCTGCATTTAGCATTTTATAGCTGGTTTAAAACTTGGTCACTGCAAGTTTATTACTGTAAATTATAACAAACATAGCGCAAAATTATTTAGCAGGATTACTATTGACAGTAAAGTCTCCAACCAAGCCTTTTATATTAACTAACACATTGCATATTCATTACATCAACTAATGACTCACACTGTAACTAAAATGTTTATGGGTGCACACAATTCCACGTTGTGGACGCCAATTTGAAGCAATAATTTAATGGCGAGCAAATAAGTCGGCGAGCAATGAGGTTTCTCTCAGGGTATGCGTGGATGTGTGAGAAGGAAATTTTAATAACACTGGAATGCCCGTTTCCAACTTATTTATTTACTGCTTCTTCTGTTAAAACATCGAAATGAAAGTTGCCGACCAAGGGTTACCAATCTCTGTTTAGAGTTACTGACTGCAGAATGTTTATTACTCGATAAATTTATTCGTTCCTCATATATATATATACGAACCGACAAATATTCCAGACAAAACCAGAGGACTGCCTTAATCGCCCTCAGGTCTTAGACTGCTCTCATCGACCTCACGCCGAAGACTGTTCTAATGGCTTCCTAGCCACGAACTGTCCACATCGGCTCCACGCCGAAGACTGTTCTGCATGACCACAGCTGCGCGTGTGTGTATATGTAACTTTCACGCTCAGGAAACTCCTTCTTCATTCAACCAAAATCCCTTTGTGGCTGTTTTGTCATGCCATTCTAAATGACCCAAAGAATTTCCTATTCATATAAGTCAAGTGAGCCCGTTTAGAACACTGCTAAGGACACTGCTTCTTACACTGATTTTGTTATAAAAACTTTCCCCACAACTCAACTGGCCTTGCCCTTTTGGTAACAAAGAACCAACATTCCTTTGACATCCATCATGATTCTTTACTTCTGGCAAACCTTAATTTCGGTATCAACACGTAACATTTCAAATTAACATGTGTGAACATAATAAAAAAACACGTATATTTCTGAAACAGCTTAAGCCACCTCTTGACCGAGAAAGGTTTGTCAACATAAACTCCGTATTTTAACGGTTCCATGTAACGCCCTCAAAGCTGTGTTTTGGATAAATGATATAGTACATGAAAATCTGTTTTATAAAGTAATACTTTTGGTATGACTTTGAAAAAGCTGATAAAATGACAGAAGTTATAAGCAACCTTCACACTCAATCTCAATTTTCAATCCCTAGCATTCAATCAACAAGCATTGTCCACTTATTGCAGGTGCCAACATCATTTTTAAGCCTACCTTATAACACTAACAAACCTCTTCTACCTATACTTTCAATCCTTTGTGTATAAATCTGCACTGTTTAAACCATATTGTTAAGATATTTCATAATTATACAATAGGATTTGACAAACTACATAACATCTTCCATAAATCATTTAATCATTATTTTGTATTCTATATTATATGAACATTTCAAAAGCTAACCTTATTCTACGTTCAAGCCCTTAAAGATAAAACTATACTTCTTGGTCAACCATGGCACAAGTTTGTGCATTTTGTCTATAGTACTTGACGAAAATTATAGGATATCACACTACTTCAGAAATTACCAATACTAATGTTTTCTTTCTTTATTTGTGGGGATGCAAAAATTGTCATTATTTAACAGGTATAGAGAAAACTCTTAACACACTTCAGGTACAGTTAAAATTACAAACTATTTAAGGCTTTTAAAAATTCATCCCATCCGCATTTTCAACTGTGCATTTATAAAATGTAGCAATGACAACTATAGCTGTAGTATATAAAGGGATAAAATTAGTAACATTAAAAATGATTGAACCGACGTCTGTTGTACCCAAATAGCCTACCTGTTATTTAAATCCTACACAGTTACTCACCATAAAATTGGTTAACAACTGAGAAGATTATTTTTCTCAATGGCCGCAGATGTCTTTTCTAAAGAGGTTAAATGTGGAATTTACATCTTTTGTTCTATATGTGAGGAACTTAATAATGCGTGAACACTTATATACATTTTATGTCATCAAATAATTACAGAAAAAAGAGAAACTACAAAAGCTTTACTTACTGTAACCATCTATCAGGTTATACCGGTCAAAGGTTATGCAGATTTCCAGAACTTGGAAGATTGCTAAATTCTGGCAGTTAAGGAAGTCAAGAGCTCCGCCGATGTTTTACATCATTTTGAGTGAATATCAGGATATTTTTGATCTCTTATTAATATAGCCAGGTCTATACGAAATTATAATTATAAGAGATAAATGGGAGGGATCACCATAAAAGCTTATAGGTTAGTGTACAATAATTTCATAAAGAAGGAACTGAGATGAATTAAATAAATTAAACCGATATTCGAATTTAAGAAGCTAACTGTATAAGATCGGGCAGTCAACTAGTCCTTTTATGAAATGTCTTTGTAGTTTACACTATCTCAATTTTACACTAATATTATATTATATTCATCTTTTTGAGGGAAGGGGGCTCAAATACAATACGTCCTGTACTGTAGGTGTTAGACAACCTAATTGAATCGTGTATTGGGAGCCTAGTAAATGCTGAAGTTCAGCTTTCAGGGTTTCGCAGTAAACTTTGTCTCGTAAAATTTGCTTCATGTTAGATTGTCGATAGAAAGTAAATTAGGAATACATTTTGCAGTTAAACAAAAAAGGAATTATCTGAAATAATATATACTTACGATACCAATATGTACCATTATATACTTCTCATAGAGCTCAAACAAATGAATGAATGAATGAATTTCCTGTGATCCCTTAAGTGGAACATAGGGTCTTCTGAATTGCACAACCTCGAGGCAAAGGGTTGATTTTTTTTTTTTTTTTTTTTTTTTTTTTTTTGGTAATTTAAGTTCTCCAACGTTATTTTTTTAATATATGTCCTCCAACGTTAAGTTATATCGGACGATGAATGGAATAGATAAACTGATGCTCAAATGCACCCAGAGTTCAAAGAGCTTACAGTTACCCGACATTCGCCTTTCAGGATAAGGGAAAAAAACCTAAAAAGCCTTATCCGGGTAACTCAGACCAAGCGAGATTCGAACTCGGGGCCTCTTGAACGTGAGGCAGACACGCTACAATCTACGCTACCGAGGCGGTTAAGCAACAACGGGATGAGGGTCAAAGGTATCTTGATCAGAGAGATTCCGGGATGAGGGATCTGTCCAACGCCAGAAGTGAAAGTACGAGAGATGAGGTGATAGGAGATATGATGGAGTAATCGGTGGAATGCTATCGGGGGAAACCGGAGGACCCGGAGGAAACTTGCCCCAGCGCCATATTGTCCATCACAAATCTCAATTTGCGGTCCCCTGGGATCTTTGCGAGATACAAGCAATCTAACTCAGCTATGGCACTGTAGTTGAAATGCTGTAAATGTTACTATCATTTACTAGCGTATTGCAAAGCAACTAAATCATTCTACTAAAACCAATATCTCATTTCTAAAAAACATAATTCAATTTGTTTATTTCTGTGATAGTTTACTCGTAAAATTGCAATATTCCCTCATCCCGAATGATCGCTCTAGCTACGATCTGAAGGGCATGATTTCCGTTTAATACAAAGCTGCAAATTGCGGTCTCGGAAACAATAACATTCTCGTAAAATTGAGGATATTTTACCGATCTGAAATTTAGTCAAAGGTCAGCAAATAACTAAATAACTAAAGGCTGAAACAATAGGTCATGGGCTATAGGTTACTAAATGGTAAGGGTGATTTGTATGTATTGACATTATTAATTAACTATTAACTAGATTACATTAGCCTTTTTTGACACGGTACCATTCTCCTCCTTTCGTTCTTCCAACTTAGGGATGTGTCGGCCAATGCTCAAGAATGCAAAATCCTTGGACGTAGTCAAACAGTGGGACAAATTAATCTCTTGTGCTTAGGTTGGCAATTAGTTAAAAACGGTGCTTCAATATGCAAAGTTTATTTTATTTCAAACAGAGAATTGCGGATATAAACAAAACAATAAATTATAAAGCGTTCAGTTATATATATTTTTTAATTCCCAGTGATTAGTTAATCGAGCATAACTAAATTCATAAATCACGTTTTCTACTGTATTGGATGATACGAAAATGTAATTTAATTGTGTATAACTGTCACGTTACTTCTACTTCTGTTTTATTTTCCAAATTTCTTTCTCCTCCCCTACTTTTCATGTCTACCAACATTTAGTTTTCCGATTCTTTTCAGGTTAATGACAACTTACGGAAAACTGTTGCTAGTTTAAATTCACAATTAGTATAGAGAATGAACCTTTAAATATAATATTAAACGTGTAAGATTATACAATTTAATATAAGTGTATG
The DNA here is from genome assembly GCA_030765055.1 of Mantis religiosa. Lineage (NCBI taxonomy): Eukaryota > Metazoa > Arthropoda > Insecta > Mantodea > Mantidae > Mantis > Mantis religiosa. The sequence goes on along the minus strand of CM060949.1, from coordinate 37,970,675 downwards.
TGAATTTCTTCTCAAAGGTATATTATTTTACTTTCTGCATTTTTAGAATATCCGATGTGCATATAACTATATCTTGTATCCTTAATTAATCAGATGCAGCTACGTGCTCATTTGTTTCTCTACCATGTTCTTCTGGTATTCTATCTAACACTGAATGTTGAGATTTCACTGGCAATACATATTTAAGATGAGATACATAAGTGTGTATTGAGTGTGTCTGATATGTGCGTGCGTGTGTGTGCGTGTGCGTGTGTGTGTGTGTGTGTGTGTGTGTGTGTGTGTGTGTGTGTGTGTGTGTGTGTGTGTGTGTGTGTGTGTGTGTGTGTGAAACATAACTCTAGAACAAAATCTTTGACAACTGAGTATTTAAGTTTAGTATATCCAAAGGAATCACACGAATATTTTAAAGAAAATCCTAAACCCAAACTATGATGTTTATGCTCGCCTTCCGGATAAGATAAGGATGCTAGATTCATTTAAAATATATATTGAAACGAGCAATAGATCTGTCAGCATGTGTGACCTATATGCACTCTCATACTCATTTCGTAGTAAACAAATGCATTATCAGAGCAGATGAGCAATTCAAGCCCTTCTCCCCCTTCAGACCCCACTTGCCTCCCTATGGTTGGTAAACAGTACCTATAATGGAATGCGAGAATTATCCATTCTTTGCAAATCGCTTTTCTATTGTTCTCTATTTATCTATACACAAGCTAGAAATAGTCAATATAACACCCCTGTTTTTCTTTTGCATTAAATTTTGACTTTTCAAAGACAAATACAACCCTTTTATTGGCATAAGAAGGTTTTCTGTTCATCTTGAATCTCATTTATAGGCATTTTCAGAGAATATTCATTGTGAATGAAAAGAAAAATGGAAGAAATATACTCTTTATGTATGTATGTATATATATATATATATATATATATATATATATATATATATAGTACAATATCTAAAAAGTAAATGAAATTGCTCAGAAAAGTTGTGCAAGAATTGCACTGCAAAGTGCGAAGCTACTTGAAGCACTTGAAGCTACAAATAGATACCTTATCTCTACACCATAAATTTATCTACAAATAAATTTTTTAATAAAATTCCAAAAATGAGTTTTTATTTCTAAGAGGAATTTGCACATTGCTTTCCAATTACTTTTTGGTTTCTGTGATTTAAGGTTTTTAGAATAATATGCCGTGACCATTAAATGTTCATCACTACACAAACCAATACCTGCAACTATTTAAATTATTTATTATTATTTCCTATACTTTACATATTAAAATATCCAACACAATGCATTTGCAGCTATCAAGTAGTTTTAGCAGAAATTCAGAGAGAAGGTAAACCCCGAGCGTTTTATTACACTTTTCAATTTTTCAAATTACGACAAAGTGAATGCACTACTTAAAAATAAATTCTGAAGAAATATATAAAATGAGTTAAAACGCTTTTTTATAAAAGAAGTTTAAAAATTACAAAACAGTTCTGTGTATTATTTAATAATATAATTATATTTATATCTTAAACATTTAGACTTCTATATTGTGTAGAAGTGACAGTACAAGTATTCAAAATGATGCTTTCATTAATACATGTCTAAGAAACTTAAAACACAATTATAATTATGGAAATACATGCAACATTATAAACACTGTACTACATTGTAAACATTATAAACCCTAAAAGCGTTAGCTTTTAGAAATCCTGAAGATAAAAGTGCAGTAAATTTTGCTTCTTCTAGACGACTTCTAAGACTTGTCTTACTAATAAAAGGTTGTCTCTTCGATTTCAGAGAATTCTTGGATTTATGGAGAAGCATCTATTGAAAGGTTATGAAGAACTTAAGAGCTTTAAGAAACAGGTAATGGATTTATAAATTTCGTTAGTTTTTGACTCAGATACTCAATGAATTAAATATAACCTACTTCATGTACATGCTTCCCGGCATTAGTAATCCAGAAATTTATGTTATTATGAGTTATGGAGATCTGATATGTCCACAACTTATTCTTATTCTGCTCTTTGCTTCTTGTTAATTGGGATAAATGTTTGCAGAAATGTGTTTTTTTTTTTTTTTTTTTTTTTTTTTTTTTTTGGGCTTCGGTAAAGTCCCATATGGCCATCGTAGGGAAAAATAAGAAAAATAATGTAAGGAAGGTTAAGAGGATGGGAGGAGACTAGATCTGTAGATCACTTTCTTTAAGAAATTGCAGAAGAGCTTGGTATACAGGTTTGTGGCATAACTGTAATATGGTGTTGACGCTAGCGGGAAAAGGAACAGACTGCTGAAGTAGGCGACGGAGGAAGGAAGAACGGTGGGCTCGGTAGCGAGAGCAACTGAACAGGAGATGATTGAGGTCAGCGGTTTCGCCTGGGTCATCAGGACATACAGGGGAATCGATGAGACGTAGTCGGTGTAGACGCGCAGGGTAACATCCATGTCCAAGTCGCATTCTAATGATGGAGGTGAGATGTCGACGTGCAATCCTGAAGCTGGAGAACCAAGGGGTCGTGGATAGATGCATGTGAACGGCGGCGTGGTGTTTGCCTTTGATGGACTGCGAACGAATCCAGGCGTCATTCCAGCGACAATAGAAGTCACGATGAAGGACCGGGAAGAAATCCGTGTAGGGCAGTTGGATGCCTTGGAAGGTGCCTTGGGTGAGCCCCTCTTTTGCCAGGCGATCGGCGACTTCATTGTATCGAATTCCGACATGCCCTCTGATCCAAAGGAAGTGAATTTGATGTCCAGCTATGGTAGCGTTGTTCACCAACGTCAGTATCTCGTAAAGATAACAGTGCATATCTCTCGTCCAGCGGGGAGATGAGAGTCTCTGCAGCACACTCTGCGCATTGGTTAAGATCAGCAGTTTGGGGAAGCCCTGAGAAATCCCATATTGCAAAGCGTCACGATTGGCCAGAACCTCCGCAGTGTAGCTGGAAGCCTCCATAGGTAGGCGGTATCGAGCCAGGGCATTAGTAGAAGTACAGACGTATGCGTAACCTACTCCATCAGCAGATTTAGAACCGTCGGTGTAAATCGTGGTGAAATCTGGCCATGTATCCTGCAAGAAATGAGAGAGGGCGACGTGCACGTTAGGGCTCCGAATGATGTGATCAGGAAGATAATGCACCGAAACATTCAAGAAGTGTAAGTCATATGGATACTGAAACCCCGGAAGACAGGGACTTTTCAAAATTAAGGGAAAAGCGTGGTATAGAGACCGAAAACACAGTAAGAGTAAGGGCAATCGTCGTACAGCTGGAAAATCCGCGTTGAGATATTTAGCAGCAAGATACTGCAACGTCCGCAATACTGGGCGTCCACGGAGAAAACTCGCAATATGAAGCGCTGGGTTAAGAGCTGTCGTCGGATCTCCAATGGTGGTTCTGAGGCCTCAACCAAAAGTGCATTCGTCGGTGTGGAAAGCATAGCACCCAGGCAAAATCTAAGAGCACGGTACTGAGCAATATCCAACTTGCGCAAGACCGATGTGGAAGCAGAGCCAAAGAAGATACAGCCATAGTCCAGCACCGACCGAATTAGGGAACGATATAGCAGAAGTAATATGGAAGCGTCCCCACCCCACCATGAATGAGCGATACTGCGTAAAACATTAAGAGTTGCACCAATCTTGGAGATGAGATGCTGGATGTGACGACTCCATGAAAGGCGACTATCCAAATAGATACCCAAAAATTTTGCGGATGATGCAAGGGTAAAAGAAGAAGGTCCCAAGCGGATAATGCCATCAGGAAATGTCCGTCGTTTCCTAGTAAACACTACGACTGTAGACTTGGAAGGTGAAAGATGTAATCCGTGTTCAGAGGCCCAGGTTGATAAATCGGTCGCTGCATCACTAAGCCACAGACGAGTAATCCAAAAACCAGAAATGTTTTTATCATTTTCTTAAATGTATAATGGAAACAGGAGAATACAGTAGGCTTACCAAGAAATAGTTGAATATTTTATGAGCTGTTCGCTATTCGATCTCATTCTCTTTCCATGGTCATCAAAACCACAAACAACGATCTTCTATTGAGAAAGTGTAAGCATTTAAAAATTGAAACCAAAGTAAGGAATATCTCAAAAATTATTTCTAAAATAAACTTATTTGTCAAATTTTATGATCTAACGAGATTTATATTTTGCATAACAAGATCTTGTCTCTCTTGCTTGCGGTTTATCAGCTATGTAAATCATAATGGTGAATACTTGAGGCGGTACTCCCAGAAAATTGAAGATATACAACTTATTTGTCATGAAACGCAAAAGCATGGCTTGCTTCGGAAGAGAAGCAAAGCCGGTGGTCCATCACGTAAAACAACCTCAATTCCGATAAAGCAGTCTTAGCAAAATTAAACCATAGAGAATGGACACTGAGAACCACAGCAGTTGAAGAACGTCCACAAATAAAAGCCTAATTTGAATTTGTCATGAGAATCTCTAAACATACAGTATTTTAATCAAAACAGTCAAAAAGTCAAAACTTTTTTCCACGTAAAGAGTAGTGTAAGATGGGGGATATTTTTAAAATCCTCACAGCGCATTCTCGAAAGATACTGAACTTAAATATCAAGTTCGATATTTAACAGACTTTTAGTTTTTGAATTATGCTGTTCGCACACACATGCATACATACTATATTTTTGCTAAAAATGCCTCTTTGGTTACACAGGCCATTTAAAACGTGTATTTTCAGTTATATTGGAACAATTATTTTTTATGGAATGCAGTATCTTTGATATCAACTATGGAGAGAAAGTGAAAAATTAGCATTAGGAGATGTAATCCCTTCCAATATATCATACTGGAAATCCTGTACACATCAACACTACTTACCAATGACTAGGAGAAAATTAGCATAACGGTAATAAATATTAGTCAGATCGTTAATCAAAAATGGAATGTTTAGGAACAATCTTGCTGGAGAGTTTAATTAATTTTACATTTTAGCATTTGGGAAATGAGCTCTCAAATACAGCGAAGCCCCTGTTTGGTTTGCTTCTGCACAAAATTCAGAAGATGCACAAATAAGATCTTCGCTAGACTAAGATCACGGGGGAAAATTCCACATTTTCGGAGAAAAATAGAATAAACAAGTAAATAAATATTTAGTTTACTCACACATGAACTGATGGCTTGGTTGTTGAGAAAGAAAGTCAGTATCCAGCTGTTACCTGTAAGAAAAATAAGAAGTCTGTAATGTTCAAGTAAGAGGGGTTGAGTTGCCTTCTCCGTGTGATATTTAATCTGCACATTAGGTATATAATCAAATTACAATATATAATAATACCATTGTTAATTACAGTTTAATGAACTAAACATTTTTGTGGTTAACACTATACTTAGTACCGCTTCAAGGGCCTACATAAAATGAAATAAAATGTGTTGAGTTTAACACCCGCTTTTACTACATGCGGCACCGCAGGCGGTGACAGTGATGATACATGAGATGAAGATGGAGCACCGGTGGAATGAGATGGTGGGGGAAATCGGAGAGCCCGGAGAAAGTCCGACCCAGCGCCGTGTTGTCTACCACAAATCTCACTTTGCGGTCGCCTACGGTCGTCCGGACCGCCTTGGTGAGAATAAAGCAGTCTAAGCGCTAAGCCACGGCGCGGCCAATGAGCCTACGTACCCAGCTATGCCTAGGTAATTGTGTGTGGGCCACTTTGTTGTGCATCTGCCTTTACCGCTTATTACTACTGGAGTTCCATGGGTACACCGATATTATTTTATCCACTTTTCCACTTCTTTTTCTGAAAATGATTATTATGGTATTAGTTATGTTATTTTTTAACTATGTACTTGTCAGAACTCCTTTATGATTATTTTTAAACCCTGTTTCTTATGTTATAACGTTGCCTCACTAACGTGTATCCGAGCAGTTGCGTTTCCTTCTCCTTTCGCATGATTGGCTAACGTTTGCCTTCAAATGTCAAACAAGCCCTGTGCAATGCAAGTATAAACCATAAAAGAGATGTAAACCTCAATGATGGCAGATGCACGTGCTTTCGTCATCCTAAAAGGCAGGTTTAAACGGAAGAATCCTCCCTTCTATTTGTTGATAAGCATTTACACATATTCCAGATATATTCTCTCTGTTGCATAATTATTTAATTCATACGGTTATTATAATGTAAATCAAAAAATAGTCAATATTCAATTACTTATTCCTTGTCATGAGCACGGATGAACAAGTGTTTCTTATTCATATTTATTGCAACTTAATACAGTGTTTGAACACAATTATGCCATGATATTTGTAATACATTTAGAAATGTCAAAAAATTGTCATTCGTCCTCTCTCTCTCTCTCTCTCTCTCTCTCTCTCTCTCTCTCTCTCTCTCTCTCTCTCTCTCTCTCTCTCTCTCTCTCTCTCTCTCTCTCTCTCTCTCTTTCTCACACACACACACACACACACACACACACACTCACATATACAAAACATAATTATTCAAAATCATCAAAGTTGACATCAAAATATTCATCTATACTGTAATAGGCTTTGCTTAACAAGAGTTGAGTCAGTTTAGATTTAAAGTTAGCAACTGACACAGTATTTTTTAGTCTTTCCGGAAGCTTATTAAGTAGTTTTGGACCAAAGTATTGGGGCTTATGTTCAAAAAGTTTTAACCTGTGACCTTTAATTATATAGTTATTCTTTCGGCTTGTTTCATATGTGTGAACATCGGAATTTGTGGAGGTTATATTCCTGTTATGTAAAAAAAGTATTGTTCGCAGAATAAACATGCAGGGAAGAGTAAGTGTGTTTAATTTTTTAAAATGCGGCCTGCATGAGTACGTACGTGTTAGTTTTGCCAGGTATCTGATAGCTCTTTTCTGTAGGAGAAACTTTCGGAGTAGACTGAGGCCACATTTTGCAGACTCTTGCCGTATTCGAACCGAGTATCTTCTTTCTAAGGTGCTTTGACCACATTGCTGTGGGTCAATGTCACGTCATTTTGCTGCTGCCAGGGTTGTAGAAAGCTTCAACTTATTGCAATTAAGTTTTAAATTTCTGCAAACCAGACTTTTGATTCTACGAACCCGCGAAGTATTTAGTTCCTGTGTACAATAATTTTTAAGTATTCCATAGACCCAATTATAATAACTATATAACTTAAGAAAATTAATAACAATAGTAATATAACTTATTAGAAAACTCATTTTTTAATATTTTGATTATTTTGTTATTGCAGGTGTAGCTCTTTTTAGGCTATTATAATGAAGCCTTAATTATATTCCATAATACCATACGAAATTATTTTCACCTCAATTATTTACTAGAGGCATTAGACCATTTCAAACTCCCTGATAAGTCTTGGCTTTACGAGATAGAAGAAGAATCTGTAAGAACTGGAGTTTCTATCCATTTTATTTTATCTCTCACAATTTGGTGTTATTTATATTACTGTAAAGGTCGCGCAAGGTACCTACTGATTATGCACATATTAATTTCGGTAGAAGCAGAATATTTTATTCCGAGAAATTTGTATGCATCCTTAGTGAACTACAAGGAAGGTTAATCCAAAAGTCACACCAAATAGTGTATCTCTTTTCGCTCTAAAAGTATTTCAAGAGCATTTCTACATAATTATTGCCAGGAAATCTAAATAAGCCTTACTCACCAGGTTCTAATGGAATTAGTTAAATAAAATAGCTTAAAAGTAAGATGCTAATGCTTATACATTTTTATATTTGCAATGACCACTAACATAGATTTAAAACTCTGAAAGCCCGCCGCGGTAGTGTAGATGGTAGCGAGTCTGTCTCACGTTCAAGATGTCCTGAGTTCGAATCGGTTAGGGTGAGTTACCTGGATAAGTTTATTTCCAAAGTTTTCCCTTATCCTTAAAGACAAATGTCGGGTAGCTCTAAGCTCCATGGACTCTGGACACATTTGAGCATCATTTCATCCATTCCATTCATCATCCGATATGACTTAACGTTGGAGAACGTAAAATTAAAATAAAATAAAATAAAACTCTGAAGTGTCGCACTTAATGTATTTTTCCTCTGTTGTACAGACTGCACTTACAAATAGTTCTCAAGAAAAGGTAGAGTCAGATTGAAAAACTAAATGTCATAGCTGGGATTTGAACCGCGTATCATTGAGCTACCATGGCCAACATGCCAGTATGACATTAAATTCTCCAACGAGTAGGTTGGCAGCTCAAATCCCAGCTACGATATTCATTTTTTTCGGTCTGACTCTATCTTTTCCATACTTTGTCCTGAACATGGCTAGTGTGAAAGAACAATTAATTTCCACTTATTTCTCTATATATCTAATGATAATCGCGATATTTCAGTGCAACGGGAGCTTTATTTTATTTATTTATTTATTTATTTATTTATTTATTTATTTATTTATTTATTTATTTATTTATTTATTTATTTATTTATTTATTTATTTATTTATTTATTTATTTATTTATTTATTTATTTATTTATTTAATTATTTATTTATTTATTTAATTAATTAATTTTACGTCCTCCAACGTTAAGTCATATCGGAAGGTGAATGAATTGGGTGAAATGATGCTCAAATGACTACAGGGTCCATGGAGCTTCGAGTTACCCGACATTCTTCTTGAAGGATAAGGGAAAACCCCGGAAAAAACCTTATCCTGGTAACTCACCCTGACCGAGATTCGAGCTCGGGACCTCTTGAACGTGAGGCAGACACGCTATCATCTACGCTACCGAGACGGGCAAACAACGGGGGCATGAAAGAACAATAGGCTTTACGGGAGTTAAATTTTTAAAACTTGTTACTGCGTGATGTCTTTGAAATTCCATTCTCTTCGCAAGACTGAGAGATAAAAAAGTGAACAGCGATTTCCCATTTGCCAAAAGGCATAAGTATTGGAAAATCACGCAAATGACAAGGAGTATTGCTGAAATGGTTGACACCATAAAAAAATATATTATATGTCATAAATCGAGTGATTTAAAGAACTAGATCTTTGTTTAGTAAGATTTGCGGCTTACGAGTTATGCGAAGCCATTCTGAATGAAGAGGATATCCTGACGACATTCCCAGATTATTCAAGTTATAAATTTCATTTTCTTAAATAATTTAAAATGTGGTATTTTAATCAAAATCTGGCAAAAACATCAAACAGGACAAAAGCATGAATTTATTTTTCCACTCTGCCAATCAGAAATTAGTAATAAAATACGAAAAAATCAACAAGAAGAGTTTAAAGATAAAAAGTAGAGTATTATTCTGGAAGTCAAGAAATACGAGGGCTGTTCAATAAAGAATGATCAAAATTTTTTACGGTCATGATTTTTCGCACTAAAATTCAATCTTATTATATTCTGTTAGCTTAATGTGAAACACGCCGTAGTAATTTCATTGTAGGTAAACCTGGTTACCGCCAGTGAGAACCAGGCAAGGTCACCCATATTCGGTATCGCCTACTACTATAATGTAGGTAACATGCAGTTAAAGTTGATGTTAGAGGAAGACCCGGAGTTTCTTTCAAACGTAATCACCGCTGATGAAACTTGACTACATCATTTTGATCCTGAGAGCAAACAGCCAAGCTCAGTGTAGAAATCTCCTTCATCACCAACCCCCAAAATGCAAAATTGGTTGCTTCTGCTGCGAAAGTTATGGACATCTCATTCTTTGATATTCATGGAATGGTTTATCAGCATGTAGTACCTGCACACACATCAGTAACTGGACAATGCTACAGTGATGTGCTGAGTACATTGCAATTCCATATCAGGCGCAAAAGACCACATTTCCATAAAGCAGGCTTGATGCTGCACCACGATAATGCGCGGCTGCATATTGCCAATGTTGCTGCTGCATCTTGCAAAAATCAACGTGAAGTACATCCCTCATCCTCCCTTTAGTCCAGATTTAGCCAAATGTGACATTTTCTATTCCCTAACTTGAAGAAAGGCCTTCGTGGGGGGCATTATCCATCATCAGATGCAGTGGTGAAGGCTGCGGAGGCGATTTTGAAGAATCTCTCAAAAATGGTTTCCAGCATGTCTTTGAAGACTGACAGAAACGCTGGGACAAGTGCATCGCATTCAGGGGAGACTATTTTGAGAACGACCATTAAAATTATGAGGATGAGTAAAGGTACGTTGTCAATAAAAGAATTCTGATCATTCTTTACTGAACAGTGCTCGTACATTCCTGATGACTCACGAAGAAAATCAGTGGCAAAATTTCGACTAACTACTGGTCATATCTGCTTAGCCGCACACCTTCATAAGATAAATATATATAATACCCCACAGTGTGCTCTCCATAAACTCCCAAATCCAAATATGAACAAAGAACATGTATTATTTTGCCGAGCAATTTCAAAAAATAGAAAGAGATCTTCACACGCAACTAACATCTCATTACACTGATATGCAAAATTTAACTTTTTGTCTGGGGTTTTTATTTTAATATATCATTATCTCTAATTTGAGAAAGCTGAATCAGAATATGAGCTTAGTTGTTCTCCATAACGCACCAATCCTTCACAATAGAAGAAATAGTAAAATATAAATTTTTATACTATGCTGTATCAAAATTATGTTATGTTATTAATTAAAAGTTTAATATATTCACAACTATCAACACAACACTCTTCCATAATAAACTAATATTTCACATCTGTTCTAAATAAGCATATATATTTGGGCATTACACTTTTTTTTTTTCTTTTTTTTTTGCCTTGAAATGCACGTCTTTCTATTTCCTTTATGTTCTGATGCAATTGTTCACACTACTCCTCTTTGATACAGTCTATATTTTCTGGAGAAAAGGTCCGTACAGGAAATGTACTTTCACAATAATATTGCAGCCTAGTTATGAAATTTCTAAAGCATATCTCTACAATGTTTTTGTAACTTGGATCCTTGTAATTTCCCAGAAAGGTTTCGATGACACTGTTAAAACCAATCCATGCCTGTTTTTATTACGTCATCGTTACTTCAAATAAGGTATCAGAAATCAACCACCTAATTTCTGGCCTGTCAAATACTCTCTCGTTAACTTTAGCATCACATATTTCAGGGAGCTCCTTGCAGATTTATTTATAGCAATTGCGATCCTTATTTAAAGCCATAACATATTGCTTCATTAGGCGTAATTTTAAGTGTTAAGGTGGTAAGACTACAATTTTTGGGTTCACAAAACACCCAGGAATAACATTTTTCATTTCTGGAAATTAATTGTTCTTTCACACTGGCCGTGTGTAGGATGAAGTATGGAAAGATAGAGTCAGACTGAAAAATTCAATGCCACAGCCGGGATTTGAACCACAGATCTTCTAGTTGCTGTCCAGCCGCTCTATCCCTTGAGTTATCATGGCCAACGTGCCGACATGACATTAAATTCTCCAACTGACTCATGTTTTTCCCGGTAAACCACTTAGGAGTTCTCATAAACACATGAGATAGCTACCTTAAACCAGAAGATTCATGGTTCAAATCCCGGCTACGGCATTGAACTTTTCAATCTGACTATCTTTCCATACACACGGCCAGTGTGAAAGAACAATTAATTTCCATTAATTGACCTAATTGTGGTTAACTATAAAGCCCGGGCCTTAAAAGAACTTACGCGTTGAGGGTCGCCATTAAGATAGTGGTATCATGTGTTTATGAGAACTCCTAAGTGGTTTACCGGGATAAACACGAGTCAGTTGGAGAATTTAATGTCATGCCGGCACGTTGGCCATAGTAGCTCAATGGTTTAGAGAGACTGGATGGAAACCAGGAGATCCGTGACTGAAATCCCGGTATGGCATTAAATTTTTCAGTCTGACTCTATCTTTCCAATTTTCATTTCTGGCATGAGACTGTCTCTCTGCTTGCAATTTCTTCTTCTGCAGTGCTCGGATTGGACCCTACTATCCTACTCACAAATGAAACATAGTGTTTTAGTATTGCTGACCTAGTGGCATGGTAATAGCTTTTAAATCTCCACATACCTTCCACTTCTTTTCTGCATATTTGCCTTTCTCTAGAAGTAATTTTAGGTTATGATGTGTTTCCTTGAGGCTAACTGAATGGGCTACTGAAAATGATACATACTTATGTCCATTATACAACAGTATACTTTCAGACTAATTTTAAAATTTTTGTCTGTTACATCGGTGTCATTGTTGTGTAACTTATAATTTCATCAAAGAAATTATTAGTATTATATTTATGCGCAGAACTACATTAATACACTTTACGTATAGCTGCTATTGCAAAAGAATGGTACGTAGTAGAAGAAAACTGATTACAGTTTTGAAATAGGGACATCACATTTAGTAAAACACATCTATTTTAGAGGAAATCCCAGAGTCATGCACATCAGTGGTATCGGGATGCCAGACTGAGATTGCCCGCCTCGATAGCGTGGTGGTAGCATGTCTGCCTCACGTTCAAGAGGTCACGAGTTCGAATCTCGGTCAGGTTGAGTAACCTGGATGAGGTTTCTCCGGGGTTTTCCCTTATCATTAAAGACGAATGTCGGGTAGCTGTAAGCTCCATGGACCCTGGACACATTTGAGCATCACTTCACCCATTTCATTTACCGTCCGATATGATTTAATTTTGGAGGACGTAAAAAATAAACTGATAATGGATGAAGTGCAAGATCCAGAACATTAGCAAACAACGAACAACAAAAATCAAAGTTGTTAAAGCCATTTTTGAGGAAATCAAAACGTTCAAAAAGTGTTCCATGTAAATAATACTCCTAGAGAGATTAGTCCAGGTTTGGTATTTAACTACTATTGCATACTATTCACAGACACACATATACGGACCATTTTCTAAAAATGTTTCTTTCAGATTCAGGGATCTCAAAATATGTATTTCCGGTAACATTTCGATATTGAATATCTTGGTGGAATGCAATTCTCCCCACTTCTAAACGTAGAAAACAAAGTAAAAAATAGGGTGCCGTAAGAGCTGAACAGAGTCATTGGATGGATGGGTGTGCAGATGAACGCATAAAGAAGTTCACCATTTCCGATCAGATAACGTGCTTATCGCGGAAGAAAAAGCAACGGGACGAGGAGCGCAGAGATTGTAGGAGACTACGGTCCCTGGTGATTGCTGTTGGCGTATAAGATTAGGGCGGGGAGAAGTTGGAAAGACTATAAACATCTTATTTCTTCCCCTCCGTCTTCCCCTCTCCAGGGTTTTCCTTTTCCGGATACTTCATTCCTGGATGTCCCCTTCTTCCTCGTTCTTCTAGGTGTCAAGACAGGTTTTTCCACACACAAAGACACCTGCCATGCGAGGGATGATTAATGAAGGTAAATAAGAGTCGAACCGGCTCTCCTCACACCCGTAATACTCCGTTAAGTCCACTTTAACACCTTAGAAACAGAACAATGAGCGACTTCCGTCAACCTAGTGTGACCAGATGTCACCTTCTTACCGGAAATGTGTCTTACTTGTGCCTTTCTGGTTTTCCGGACATTCTTGCTGATCCTAACTTTCTAACGTGAATGGCCATTACACCCAGGAAAGCTTATACATTTCTTTCTCCTTAAATAATTATTATGTAATTTAATTTGGGCGGAGGGCGGTCTAATGTTACATAAAGTCACCATATGCAGCTTCCTGACAAAATTATTTCAAAGTATTTTCCTTTTGCCTCATTTATGTGCTGTCAATCATGATGAGACATTAGGAATAATTTCAGTACAAAAATTTACCTTATTTATGATCACTTTAACTCCTCAGCCATATCACTATGGCTATGCTAGCTTTTTTAATATCCAGACAAATATTCATAGTTGTCTAGTCGTCATCCTGTGCTACTCATGATATATGGTTAGTAGCACAGTCAAATCCTGCATGATCTACATATGTTCAGCTACACCACGACTGCAGTTAAGGATAACAATAATGAACTGTTCAGATAAGTATCAATTAGCTAAGAACTACTAAAACTCCTAGTCAAATAGGATAGAATGTCGTTCTCGTGGTCTAGGTGCAAAATGCTAGTCTTTTGTTCCCAAAGTCGCGGGCAAAATCAGGTGAAATAGGATAGTATACGACAATGTCGTTCTCGTGGTCTAGGTGCAAAATGCCAGCCTTTTGTTCCCGAAGTCGCGGGCAAAACCAGGTCAAATACGATAGTATACGACAATGTCGTTCTCGTGGTCTAGGTGCAAAATACCAGCCTTTTGTTCCCGAAGTCGTGGGCAAAACCAGGTCAAATAGGATAGTATACGACAATGTCGTTCTCGTGGTCTAAGTGCAAAATGCTAGTCTTTTGTTCCCGAAGTCGCGGGCAAAACCAGGTCAAATAGGATAGTATACGACAATGTCGTTCTCGTGGTCTAGGTGCAAAATACCAGCCTTTTGTTCCCGAAGTCGCGGGCAAAACCAGGTCAAATAGGATAGTATACGACAATGTCGTTCTCGTGGTCTAGGTGCAAAATACCAGCCTTTTGTTCCCCAAGTCGCGGGCAAAGCCAGGTCAAATAGGATAGTATACGACAATGTCGTTCTCGTGGTCTAGGTGCAAAATGCCAGTCTTTTGTTCCCGAAGTCGCGGGCAAAACCAGGTCAAATAGGATAGTATACGACAATGTCGTTCTCGTGGTCTAGGTGCAAAATACCAGCCTTTTGTTCCCGAAGTCGCGGGCAAAACCAGGTCAAATAGGATAGTATACGACAATGTCGTTCTCGTGGTCTAGGTGCAAAATACCAGCCTTTTGTTCCCCAAGTCGCGGGCAAAGCCAGGTCAAATAGGATAGTATACGACAATGTCGTTCTCGTGGTCTAGGTGCAAAATGCCAGTCTTTTGTTCCCGAAGTCGCGGGCAAAACCAGGTCAAATAGGATAGTATACGACAATGTCGTTCTCGTGGTCTAGGTGCAAAATGCCAGTCTTTTGTTCCCGAAGTCGCGGGCAAAACCAGGTCAAATAGGATAGTATACGACAATGTCGTTCTCGTGGTCTAGGTGCAAAATACCAGCCTTTTGTTCCCGAAGTCGCAGGCAAAACCAGGTCAAATAGGATAGTATACGACAATGTCGTTCTCGTGATCTAGGTGCAAAATGCCAGCCTTTTGTTCCCGAAGTCGCGGGCAAAACAGGCGGAGGGCGATTGATTATTTTGTACCTAAAAACCCTTAGCAAGGCTTCCTGTACAAGGTAAATAAAGCCGGTAATCTCGTCTCGTAAATTTGCGATACTTCAAAGATGCTCGTAGAATGTAGAAATTTGTTTAATGATCTCTTGGCTCTGGGAAAATTGATAACAGTGACAAATTTTGACAGTTGACAGTCCTAAATGTGCCATTTTCTTTGATACGACTCTAAAAACTGAAGTTTATATGGGTATCTTCAGTACATTTGTGGAGCAGCTGGATGATATCGAACTGAGAGAAGGCTATTTCCAGCAAGATGAAGCAATGTGCCATACATCTAATGACATCATGGAACTTGTAACCACTTTCTTTGGTAATCGAATAATCGCAAAAGGTCTGTGGACCCCAGATCCCCTGACCTAACCTCACCGGATTTTCTCTTGTGGAGGTATCTAAAAAAACAGAGTGTACAAGAATAGGCCACGGACAATTGATGTTCTCAAGGAATCCATTCAAACCGAAATAAGTAACTTTGTCGAGGATAATCTCCGTAAAACTTCAGATAATATGGTGAGACGAGTGCAAAGATGTATAGATGTTGGTGGAGGACACTTCCAACATTTTCTCTGAGATGTAAATAGTGTGATGTAATCTTCCAATTGTGTATTATATTGTTGCGGCGCTGGGCATAAACGTTTCGGCACAAATAGATAACAGGCGGATAACGTTTCACGAGCTTGCATAAGCAGTTAATGATAACGCGGCGAGTGTTCACAAAGCCGGTAAATAATGTTACCTCAGATAAAGGACTCGCCGACACAGATAGGATTTCATGTCTGGAAGTTTCTAGAGATATCTCGATTGACGGAGAACGGTTATTTTTCTTGTTTGTTCGAGAAGGTTCTCGAGCTATGAATGGAGATATAAAAGGGAATGTGACACGCCAGCAGAGTAGTTGTAAAGCAGAGAGAGTAAACAGTGTTGTGAAACGAGGGACAGCTGCAAGTATTATTTTAATGAGACCTAATGATGTAATCTGCTGTCACTGTTATTGTCATCGACCTTGGTAGACTGATGGTGTACGTGACGTAATGCTGCTGTAATCTATAGGAGTATTTCTACGCAAATAAAGGGAATTTTTAATTTTTGCAACTCGGCTATTTAATTCTACGAACCCACAAAGTCACAATGTTCTCCCAAAGTTGTACGGTGTCCTATTATAGGTTCAAAAGTTATGACCTATTGAAATGGTTCAGGTTTATTTGGATCGCACTGTAGAATGGTACACTGAGAACTTCGGCAATATACATAAATGAAAACTCAGTTTCTCAATTTAATATATACAACTGAACCTCCGCCCTCCCGAATGTGGATATCTACGCCACCTTGATTGATCACGTTGCCTTAGAAACAGAAAAACGTATACGACTGTTAGTTATTTTGTATATGCCTGTCCTGATATTACACACTGTTGTTACAAGTTTTCAGGAAAAATAAAAGAACAATTTAAGTAACATTCCACCGTATTATTTCAAATATTGTAAATATTCAACGAGAAAGCGTAAACAATTAGGAAACTTTATTAATAACACGAGCATTTTGATTTGGCATAAATGGTATCTTTAGTTAAGATCTGTATTTTGCAGTACATACATTGGTCTTTTGGTAAAGCATTGTTTGCTAACTGAATAAAACTCAAAAGCATGAAGACAATACAAACAAATTTCAATATGTATAGTTTACAAGTCATGCCAACTTCTCAAACATAAAATATTGTAACCAAAATCGCCAGTAATTTATGACGAAATAAAATAATGAAAATTTTATGTAGTTTTTCCAGAGTGTAAGGCTTTCTCGAAAATATTACAGAGATTCAAATATGAAAATTTACATATATCTCATTTTTAAAATCTTTATGCTGTTCACATATTATTATGATTTTCTCGTTTTCTCCTTCTATCTCTCATAGAGAAGCTTTATTTTAGATTAATAAATATATTAACGTCTAGTAAACTGTAGAAGTTCTGATGATCCCCTTCTGTATTTATTGTCCAGTTTACTCTTGCTTTCATATTGCATTATTAGTGTTTGCTCTTTTCATGCCTGCATTTTGGACGCAGCACCGAATGAATTGCAAACTAGTTTTAAAATACTTGTAATTTTATTAAACATCTTTAGAAATCTATTGCGAAATATTCTATATAAAAAATTGCTCATGACATTGTTATAGTAATCTGCAGCTATAACGGCATTTTCAGTTCTTTTTTTAATGTGATGCGTTATACCTTTAAACAAAGTTCTAAAAGCGACAATTTTCACTCATTGCAACACTTGCAACAAACGAGGTAAAAAACCCAAAACAAGTGAAATGTTTCTGTGGGAGTGGCGCAATCTAGAGACTTCAACACAGTTCTTAATTAGTGATGAAATTCATATTCCACATCTATTTTTGAATCAAATCATTTAAACTTTTCTGTTAGCGCTTTTACCTATATTGAATTATGAGTCAGTTTAATTAAGCTGCACTACTTACTTAACCATTTATATTGACGACCTAGTGCAAATGGAAGCAGCTAGTGAATGTAGGTTTCAAAGTTTCAAATAAAAAGTTTTTAAATATTCTATTGTTTGCTGATGACAGTTATTATACAAAAGAGCGAGTCTACCCTGCAAAAATCTATTTTTAAAGTTAGTGAACTTTGTAAGCAATAAAATATGAAAATTTATGTTATAAAATCAAAGGTAATGGCATTCACTGGGAAAGAGCCAATTAGAACAAAAATAGTTATAAATAATCGTTGCGTTGAACAGGTAAGCCATTTTAACTACTTGGGAACTGATGTTAGTTATGACAAGGAATATGGTGTCTACAATAAAATATGCAAATTTCAAAGAGTGTGTGGAACAATAAATAGAACATTTAGAAACAAAATACGTAAAGAACAAAATTAAAGTTCTACAAAGTTATGGCTGTACCTATACTGACATACGGAAGTGAGACTTGGACGTTAACTAAAAAGCAGCAGAGTAAAATACAGGCTTCAGAAATGAAATTCCTGAGAAGTGTGAAAGGATGCACGAAGAGGGACTTAATAAGAAATGAAAATATAAGAGAAGAGCTGGACAGTTTTAGTATGAATGATAGGTTAAAAGATCTCAAACAAAAATGGAAGGAACATGTTGAAAGAATGCCAGATAATTGACTTACAAAACAAATATTACAGTATCATCCTAAAGGTGGGCAGACCCAGGAAACGATGGCTGGAGGACTTCGAAGGCGGAACAGGCACTTGATTGCCTATGCCATGAAGTGAAGAAGAAGAAGAAGAAGAAGAAGAAGAAGAAGAGGAAGAGGAGAAAGAAGAAGAATTTACTTAACCTCTCTGATATTATATTTCAGCGTATTTTGATGATTCCTTGAAGTTCAAACAAACATCTGAACAACTGTACAACAACTCAACTCTTTTGACCAGAATTTATCTCTCCGTCATCAACCTTCAATTGCCACAATACTTCTTACATTCTTTCAGAATGACTGGCAAGAACAGATAATTGATTTAAGTTACACCAGAGGTTAATAGACATCTAAATAAAACTCTGAATATTTCTAGCGAAATTTTAAACATAGCAGTGGCAGAGTTTGCATGCAGGTATAAAAGCTACATTTCAAGAAGTACATGGTTAATAACGAAGCAAATTTACAGCAAATAGACACTATATTGGGTTCAAAGTTTCCATGAATAATAAAAGTATACAAAAGGGTTCATGGCGGGTTTATGTATGCATAGTGGGCTAAGGCATCGTGTCTTGGTTCCCTGCCACGGAATGTCACCCGGGTTTTAACCCGGGTATGGATTTTAATTCCCGGATACAGGATCGGTGCACACTCAGCATCGTGAGGAAGTTGAGGAGCTTGGGATAGGTAAGCGATCGTGGTAATAAAAGCCAACCCTCATGCTGGGTATGTCGAGATGCTGACCACATCTCTCCGTATCTGCTGGATGATCGCCCACCTCTCCTTGCGTATGTGGGCATGAGGCCGTCAGTCAGGTTGCAGACCCTGGTCCGATATGGACTGTAGTGCCACGGGGGTATATTAATTCTACATTAACGTATATAAACTTATATTAATTATATATATTTTATGTAGCTACCAATACATAAGTGCTAAATAGACAAATGAAACTGCAAAAATCATCACCCCTAATGATCTTATTAACTACATATAACCGAAACGTGTAATCTGCGTGAATTGGTTTTTAAATAACTTTACATACATTTAAGAATATCCACACACCTAAACACTGGTCTCTGGGAATACGGAGAAAGCTTACGGCAAGACTAAATGGCAAAAAATATTATTAATTTAAATTTTTATGTAGGCTTATTACTTAGAAATTTATTTTAATCGAAAAATATTTATGCCTTAAATATATTTTAAAAACTATAATGTATCTGCCATTTTGTACTGCAAATCATTAAAAAGAGAAGGGGGAAAAGGAGTTCTACATTCTTTGAAGCAGAATACTGCACTTTTGCCCGTCTTTTAGGGCAAGCAATTAGCACTATGGTAGCTACTGTAAGCTCTATTCATGTTTGGTTTCTATCTATGCAAACGCAAGTTTGCTTTGAATAGCCTTTTCTTTGGATAACATTCTCTTACATATATGAACCGCTTACTCAAACGATTGAGGGTGGTTACATTAACTTCAGAGATGATAGAAGCATCTAAATGCTGCTGTGGATCTTCTTTAACGTTTATAAAATTGCTGCTTTATAATAAGTGCTGATAAATTGATAATCAGAAGTCGGTATAACTTGGAAAATAATACCAACTTCCTTAATAAACAAAGTTATTGGATAAAAATAACACTGGGGAACAAAACAATAATTTTCTAATGTTTCGAGAACTTCATGAGGCATTTCCTACTAATTTTGTGTTGAGAAAAACAAATATCACAATGAAAAAAAAAATATTAGCTCTAGTTTCTATGATATACACAAGGTGGAAGTATTACATATTAACGGATTGAGAAAAAAGCATACATTTTAATTACATACATGCTAACAACAATGAAAGTGCATTTGATTTTTTTACTGGTAATTGCATGCTAAGAGCTAAATTGCTGGAAATATACTTCGCAGATATTCGTGTCTGAAGAGAATCATGTTGTGGCCTATTGACTTCGTCGTCTTTTAGCTTGCCTCTTGTGATGGAGTTTCGCAGAATCCTTATACAAAGACCAACAGTAATCCGCAAGCATTACTTCATTCCAACGACCCTGATATCTTTGTTCCATAACAGAAATGTCCTGATGGAATCTCTCCCCATGTTCATCACTAATAGCTCCACAACTAGGAGGGAAAAAGTCTAGTTGGGAGTGGAGAAAATGGATCTTAAGGGACATGTTGCATCCAAGGTTACGGTATCTTTGCAAGAGCACTGTCACCAAATGCTTGTAGTTGTCATCTCTTTTGTTGCGTATAAATCCATGAACAACACCCCTGAAGGCTTCCCAAGCTTCCTTTTCTTTCCCTTCCAAAATTCGGTCAAATGCAGGATCCTTTACAAGTTCTCTTATTTGTGGTCTGACAAAAATGCCTTTCTTAACTTTTGCATCACTTAATTTAAAAAATTTCTATCTGATTATATTTTGTTATTTGACAGTGTGCCAACTCCCCTCCAAAAAAGTTCCCCCAAATTTAAAATCTTCATTCTAAAAAATGAAATGTCACTTTATCTTCAAAACAAGAGTTAATCTATCATTTCATGGTGATTTTATAATTCAGCAGATGGAAATACATGTAAATTCACTATTTTTATGTCCGAAACATTTTCATTTTTGCCCAGTGTAATCAGCGAACTTAAAATGTATGTATGTATGTATGTATGTATGTATGTATGTATGTATGTATGTATGTATGTATGTATGTATGTATGTATGTATGTATGTATGTATGTATGCATATATATATATATTGCTCTTGAAAGACATATTGAATAGTTTCTGAGATAATGAATTATTATTTTGCACGCTTAACTTCAGCTTTTAAAGTCAGTCCAGTTCAGCTTTAAATTGAACTCTGGTCTCGTACAACGACAGTGTTCTACCGATTGCTGTGCGAATCCAATGAATAGCATGAAGTTCTTATTTCTTTTAGGTGGGAATAGCTCAGAAAGAGAGGTATGTTGAGCATCCTTCGCAGAAAAATACAGCTGACCATGCACATCGATTACTCTTTAGAACTCGGCTTATCTCTTTGCTCATTTTTCGAAAGTTGGCTGATTGCTTCTTTCGATTAGTGTTTGTTTCTGCATATTTGCGTTTTTAGAATAGCGAGAGGTTTTTGTTTGCGTGTTGCGGCCAGTTTCGGAACAAGAGAGTGGTTTCTGTGAAGAATAAGAAGGCGATAGTTGTGCCAACAGTGTAGAGGTTGTGTAAACGCCATGATTACATGCCAGCCTCCCTAGAGTATACATCTTGTAAAGTTGCATTTAATGGTATGAGGAACAAGGCCGCGGAGCTTGATTCCAGGAAATATGTGTGCTCTTTATGTATTCTTTCCTTCTTTTGTTGCCTTAAAGTGGGAAAGTGGGCGGGGGAGGAAGCAACGTGCTTGCTCTGAATGTAAACAAACGTTAAATCTATCGGGCACATATATAACGGCTGTTCAACTCATAAACAAATATTTATTTTCACCTTACAGCATCCAACGTACGAGTTAACATACGTTCTTTATGTGAAGTGACAAAGCAGTTTGCAAATGTCAGCCTGTACATGTGCTTAAATAAATGACTGCTTTATTATTTTTGGACTTGACTCTTTAGGGCACGTTCAGTATTTGAGATGTAGTCAAGTGATTAAATATTTTATCTTAGTTTGCAACAACTGCATCTCCCTCACCAGCTCTCTCTCTCTCTCTCTCTCTCTCTCTCTCTCTCTCTCTCTCTCTCTCTCTCTCTCTCTCTCTCTCTCTCTCTCTCTCTCTCTCTCTCTCTCTCTCTCTCTCTCTCTCTCTCTCTCTCTCTCTCTCTCTCTCTCTCTCTCTCTCTCCCTCCTTCTGCGTAAATTAAGAGGGCTGTTCAATAAAGAATGATCATAATTTTTTACGGTCATAATTTTTCCCACTAAAATTCAATCTTATTATATTCTGTTAGTTTAATGTGAAACAAACAAGCCCTAGTACTTTCATTGTTGGTACTCCAGGTTCCCGCCTGTAAGAACCAGGCAAGTTCAGACATGTTCAGTATCGCCTACCGCTGCAATGGAGGTAGCACGCGAGGAACAATATGCTGCTTTGAAATTCTGCTTTCGTCTCAACAAATCTTCAGTTGAGGCCTATTCAATGTTACAGGAGGTCTATGGAGAATCTGTTCTTCCCTACAGCACAACTCGAATGGGGTTTAAAATGTTTAAAGAGGGGAGACAATCAATTTCACATGAAGGTGGACCCGGTGCCCTTCCGGAAGAAAACATCAACACTGCTGCTGCCATTGTGAGAGAGGATCTACGAATTACCTTAAGATCAATTTCTGAAATATTAAACATTTCATTGGGTACCACCCACACGTTGGTGACAAAAACATTACATATAAGATGTGTTTGTGCGCGATGGGTTCCGAGACTGTTGATTCCGGAACAAAAGGACATTCCCATGCAGGTCTTCATGCAGTTAAAGTTGATGTTAGAGGAAGATCCGCAGTTTCTTTCAAACGTAATCACTGCTGATGAAATTTGGTTACATCATTTTGATCCTGAGAGCAAACAGCAAAGCCCAGTGTGGTAATCTCCATCATCACTAACCCATCTTCTGCTGGGAAAGTTATGGTCATCTCATTCTTTGATATTCATGGAATGGTTTATCAACATGTTGTAACTGCACTCACCTCTCTAGCTGGACAATACTACAGGGATGTCCTGAAAACATGGCAAGTCCATATGAGGCGCAAAAGACCACATTTCCGTGAAGCAGTCTGGATGCTGCACTACAGTAATGCGCAGCCGCATTTGTTGCTGAATATCTTGCAAAAATCAACGAGAAGTGCATCACTCATCCCCCCCCCACCCTATACTCCGGATTTAACCCCATGTGACCTTTTCTATTCCCTAAATTGAAGAAACGCCTTCCTGGGAGGCATTATCCATCATCAGAAGCAGTGGTGAAAGCTGCGGAGGCCAATTTGAAGGATCTCTCAAGAAATGGTTTCCAGCATGTCTTTGAAGACTGGCAGAAACGCTGGGACAAGTGCATCGCATTCAGGGGAGACTATTTTGAGAAGGACCATCAAAATTATGAGGATGACTTAAGGTACGTTGTCAAAAAAAAAGTTGTGATCATTCTTTATTGGACAGCTCTCGTATATGCCGTGTGATTTGCACATAAATAATCATCTGCTGTGAAATTTACGACGAGGATTACGGTTATAATAATTTAAAATAATTTTTACGTTAAACTTATAACACTAATAATTTAATTAGTATATTATTATAGTCGATTCTAATGTATAATACATGTTATAAAGCACGCAGGTATCTGGAAAAGGAGAGATAAAGAGGAAGGAATACAGAGGAGAAGAAAGGAGAGAAAGACGGTGATGGAGGTAAAATGGAAACAGGGAAAAAATGAAGCTATTGAGAGAAGAAGAGAGGAGAGAATTTCCGCGTTTAAAGCAATAGCTCAAGTAGAGTTGCTGCTCTTACTATAGCTTGTCTCAACCTTAAAAGAGAGTGTGGAAGTAAATGGTATATATGTACAAAACTTAAACATATTAAACAGGAAGACAGGTAAACAACGAGGCACCGATGGAGAAAATTAAGAAGGTATACGGCAACACCTGGTGAAGGAGTACCTCTTTCAGATATGCCTAACTAAATATTTGTCGATCTATTCTAAGTATTATTTATTTTACACCATCAAGACATACAGGCCAATGTCTATATATCTTCCTTAACCAGGAGTTTTAGTCCCTCGGATATTAAATTCCTAACAGTTCTGAACTTATGAGCACAGGACCCCAGGCCAGAAACAAGAAGCATGTTAGAAGAGCGCCAATCACCACTTGCCGCCCGGAGAGCCCACTTACGCCCACCATCTGTCTAACACACGGGAATTCTCATTAGCTTCGTCCTTTTTTATCCTCGCGTTGTTGTCACTTGCTAATAACATGGTATAAATAATTAATTGTAATAATTTGCAGTTTTGTCTTATGTAGAATATTTTCTCTATCAGATTATGTCATAATTACAGTCATTTTGTGTTTCTGTGGGTGCAAATTTTCCGAAAGTGCTTGTTTTTCGGTAAAAGTCAAATATTTGCTATTTATGTTCATCATGCTGTAACTATAACTATAACGCTATAACACTATAACATTTTTTTAGGTAGAGAAGACTACAGTGCTCCTACCTGCTAAGTTTGAATTCTCCATCTTAAATCAGACGAGTGTTATAGTCTTTTACATTAAGTAATTTTGGAAAATGTTATATCTAGCATTAGAAAATATCGGCAGAGAGAAACTGATTTGTTATTGGGGATCAAAGCGAGAGAAATGTTAAGGAAGTTTGAAGGCAATTTTTAAAAGATACCGCAGTCATCTAACTTCTTGCATTCGTCGTATATGTCAAACAAAAGAAATTCTGTACTAAAGAAACGGTGACACGCGCGAAGCATGCCAGGCACCACCATGCAGGCAATGTGATGCAGTCAAAATGAACACAGTTTACAAGAGTTCCCGTGAGTATATTTATAGCGTGTGCAACACTGTCAAGAGTTACGTGATGCTATTTAACAGTTTTGTAAATACTTATAGTTATGGAATGGGAAAATAAGAATAAACGAAATATTGGTAAACTAAGAAGTAAGGACCACACGTTAGTATTGAATGTCTTAAGTTATTTTTCAAGCAAAATTAGTATCAATATTCACGTGTTCAGAAACATTAGTATATAAGGTAGAATAAAAATGGAACAAATGAAAGGTGCCCTGTGAACTCCACAAAAGGGAGGGAAACAGAAGAAAATAGTGCAAAGCTGAGTGCGGCGTACTGTTTATTCTTTGCTGCTTGAAAACATTCCACCCACGCTGAATCAAGTTTTGGCAAGGGTAAACTGTGATGACGACACTTTAACTTCTCAAGGGCCACTTTGAATTGGTTCCTACATGTTTTGGGGTTCGATTATGAAAGAAGGTGTAACAAGTCTAAGCTAATAGAAAAGATATCAGATTTGTCGTCGAGGCTTATGGATGACGAAATGGAGGGAATTCCATCCTTATTAGATGACAATGAAGACGCATAAAAGTAACCGACATATTTAAAGCATATTTAAAGTTTTTATCATGACATGCCTCTGTTTGGTTTGCTGTAATATATATTTTTGTCTGCGAAATCCTGTTTGGAACTACTAAAGTAACAAGTAAAAGGAGGAGTAAACATTAAAATTCATGCACTCAAAAATTGAATCTCCATATTAATGATGGATCATTAACAATACAGTATTAAACCGCACTCCGGTCTCTGCCGTGGCTAAATGTACGTAAGGTTACATGTGGCAAAAGGGCGCCCCCTAAGACCTGTACTGTCTTCTAAGCGTCAGACGCGCTATAGTAAATGGTCGGGACCGTATCCCCTACACTACCATGTTCCTTGGGATCAGCCGCCCTCTGTCTCCTCTCGCCTCATCCTTCCTCTCGTGGAAGCCCCATTTAGGGCTAAGGTACAAAAGATCAGTCTGGTCGACGTGTAAATCTATCCTATCCTATTCTCCCTCTCTGACTAGTTGCTCTTACTCATCTCTGTTGCATATAACCTTGCCCCGCTGATATGTATCACTCCGCGTGCAACTACCTTCCCCCTCATCCTAATTGGCCATTGGCTTTCGTGCCATTGGCCATAGGCGGTGCCTTCCCGTCACATTTAAACCTGCAGTAAACGTCATAATAATTGCCAGGAAGATAGATAAAAATCATACAAATAAGAACATGAAGGCATGCAAAAATAATGAAGTTTATAATAGAACTGAACAAGTTGAAACTGAATGAATGAGCGATGAAACTGAAACAAACTTATAATGAAAGGCCTTCGGCCCTTTCCACTGGGATTTTTAAACCAGCACACATACCTTGCAAAAATGCTTCTCTTTCAGTCTTAAAAGTCGTGTCACGCCATACTTGTCGTGTGTCCTTTATTCACCCAAGTCTCATCAAGGTAGTATATTTTGCGATTTGTATCCCGGTACAATCTGATTGTCCTTAAATAACATCTTCGCCACACAGCAATATCGCCTCTGTAGTGATAAGTTTTCCTGTTGTCTCAATTTCATGTCGCGATGTTTCTACGCATCTAACACTCACACCTGTAAGTTCAGAGCACAGCTGTTTGACTTCTCTCACTGACACAGATGGATTCCTCTCTGTGAGTGCATTAAACACATGCAACACAATTCTTTTTTCGCCGCTTTGTAAAGGTTTTCACTTGCGATGTTTCAGCTGGCGGTAGACTCTGCCATTATACATATAATAAGTTCAGGCGCAATAAACGGCAAGTAAAATAATTTAGTTCTCGCACTCGGCACAGCACACCTTCGAATGGCGATATATGACTAATCCAGTTCAAAACAAGGTCAGTGATAAAAGTCATGTAAACAAATGTCATCACTACCGCTAAATCACGTGCTAGCGTGCCATGTGCTTGAGAGCAAAGGAACCTCCTCTTTACTTCGTTTAAGAATTAACATGCATTTCAGATAAATCAACTCTGTTGCGTAATATATTTAATTAAAAAGTTACGAAAATATAAATTTGACAATTCTCTTCCAACATATAAAGACATATCACCATGTTAAATAACGAACTAATGTTTACCGCACAACAGTCTATACTACAACAGCAGCCAATGAGAGGTGATAAGGTCACATGACCGTTTAGAGATACGAGGCAAGCTTATGTGAAACAAGGATTAGTTTGAAAATAAAGTTATAAAAATACACATCAACATGTTTGTATCTATCTCATAGGACTCGTACATCATGCATTACACCTACCATCATTGTTACATTATTGGTTGTTGTGGCAATTAGTAAATTCTGTTACATTTAGTAATGTACTCTTACCCTCCAGTTCACAGAATCTCTCGGACTGCAAAGATCGGACGCTTCCAACAACAAGAGTAATCAACACATTACATGCATTCATATCCATGCAATTAAAGGCGTACTAATAAGAGGTAAGCAGTGAAATATATGGCTTTGTTTAATTACTACAGCATAGAAGCTCTTATAAAGCGCTATTCTCAGTCACTATTATGTTAGCTTGCACTATTGCCATATATGAATGACTGTCATTAAATCATAAATATTAACACACTTTTCAGAAAACTGTTAAAAGCGCACACAAATATTTAAAACAGAGAGGCTTCTGCCTCTTGGCTTTGTGCCAGAAATCATGCAAGAGAGCAGAAGAGCGTGGTGAATGTACAATATTTTATTTAAAAATGAAGAATATTTCAGTTTTACTTTATTTTCATCATTCATAATGTTTACAAAAATGATAAATCGTAACTGTGGCATATTAGAATTCTGTCGCAAATGGTGCTTCAGCAGGTTTCTGCTGAGTAAAATATATTGTAAGTGTTTATAGGCATAGGGTTAAATCACCGCCAATCGTTCGATCTTACTTCACAAAGGATCAGCCCAAGATGTTTACTAGGAGATCGAACATCTCGTCGTCCAGGCTAGTAATGAGTATCACTAATAACATAAAAGTTACATTGTCGCAGTTGCCTTAATCTTACGGTTACCGGTGGTAAATACAAAGTATCTAGTTACTCAATAAGGAATACCAAGTAACAAAGAGTAAATAGTTGCCCCGTTGACTGTTACCGACTCTGGATGACTAATGAAATAAACAAACTGCTTGAAGTATTGTTGTTGTTAGCTTTTAAGATTGCAGTCTTGCTCTAATGGCAAAAGCTGAAAACGTTTAAAGGAAATGAGAATTTTAGGGCAAAATGCGCTTTCAATAAATAATTTTATACAAATATTTAAAAAAATGTATCATAAATTCACACACACACGCACGCACACGCACACACACACACGCACACACACAAAATTTGGCATCTTTCAGTAAAGGGGAACACGGGTTTCCAGGAAATTCCACTTACCGCAAGCTACCCTTTTTCATAATTAATATTTTATTCAAATTTACCAGAAGTTCCTCTAACAATGTTTAATGTGCAATATGGTTTAACTTTCTTCGGCGTGGAAGTAATCAGCTGAAAGATGCCTCTTCACTTTGCATATAATCTAAGCTCAGTTTGCTTACTTTTATCTCTTTTAGGTAAAACATTTTTTTAAAAAACCTAACCCCATTTTATATGAATGTGCAAGGGAATATGTCAAGTAGTAAGCCCACCTCAGTAGCGTAGATCGTAGCGTGTCTGCCTCACGTTCAAGAGGTCCCGAGTTCGAATCTCGGTCTGGGTGAGTTACCTGGATAAGCTTTTTCCGGGGTTTTCCCTTATCCTGATAGACGAATGTTGGGTAACTCTAAGCTCCATGGACCCCGGACTCATTTGAGCCTCATTAAACCCAATTCATTCACCGCCCGATATGACTTAACGTTGGAGGACGTAAATTGAAAAGGAAAAAAAAAATGTCAAGTGTTAGGTACATTTAAAATAAGTTTCATGAGTATTGCACATAAGATTGAAAGGAAAATACTTGATGTGTGCATAATATTTTGTCCATAATATTTTAAAACCACTTGTTCTTCTGCCGTCTTTAAAGATGGATGTATTAGAAATTGTCTTATTAAATATTTCCTTATAGGTTATTTGGAAATAGGAGAATGTACTTAGTAAGTTTAAGCCATAGTGAAATCTTTCAAGAACTGGTCGCTGTGTGATAGCTTTGGTATTCTGTTCTCTTTGCATATACAGGACATAACAAAAATAAATAATCACTTCCTGTTTGAGAAAAGCGTTAAGAATTGAAAAATGCAAATTTTTAGACTTCGTTTACATTTAGTGACTTATGCAAAAGTGATATATCATTACATTAATTAAAGTATTCTCAGATTTTACTCTCATGATACAGTTGTTAAAATTGGCTTTAACTTATATGATGTAAGCCAGAAATTATTTTCTGCTACAAAAGGCACTTTTTGAATTTTCTTTAACATATTAAGGAAAAATATATTTCTCAAATAGTAAGATATATTTCATTTTAAAATAAGTTCCATTAAATCCAAGAATGCAATAGTTATTCCTCCAACAAGCATGTCTTCTTTTTTTCTCATGCCGAAGCGAAATATAGGTTTTAGAGAAAACACTCATCCATAGAACATTTAAGGCGTTAAGTTGAATATGCAGGGGAAGGAGGATTTTTGTTGCCTTGCTATGTTGCATTTTCTGCCTTAACGAATAAGAGAGGATAATCTAGAAGCAAAGCGAAAATGTTGCAACGGAGCGTACAAACTGACAGCTTTCGACGACGTCCTATAATGAAGGCTGCATAATGTTCACCTCTTTTAATGTCATGCTTTAAGAGGTTCCTTAAGAGCACGTCCTGCTTTCAGAGGTGTAAAGTAAGAAATGAACAGGTCGTTTGATGTAGGAACTGTTGAGACGAAAAGGGAATGTTCGGGGAATTTTATTACATCACAAGTGTATGATACTTCAGGTATGTGATGCAGTTGTTAGTGAGTAACGCTTTAAGTATTTTAATGGCTATAGGAAGGAATGATTAAGATTCATTTTAAACCGGATTCATAATACCCGAACATTATTTGAAAGTTACTCAAATAAGTATTAGGTATTATTAATATTATTATTATTAATATTATTATTATTATTATTATTATTATTATTATTATTATTATTATTATTATTATTATTATTATTATTATTATTATTATTATTATTATTATTATTATTATTATTATTATTATTATTATTATTATTATTATTATTATTATTATTATTATTATTATTATTATTATTATTATTATTATTATTATTATTATTATTATTATTATTATTATTATTATTATTATTATTATTATTATTATTATTATTATTATTATTATTATTATTATTATTATTATTATTATTATTATTATTATTATTATTATTATTATTATTATTATTATTATCATTATTATTATCATTATCATTATTATTATCATTATTATTATCATTATCATTATCATCATTACCATTATTATTATCATTATCATTATTATATTATTATCATTATCATTATTATTATTATTATTATCATTATTATATTATTATCATAATTTTTATTATTATTATTATTATTATTATTATTATTATTATTATTATTATTATTATTATTATTATTATTATTATTATTATTATTATTATTATTATTATTATTATTATTATTATTATTATTATTATTATTATTATTATTATTATTATTACTATCTCAGCAAGACGGCCCGGGTTCGATCCCAGGCGACCGCAAAGTGAGATTTGTGGTGGACAACATGGCGCTGGGGCGGGTTTTCTCCGGGATAGCCGGTTTCCCCCGCCATCTCATTCCACCGGTGCTCCATCTTCATCTCATGTATTATCAGTGTCATCGCCTGCGGTGCCGTATGTAGTAAAAGCGGGCGTTAAACACTATACATTTCATTTCACATTATTATTATTATTATTATTATTATTATTATTATTATTATTATTATTATTATTATTATTATTATTATTATTATTATTATTATTATTATTATTATTATTATTATTATTATTATTATTATTATTATTATTATTATTATTATTATTATTATTATTATTATTATTGTCATCATCATCATCATCATCATTATTATCATCATCATCATCATGGTCTTTCTTTACTTTCTTGAGTTTAAATAACCCTTGAAAACTTTAAAGCTAATGAAAGATTATAGAGTATAAATGACCTAAATGTATGCAAAAACACTCATGATTGCAGAATGCTTAGAGATTGGGCATTCCATTATTCGTTCTCTGAGTATATTCCAAACGAAAGATTGTTTACCTTATGGTTCAAATTCTAGACCTGTTATACAGTAACTATTTATTTGTTAATTTAGTGCCAAGCTATTACATAAATTGCATCTACTGGAATTGACCCAAGTCACTTTTCCAGTAGACGTCTAAATGCTACCAATCCTAAACAACTTTTTTATCTCATGCATCTTATAATATAAAATTTACATTGTCAACTCTTTTTCATAACATCTGTCAATTCACCATTTCCATTTGTATCTCACCTTCCATAGAAATTCTCCTAATCGCCTAATCTGACTCTGATCAGAAAACATTTTCGTTATGGTTACAATACTTTTATTTCTCAGCCACTTCTTCCTAATCAATTTTTTCCTCCATTCAGCTGTACCTCTACATTCCCATATAATACCTCTCCATCCTCTTTTTTTTCTCTCTTTATTGGTATCAACTGCATGCCCCATTGCATGGTAATATTACCAATACATAATTATACATTATAATTTACAGATTCAATTTTAAAATGTATAAGCTTAACAGACTTGTCCCTAATTTATTTTGATATATACACCTTTGAGCTTTTTCTAACCTATATGTTGGTAGTTCCTTTCTCTAGTTTACTAGCCTATTCTTGAATTGTATTGTTTTATAGTATGTTCGTAGTCTTATCTCTAATTCTATTAGTATATTTATAAATATATTGAATTGAAAGTTAACTACGTTTTATAAGTTAATTGAATGAATATATTTGCAAAATGGTTTCAAGTATTTTGTGATTAGTTCCTGGTTGGTTGTGGGCCATTTTCCTCCTTGTTTGTGTACTTCTGCCACTAATATAGATCTCTGCTGTTGTCTGTCTTTACATTCAAAAATTAAATGGTTAACTGTTTGTCGGAGGTTACTGCATGTACATTTTGGATCATCAATAATGTGGAACCTGTATAGGTAGTCTTTAGTTTTTGCATGACCTGAGATTGTAGCAGTAAGTTCTGGTGTAATGGGAAGTTTTCTCTTTAACCTATCTTTGATTGTTGGGAGGAAAGTTTTACAGAGAGTCTCCATCCTCTTTGTCCCCACATATCGGACAGTGACCTTGCAGTACACCACCCCTTAGACCTCTCAGTTTCCAAACCCCTAATCTGTACCATGCTATCGCTTCTCTTTCCCTTTTATTACAGATTTATAAATATTTTTCAGACCGTGATTCTGTTCCAAACATCCTTAAGAGAACCAGTGATCTTTTCTCTTTCATCTCAGCCCCCATAGTTTGACGATCCATATCCTCAAATCTAGATCTATCTTCCATACTCTCATGCTAAATTATGTCTATTCAGCCATATATAACCTAATCCACCCCTTTCTAACTGTTCTTTTACTTTTTTCAACCAGGTTCCCTAATTGGGATGCTTTTCGGAACTCTTATACATGAAGTAAACGCACAACTAGTTTCGCACCGCATCCACAGTCGAAAGCATGAGATAGTGTCCATGGTGTGTAATAAAATACTTGTCCATGGTGTGTAATAAAATACTAAAAGTACTAAATACTAAACCATCATTAGCCTTTCCAACTACTATCTCATTCCTGGTTTTAGCACTCGTCTTCCTCCACACTTTTCCTTCACTCCTAACCATATTAATGTTTGAATAACAGACTTCTGACATCAAATTGGTATAAGAAATGCCTCAATCCTGGGGTAGGTGTGGACCATCGTTGCAAAGCATGCCTTCCAGCCAAACAAATGAAATGTGTCTGTACTCCTCCCATTTCGCTGCTCACGTGAGCCTAGTCTTTCGTCATATGCTAATGCTCTAATTCAAATTTCAATTTTGTAATAACAGAGATTCGCTCACCCACGGCTTGTGTAGAACATAAAGGTTTCTGCCAAACATTCAGTGAAGTAAAACATTGGAAATTAAAACTATCGGCGCATTTATGTGCATCGTACGTTATCTCTAAGGTTACTAACTCAGGTAATGTATTACATTTTAAGTCAAAGTTACAAAATCGAAGTTTCACCTGAAGCTTTTCAAATGCACCGACGCTATGCGTCGTAATTCATATGTTGATTTACATTGAACTCTGTTTAATTATTTTAGGTGAGGGAATGGCGAGAACTTCACAATTTTTATTTGCGCCACCTGTTACTGTGAGTCAACTCTATTTGATTACCTATTTGTCTAGTAAAGTTCTAGTATATTCGATACAAACGTTATTTTTGTATTAACATTTTGACTTTTCGTTGCGTCATTGTGGTCGCCCAGATTATTTCTTCTTCTTTTAAAGGTTAAGTATTACAAAGGAGAAAGTCAATGAATTATTTTCAGACATGCTATAATAGCTTTGGTTGTACTGATTTTTCTATTTAATGATGAATCCATTAAACAGTATTGATGTATTTATTAATCTGTATTGCCATGACACACTCAACGAGTGTATGGTCTTCAGAACGATGGCGTTGAAGGCTGTTTAAAGTATTTCCTATGAAATAATATTCACAGGTCAATATTATTCAATAATATTTTATTGAAGACTCCTGCGCCACCAACCTCACGGTCGGCGAACGTATCGATTGAATAATTTCTAACGTTGGCTGCACTCATTTTTTTTTCTTTTTACACAAATATTTGATTCACCCCGCTAACAATCTTCATTGCAGTATGCACTGCTTACTTGAGGATCGTTAAATATGTTATTGGTATTGGCAGCTTCTACTCTCTTTTGTTTTACTATGACATAGTTTCTATATTGTAACAATTGCAGGAGAAAAATATGGGATAAGAAATGGAACAGTGTGAGCAAAGAGGGAGTAACGTTACGCATGCAAACGGGTACGGGTGAAAAGAAAAATAGATGTATAAGATAATTCTTATATAAGTTAAGAGAAAAGTGGATTAGGATGAAAGAAGCGATGGTCAGGAAGAAATGACACCAAGCTGCCCAGGAAAACCAAAGGGGACCTGAGTCAGTGAGTAAATCTTAGGGTCAGCGATTTCATGTGTACCTAATAAGTGTATGCACGAGGGAGTGAGTGTGTGTGGTGTTTAAGGGCCCGTCGACAACAAGGTCATTTGGGCCCGGTGTATGCACGATGTTTAAAGTTTTTGTAGTGAAACTGTAACTGAAACTGTACAAAATAAATAAATATTGTAACAACTAATGAATGAATGTATAGTGTTTAACGCCTGCTTTTACATGCGGCAACGCAGGACATGAGATGAAGATGGAGGAGCACTGGTGGAATGAGACAGCGGGGGAAATCGGAGATCCTGGAGAAAACCCACCCCAGTGCCGTGTTGTCCACCAAAAATCTAATTTTGCGGTCGCCTGGGATCGACCTCGGTGAGAGCCAAGCGGTCTAGCCACTCAGTCACAGCGCGGCCTCTGTTACAGACTTGTTAGAACGAATGGTTCTTATTTACATGCATTTTTAGTGAAGTAACAACAATTAATTTCCATGGCATTGTCACTAAAAGTTAAAGCCAAATTCGCAAGCATGTTTCTTTTTAACTGCAATTTATTCGTATTCTATTGTAAGAGGTTTCACAAATCATTTTATATACTTCAGTAAGTTGAAACATAAAATTAGAAGACGTTTTATAGACTGCGTCCGTTGGAAATAATTAGTTTTTCAATGATGAAATAATTATCAAATGGGTTTAATGGTTTTTGACATTACCCTACATGCATAAATTTCATCTCTTAAGGATATGTATGTCTGAAATTTCATTAACATTTTTGAAAAATCACTTTTTCCACTATTTAGGGCTTTTTTTAATTTACGTCCTCCAATGTTGTCATATTGGACGATGAATGAAATGGATTAAATGATGCTCAAATGAGCCCGGGGTCCATAGAGCTTAGTTACCCGATATTCGCCTTTCAGGATAAGGGAAATCCCCGGAAAAAACCTTATCCAAGTAACTCACCCTAACCGAGATTCGAACTCGAGACCTCTTGAGCATGAGGCAGAGGTGCTACCACCATGCTACCGAGGTGGGCTCCACTTTTTAGTCTATAAAATAGTGTAAGCCTTCCCGAATTCAAAGAATGCTTAGATAGCATCCTTGTTTTCTCGTTATTGAAAATTTCGGCATTTTTTATCTTTTAAGATGTTCCTTCCGTCGCAGTTTTAGTGCTAGACTAATTAAACCTGCTACAGACGTTCATAGAGACACCTAGGATAGAAATTGCCCTGGATTTTATTGTGAGATGCATTTAAGTAGACTTTCTTACTTCAAAACACAAAACTTTCAAATTTGGGGCAGAAAAGCCATATTCTTAGCTTAAAAATTTCTGGAGCCTAAAGTTATTGAGACACAGAGAAACTTAGGGCAAATTAAAAAAATGGATGTATTGGGAACCTGTTGTTAAAATATTAGACCAAAATTTAAGTTACTTTGACGCAAGGTGACGCAACCAATAATAAATAATTTGGCAATATTTTCCAAACTATCAAAGTGAAATTGATAAAATTTGGACTGTATCATATTTGCACTATGTTACATTTGTGATATAAATCTCCAAAAGCTAGCGCTATTCACGATTTCAAATTTTCAGTCATAGACATCCTTAATATTAAGGTATGGATGTTGCCAATACACCTTCCAAAAACGTACAGTTTAAGCGTAGCAGTTGCCCTTTGTTTCTCTCTTTAATACTATTATCAAATATTCTGTTTGACGGATCAGACAGCTATTAAACGCGTCTTGGAAGCAGGAAGTTGGAGGTAAACTGTTGGAAGGAGATGCCGATCTTTCCCCACACGCGTTGCCCGAGGGTGGAAGGTAGGGAGAAATAAACAAATAGCTTTTTAAGAAAGGAAGGTTTCCTCAGAAAGGGAAGTTAATAGCTTTACGTTTTATTGTTATTTGGTGGGTTGAGGTTACCAGGAGCACATTCTCGCAAGATTTATGTAGATGGGATCACACCCATTTCACTCATGGGTTAACAAGATTCGTAGATATCTGGCATTAACCACAAACACACTGAACCAATGCATCACTAACAACGATACCAAACAGTGGAGCTGTCAGCTCGATTTTACAAGAAGGCCATAGAAACCTGCTGCTAGATCGTTTGGGAAATTCCATGCCTCAGTCATCCATATCTTCCTCAATATTCTGAACCGCCCCTTGCAATATCAGGAACTACTAAACAAGACCCCTTAGAGTATTTATCTAATTTTATAAATTTAAGGAAAAACTAGTTAAACTTTCAAGTCCTAGTGTAAGATTCATAAAAATCTTTATGTTAGATTCATCTTTCTCTGCTCAGTGCTCTAAAACAAATCTTACAAAATTATATTGTTCTATTATTTCTTAATCCAGACGAACTTTTCAATTCACATTTATACATTTCACTATATGATATATTAACGTGTCACCTTGTGTTGGCTTGGAAATTCCATTCTCTTTGTATGATCCTAGGGAAACAGCGAATAGTGACTTATCATTTTAGTTAATTGATGGAAATTAATCATTTCTCCACACTAGCCGTATCCATCAATTAACTAAAATAATAAGAGTTAAATGATGAAGCCTGGAACTCAAGTACTTACGATCGTAAGTCGCCACAAACGGTGTATCTCGGATGCGAGAGCCCCTAGTGGCCTACCGGGGAAATATACGAGTCAACTGGAGAATTTAATGTCGTGACGGCAAGTTGGCCATAGTAGCTCAATGGGTTAGAGCGACTAGACGGAAACCAGGAGATCCGTGGTTCAAATCCCGGCCATGGCATTGAATTTTTCATGTTGACTCAATCTATCAAAAACCTCAGCCTATATACGGCTAGTGTGGAGAAATGATTAATTTCCATCAATTAACTAAAATAATAAGAGTTAAATGATGAAGCCTGGGACTCAAGTACTTACGATCGTAAGTCGCCACAAACTGTTTATCGCGGATGCGAGAACCCCTAGTGGTCTACCGGGGAAATATACGAGCCAACTGGAGAATTTAATGTCAGGATGGCACGTTGGCCATGGTAGCTCAAAGGTTAAGAGCGACTGGACGGAAACCAGGAGATCCGTGATTCAAATCCCAGCCATGGCATTGAATTTTTCATCTTCACTCTATCTATCAAAAAGTGACTTATCAGTTGAGGAAAAAGAAATAATGAAAATTTCAACCAACAGCAAGTTATATTCCGCAATATAAGCTTATGCATATCTTATGGTTCACCAAAAGTACTTCAGAATAAAGAGGATTTAACATGTTACTCAGAAAATCCAAGAGACAGCCACAGACGTGCAACTTATTAAATACAAAAGTATTACAAACTTGAGGAATAACATCGACATGACTTTTGTCCCCCTAAGTAGCATAGATGGTAGCGCGTCTGCCACACGTATAAGAGGTCTCGACTTCGAATCAGTTCCTTAGTTTAGGTTGAATTATCTGATAACCTTTTTTTTCCTGAATAATTAATTATGGGTAACTCTAAGCCCCCACCAATCCAAGCTGCCCTTTACTGTGAAAAGTGTTTCAGTGTTTGATTTCTTTCAAAAAGGCTAACGATTTTGATTAAAATATCATATGTTTAACATATAATCATATAAAATGTATACTCAGAATTTTCCCAAAATGCCTGTGACTTACTCTTCATATTGAATGACCTATGTATGCTTGGTAAATGTAAAGAGACGGACAAAGTCTTATTTAAAAAAATGTAGATTTCGTTAAAGCACAGAGTTTATATCAAATAAACATTTTTGCGACGATAACTAATCCGTAGATACACATTATCATCATCATCATCATCATCATCATCATGGTATAAGCCCTGTGGCCCGTTCCGACTTCAAGGAAATTGATCGGACCATCTCATTCGTGGCCTGCCAACATTTCTTCTACCTACAGGTTTATACTTGTATACTATTTGTGGTGTACGGTCTTCGGTCATTCTCTGCACATGATCTTGCCATTTTTGCCTGTATGCAATGATTGTTTCATTTAGACTCTGAATTCCCAATTCTCTTCTAATATCCTCGTTTCTTTTCTTGTCTATGAGTCTATAACCTGCCACATGTCTCAGAAATTTCATCTCAGCAGCCTCCACTTTCTTCTGTTGTGAGATAGTCAAGACCCAGTTTTCACACCCATAAAGCAGGGTTGGGATCGCCATTATTTTATACAGTTTTAACAAAGTTTGACGATTACAATTTTTAAAAGTTCTTTTTATTGTGCCACATATTGTTTGGAATTTGTTTATTTTGTTTTATATATCTCTATTACTGGTATATGACACAATATAGCCAAGATAATTAAAATAACTTTGTTGTGGGATGGGTTTATCATTTATGCAAATTTTTGCTCTCAAATTATTCATTATTCGTTTTTATGGGTTTAAATTTTGATGTTATTTTAGTGGACTTCAGGAAAATGGAATTTCAAAGACATGGCAATCTACTCTTTAAAATCTTCACCATCATTTAAGTCTACTGTTTCTCTAACACCTTCCAACTGCAAGGAAATGTGTAATAAATTAATTTATGTAATTTATACCCGTTAACATGAAGAAAATAGAGCATTTGTACTCGTAGGAATAGTTTGTTAGAAATTGAGTAGAGAAAGTGGTGTTAAGTAAACCAAACTTTTTCTTTGAATGCATTCTGAGGGTGTAGGAAATCTCAGATTACTTATTTCAGTAAAATCCCGATATATTTACATTGATGAAACATAATACTCCATATGTAGAGGTACTAATATAGTTGAGGCGGAAGCTATAAAGCTTTAGGCCCGTTAAGGTTGCCTATGCTATAGGGGTACAGTCCACTAGCAAATATGTCAGGAAGGAAAATGTTCTTACAAGCCGTTAAATGGTGCTGCTTTGTTCATTTTAATATCTTAATACATTGATAGAGTTAAGAATATTTTAATTGGTATTTTACTTTCACAAATAATCTTAATGAAATACCCTTTGTCTTAATGAAATGAAGTATTTTTATTCCTCCAGGAAATTTTGTCGGACAATGTTAATAACATTAACCGATGTCAAATGTTGCCCATATTCCACCATTGGTGTTATGCGGATTCGATCTACAGTTCAACATGCCATAGCTATAAAATTGCCCATTATGAGGACAATGATAGTTATATTGCTGCAAGGAGAAAAGTCACTACAATCTTGAATTCATAATGGATGCCGTCAGGATACGCAATCAACAACGGTTGGAGAATTTTGAGCGTAAAGAACAGCTTCAGTACAGAGGAAGAATCACTGAAGCACAAGTAAACATTTGTAGCTGTAAGAACTGATGTTACTCATTCTTTGCGACACTTTCAGATCTACGAAACAATGTTTACAGAATATTGAGCTTTCACCCATATAAGCCACAGGTCGCTCATGCTTTTTAGGGAAATAATTAATCTGATTGAATTTTGTGGGCTCCTTTTAGCCAAAGTTGTTGAAGATAAACAATCTCTAAGCAAACTATGGATGTCCAATGACCTCTCTTCCACCTAAACGGTTGTGAAATAAACATTTTGGGTAACGGTGCCCAGAAAATCCTCAACAGGAGACCTTTACTTAGTCAGATTGTCACACTGTGTTGAGCCAGCTCTTCAGAAAGAATTATTGGTCCCTATTCTTTCTACATATATAAGGGTAAATTAAAAGAGTAGTTTCTAACTGATACGTCTATATGCTTAAGATTTTAAGCTTTATGGCAGCTTTTGTCTGTCAACTGTTTGGGAATCAGTCACTCTCTGATCTCCGTACCTGTCTGTGTGCGAGTACTTTCTTTGGGAACATCTGAAGCTAGGATAAATTAAACTGATATACAGAATCTTGAACTGGAGTAGAGAACTAGACCTGAAGCTTTCCTGGCGACGAATATTTTCAAGAACTTCTCGGGAAACAAGCCAGGTGAAAAGACGACGACAGTTTGCATCTCTCCCATCATCAGGATATTTAAAAAATGTTATGACCACAAAATGTATAATTAGACTCCGAGGATTAAACATCTGTTGAGACCGGTGAAACACAAACTGAACTTCCAAGTTCCGGGAGTGTACCGCATTCCCTGTGAATGTGGGACACCGTATATATGACAAATCGGAAGGACCATCGCTACCAGAATAAACGAACATGAACAGAGCATTCGTTTAATGCAACTTGAGAAGTCTGCACTGGCAGAGCATTGTTTTGATAACGACCGTAGAGCCAATTTTCGGGAGACGACCATCTTGGCAAAATGCGGCAGTTACTGGGAGCAGAGAGTTAAGAAGGTTTTGGCCATTTCCTCAGAGAGGAGCACGCTTAATCGTGATGCTCGATTTCAGTTCAGCTCCTCATGGAAACCGGCCTTAAAATGGAAATCCGTTGGCTTAAGAAGCACAGATCTACACAGCGTGATCCATCTCAGCTTGTTAAGTACACTCCAGCTGAGGTGGCAGCTGGGTAAAGATGTACACTAAATGAATTAGTCTTTCAATTCTGAAAGGGGACTGAGGACGATTTATAGGAGGGCTGTTCAATAAAGAATGATCATAATTTTTACGGTCATAATTTTTCGCACTAAAATTCAATTCAATTTTATTAGTTTAATGTGAAACAAACACGCTGTAGTAGTTTCATTGTTGGTACTCCTGGTTCCCGCCTGTGAGAACCAGGTATGTTCAGACATGTTCAGTATCGCCTACTGCTGCAATGAAGGTAACATGCAGTTAAAGTTGATGTTAGAGGAAGATCCGGAGTTTCTTTCAAACGTAATCACTGCTGATTGAACTTGGCTACATCATTTTGATCCTGAGAGCAAACACCAAAGCTCAGTGTGGAAATCTCCTTCATCACCAACCCCCAAAAATGCAAAAGTGGTTGCTTCTGCTGGGAAAGTTATGGTCATCTCATTCTTTGATATTCATAGAATGGTTTGGCAGCATGTTGTACCTACACACACATCAGTAACTGGACAACACTACAGGGATGTCCTGAAAACATTAAAAGTCCATATCAGGAGTAAAAGACCACATTTCCATAAAGCTGGCTGGATGCGGCACCATGATAATGCGTGGCCGCATATTGCCAATGTTATTGCTGTATATCTTGCAAAAATCAACGTGAAGTGCATCTCTTACCCTACCTGTAGTCCGGATTTAGCCCCATGTGACTTTTTTCTATCCCTAACTTGAAGACACGCCTTCGTGGGAGGCATTATCCATCATCAGAAGCAGTGATGAAGGCTGCAGAGGCGATTTTGAAGTATCTCTCAAAAAATGGTTTCCAGCATGTCTTTGAAGACTGGCAGAAACGCTGGGACAAGCGCATCGCATTCAGGGGAGACTATTGTGAGAAGGACCAACAAAATTATGAGGATGAGTAAAGGCACGTTGTCAGAAAAAAAATTGTGATTATTGTTTATTGAACAGCCCTCGTACATTTGGAGCCATTGCTGGTACATGTATAGTTACGTTTCTTGGATCCAATTAATTTTCTATGCCCACACCATCTTCTGACCTGGCATTTAAATTACTGAAAACAGTCTTTTGTTCAGTGATGCAAATATTGGTAGTGTTTTGTCTTTGTTGATATTTTTGTTATATCCAATTATACTTTTGTGGTTATAACATTTCTTAAAATGTTCTGATGCTGGGAGAGATGTAACGTCGGTTTCTGATCGTCTTTTCACCTGGCTTGTTTCCCGAGAAGATATTGAAAATGAAGCAGAGAAATTACTGCTCTTCCAGTTTAAATGGTACAATCTCCATAGGAGGCTGGCGGTATATCATTGCAGAAATGGAGGCTTTTTGCGCGTGATAATCTTCAATAAATAAAATAATGATCTTCATAACATAAAATGGCATGCTATTGGCATATTGTTTTACACTTAGTTTTCTTAGTAATTACCTGACAGCTACTGTTTTATGATTGAACATTTTGATTTCATTGAAACGCTATCTGCTTCTTTTATAAAGTATTCATTTACCTTAGAGAAATGAACTATTTTTTTTTTTAAATAAAGCAATCACAACAAATTTTTTCCTAAAGGAGAGTTGCATTACTTGGTATTGTTGGTAAACTGCCTCTTGCCCCAAAAATCCTCTCAGTAGTCCACGGAATGAAGTACTAAATGGGCAAGCAGTTATACCTTGCTATGGGTCTGCTGACATTTCAAGGCCACGTAATTGCCCTCCAGCTCAAACTAATGGTCAACCCAAAACTCTCACTACACAGGTGTAAGAAGAAAGTTCAGAGTTTCAACTGCACTTCTTGACTGAATCTATTTTCTCCCTTATTTTGACCTAACTTTTCGCCTAACTGAAACAATGATTGTTTTTTCTTGGTGTTTGACAGTATGGACTCAAATAATGGAAGCAGATTATAGAAACTCTTTGGAAAATCCTGGTTTAGGAATATCACTGCATTCTTCGCTTCAATCCATCTTAGCTACTTGTGGGTCACCAGTATATAGTATTTTTAAAATACATGGCCAAGTGTGAAGTAATATAAAGTGTTGTTCTACGTTGCATCTTGGAAGTCTATCGCATTATTTTTTTTTTTTTTTTTTTCAATTTCACATGATAATGTAAACACCTACGTGTAAACAGCTCTCTCTAATTTGCCTTTTTACTTTCCGGAATTCCAAACTTAGATTTTATCCTTATATGATGTGGTAAAATAATTTCTGGAGGCCAAGTTGCATTTTGAGATTCCAAGTCGGTAAATTTTGACATAGTGTGACACAAGGTGATTTTCAGTTGCCTTTAGAAATGTCAAAAGGAGTTTAAGCAATAAAATATTGGTTTATCATGTGTACAAGCCACCACAAAATACAATTATTTTAAGTTTAAAATTGTTGACGATTAGAAATCGATGTTTTGGGAGCGTACATCTCTTCCATCATCAGGACATTTATTAAATGTAATAACCACAAATGATTCTCTGGATATAACACAAATATACTTATTTCTTAGGTCTTAGGTCTTATTTCAGATAGTAAAGATGTTTTCACTCTTTCTTTCTTTTTGAAATTTGCGTCCTCCAACGTT
Source organism: Mantis religiosa (assembly GCA_030765055.1). Classification (NCBI taxonomy): domain Eukaryota; kingdom Metazoa; phylum Arthropoda; class Insecta; order Mantodea; family Mantidae; genus Mantis; species Mantis religiosa. The sequence continues at coordinate 37,927,587 of CM060949.1, read as the reverse complement.
AAGTCATATCGGACAATGAATGAAATTGGTGAAATGATGTTCAAATGAGTCCGTGGTCCCGACATTCGTCTTTAAGGATAAGATTTGAACTCGGGACCTCTTGAACGTTAGGCAGACACGCTACCAACTACGCTACCTAGGTGGGCAATGATGTTTTCACTGTTTGTAAAAACAAATGCTTGGACATTAGTAACTTACAAATGTTTAGTACAATCTCCTACACATCAAGACGTTAGAAGGCGTAACATCTCGAACTCCACTTTTCCTACTGATCTAAAACACCAGCCTTCTTTTGGCACACCAAATACATCCCATTAACAATAGTGTAGATAGAACCTTCTTTTCGGGGTGTGTAACATTATGTCATGAAATACTACTACTCCCCCAAAATGCTTAAGTCGCAATGTAATGCCTGCCATGATTTTAAGTACCATTTCTAATATGCATACTTACTAATATTATAAGGAGACAAAGTATGTAGGTATGCACGTGTGCATGTAGTGCAATCTCAAGAATCACTCCATTTAATGTTATGGTAAAATTTGACCGTTTTAATCATTCAATAAACAATATTATACATACAGTTACTCCAAAAAGTATTCGTCTGATGCATGAGTTTATGTTTAAGGGTATATGGGTAGTGGAAAATCATCAGAATAAAGTACAGCAGAGACACTGACTTATTTACTGATTATCAAGAAAGACAATACAATAAAGAAACACATAGAATATATTCACATAAACATAGTTAAACATTCAAAGGTAAAGATATGCAATATGGGATACAAAATAAGTATTCGTCTGCATAATGAAAATGATGTAGAATGTTACAGTGAGTACTTAGTAGGCCCTCCATTCCTCTTTATAATCTCTTGTATTCTCCTTGGCATGGATTTCACTAAAGATTATGCTGTTTCCACTGTAATTTTACGCCATTTCTCTAGTATAGCGTTCTTTAGAGCCTTTGTATTAAATATCTGATGATTCCTAATATTTATGTCCAGTATACTCCCCAAATTCTCTATTGGATTCATGTCTGGGTCTCGCTGTGGTGTCGGCATCCATCGTGGAGTATTATACAACAACCATAGCCTTGCATCTAGAGCTGTGTGTTTTGGATCATTATCTTATGTCAAAATATAATCCTCAGAAACACCCATATTATTTACACTTCTGGACAGATGTGTTTTAGGATGTTTATATAAACATTATGGTTCATAATTCCATCAATTAAACACACCATTTGCACTCATGTAGCCCCAGACAAGTACTGAATCGCCTCTATGTTTTAACTGAAGCTATTCTATTTTTCTCCTAAAGCTCACAATTTTTTCTCCACACTGTTACTCGCCCTTTTGTCTTAAAGAGCTCAAATTGACTCTCGTCAGTAAATACAACCTTCTCCCAGAAATCAAACCCATCGTATTTATGTTCTTTTGCAAAAGCAACTCGCTTCTTTTTGTTGATTTCATTGATGTATGGTTTTCTACGGGCTGTTCGGCCTCCATACTCAACTTCATAAAGTACGTTTCGTATAGTTTGTACTCAAACGGACTTTCCTGTGTGTGTCTGAACTGCAGTAGCAACTTTTGGAGCTCAAGTTTAGGATTTTTCTTGACTTCTCTAAGTAACTGTCGTTTCTCAACTCGGATGGAACTGCAGGATGACCGCTTCTTGATTGATTTTCCTGAGTTTTCTTCTGATCAAACGAGTATATAATAGTCTTCACTGTACTGGTAGGTCTTCCAATGGTTTCTCCAATTTCTTGAAAAGATTTTCCTTTTTTAAATAACGTGATACAAATTTATCTCTCTTTTTTTGTAGTTTCACGACTTATATTACTTAAAATAGAAGTCAACGACTTTAAAAACAGAGATGGACCTGTCAAGGACAGTGGATGAAACAGCTGCATAAGAAAAGGGAAGAACTGTGTTAGCGAGACACCATACCTGCGATCTTGTTTACTTTATTGACATCAAATGGGACATGATTTTAAATAACGTAGAGCTGTTCACTAACTAAGCAATGTATGAACCCAAATTGTGTCTTATTTTTAAATGCAGATACCAACCAATGTAAGGAAATAGTTATTTTACGTTTCTTATCTATATTTTTTCTGAGTGTGCTTGTGCTATCTATGTGCTACGATTAGACGAATACCTTTTTGGACTATCTGTAACTGTATATCATTGTAAATAGCATTATTCATAGCATTATTCATTAAAATGATTCGAAGATTGATGTGCAAGACTTCAATCAGCACGCGCACCACACTCGGTATGCATAAGCTTTCCATTCAGCTATATATTATGTAACTTATTGGCCATATCGGTAACTTGGCATTAGTTCCATCACCTGTCATGGTCAAGCTAGCGTGTTTAAGTTTGTGTTATCATAGAGAAGATTTCATTTGCAGTCCGATATATAATGTTTTCGATCCATGGCACCAATCTTGTTCTCGCTCAACTTGAACAATTCAAATTTCAGAGAAAAATAGCTATCGCTTGTGTTGCTTCCTTTATATATAAGGAAATGTCTAAATAATTATTATTCATTTATCTTTAATGGTTAACTGAACAGTTATCCTCACTGGTAGAGGGATAACTTGCTGATTTTTGGTTACCTAGGTCGCGGGTTCAAAGCTAGCGGAAAGCCAGAAAGATTTTCGGGCGTAAAAATTCTTATCATGGCTTCCTACGGAAGTGAAGTAAAGCCAGTGGTTTCGTTTCCTAAATTTGTGACACAAAAAGAGGAAATCAAATTTGTTAAAAAGTCCTCTGAGCAAAACTAAGCCATCTTTCACGCCCAATATAATAGGCTGCTGAGAATCACAACACTGAGGGCCCTAAAATAAAAAAAAAAAAAAAAAAAAAAAAAAAAAAAAAGATGTAACTGTCTAAAACATGTTTGTTTTAATTTAAAATATTTAGCTAGGAAACGACAATAGTTTGATACTGAAATAGATGTTAGAAAATGAAGGTAGTTTCTTCAGGTTATGTCTAAGTTCATTCCTATCAGGCAGTATAAAGTTCAGCAATCAGCTCTCACCAAGGCGGCTCGGGTTGGATCCCAGGCGACCGCAAAGTGAGATTTGTCGTGGACAACACGCCACTGGGGCGGGTTTTCTCCGGGACCTCCGGTTTCCCCCGCCATATCATTCCACCGGTGCTCCATCTTCATCTCATGTATCATCAGTGTCACCGCCTGCGGTGCCGTATCTATTAAAAGCGGGCGTTAAACACCACACATTTCACATTTCAGAAATCAGCACACTCAAAATTATTTCATAGTTTAACTTGCAGGAGAAGTATTGAGTATGAATGACGAATTACTTGAAACCCTAGGTCCACTGTACTGCCTGCCCACCATAAGAAGGCAAACGGGGCATGAAAAGGGAGAGGGATTTTAACTGTTTGCTCTGTTAGTGGATCTGTTTACTACGAAATGAGTGTATGAGAGTACATATGAGTCAGCCATGCTGCCATATCTAATGGTCGTTTCAGTAACAGCAGTGATATTTAGGTGGGTAAGTTATATGACTACACTGTGTATTTTACATAACCCTAGCACCCATATCATGTGTGGAAGGTGAGCTTAAACACAACAAACGTGATTATCTTAGACATTCCCATACCTTGCCTTTTTGTGGTAGGTGGACAGTACTTCCCCAACTACTGACATCGTCAGTTCTTCCTAAAGAACTGAACCAGAATACCGACTGAAGCTTGAGATAGTCCTTAGCTCTCACAAGTCATTCGATAATTATTGAAAAAAAATATTAACGTAATAAATTATTAGTATCTAGTCTGATATTATAAAGTGACACACAATTCTAATAAAGCTTCCTCTAATTTTAATTAATTGCACCTAGGCGTATGTTTTGTTTACTTAATTTTATTTTAGTTTGGTAGGTTAGGAATATACTTGTATGAATACAATTAATGATGTGTCAAGTATTAAATAATAAACAATATATTTGAAATATACATGCTGGTTTAGTTTAGAAAAACAGTTGCCAGGATACAGATTGCCCGAGACTAGAAGGCAAGCTAGAGGAATGTACAACGTAATCGCCTTTGCTGTCTCCTCGGGTTGTATGTTCGCCTTCCAAAGTATGGCAAGGATGGAAGACTCGTTTAAAATATACAAGTGTTGTCACACAGCTCACTCATACAACAAACAATATGAGTGACTCATATGCACTGTCATTCACTCATTTCCTAGTAAACAGATCCGCTACCAGACAGACAAACAGCTCAACCTCCTCTACTCTTAATACCCCTCTAGCCTTCCTGTCGTGGGCATAAAATAATATATTGCAGATTTATTTTTTCTTCCATTTATTTATTATAAAAAGCAAATTTGTATGTACCTATGTATGTACTTGGGTATGTATTACGTATTTAGCATTATATAATTTAATATAATATAAATATTTTATAATATTTTTGAATGTGTTATTAGCCGGGTGTATATTACCTTTCTTGATTGTAAATATTTGACCAACTTGTTTAGTTCATTTAACAGTTTATTAAATTAGCATTATAATATATGATTATTTATTTGTTAGGAAACATGTGCAAAGTATATCTTTAACGAAATATATATGCAAGCTATAAAATGATTTTTTAATGTATATACCCATACACCTAAGTAATCGTCATAAAAATGAAAAGCAAGAATAAAGAAAAACAAATGGTGACATAATTCATTTTACAAGCTATTGTCACTCAATTACTTAAGTTTCATAGAATATTCCGGATCGTTTTGCATCATTTGAGAACGTTATTTTTCCTTTATTAACGCGGTGCAAAGTTGTGCTCACTGTTCCGAAAACCGCTGCGTTTTGTCCTTTTCAGTTCCCGACGTTCGACGAAAGCAGCTTGCGGCAGGTCCGGGCGCATTCACTGCCAAATCTGTAGCAGCGTCCCAGCGTTGTGGCCGCTCTCGGGAAGCTGTACACACTTTGGTTTATTATCCCTATTTAAAAGTGATGATGCCGCGCTTTTTAAGGTAAATTTGTTATTATTATTATTATTATTATTATTATTATTATTATTATTATTATTATTATTATTATTATTATTATTATTATTATTATTATTATTATTATTATTATTATTATTATTATTATTATTATTATTATTATTATTATTATTATTATTATTATTATTATTATTATTATTATTATTATTATTATTATTATTATTATTATTATTATTATTATTATTATTATTATTATTATTATTATTATTATTATTATTATTATTATTATTATTATTATTATTATTATTATTATTATTATTATTATTATTATTATTATTATTATTATTATTATTATTATTATTATTATTATTATTATTATTATTATTATTATTATTATTATTATTATTATTATTATTATTATTATTATTAATTTACGTATAGGCAAAAGGAAAGATCTTGATTTATTTTTCTTTTGGCTATTGTATATCAGCATAAAAAATGTACATATTTTTTCTTTGGTTGTTACTAAGAAAATATAATTTTTGACCTCTTCTTTCTCTTGGATACTAACTACTTGACATTGAAAAAAAGTCAGAAAACCAGGTGCAAGTTTACATTTAACATATACGCCTACTTTTTTTCTTCGCTTTTTCAAGACAGCGTTTCATGGTATGTCACCGTCATCTCCAAATAAAAAAAACTACAAAAATATCAGTTTTATAATAATAAAAAAGAGAATTGGGCTTACAACAGTAGATACACAAAACTTATCAGGTTCAGAAACTGTGGCAACATGGTCCGAAAATGGTAGGAAGGGCATCTTTTGTTGCGATGGGAGGGGCCAACGAGATAAAAAGCCGGCGCTTGATCCAGGGAGAGGGGCGGTGGGATGTCCATGAACCCGTGGGGCATGCTAGTGGAGGGGTGAAGGGGAAAAAGGGGCGGAGATGAAATGAAGGTACTTGAAGCTGTGCTACACGAGGGATGAAGGCAGTATGGCTGAGAGAGATAAAAAAAGAAAGGAAAAAAAACACGCACACACACACACACACACACACACACACACACACACACACACACACACACACACACACACACACCATGTAGTACCTGGGAAAGATATATACGTCTAAAACACCGATGCTACTAAAGTTAAATTTTTAACTTGGAGTTAGTTAAACAATGTTATAGTTTATATGAGGTATGCCAGGTAAACAGAAGGTGGGGAATATAACGGGGGAAACATACAACCACCCTCACCTCATCTTTGCCATAAAATACAATCAACTGTTTACTAATGCATGTATGTATATAATTTTATGTTATATCAGTCACCTCCATATGTCACTTGTAAAAGACACTGTGTACATCCCCCCAAAAAGTTTACTTTTCCTGTGAGCGCAGTCGTGTACTAAACCAAATCATTATAAAAACAAATTACTTAGGTTACAAGACCTGGATTGTCCTGAAAATATGCATTCCAGTCAGATTTTGGGATGTTAATTCACGAGGCGTGGGTCGCATGTTTGACAAATGTAATCATCCTTTGCTAAGTATTTGGAAAGCGTGGTAAGAACGCTGTTTTGGATCATAAAAGAGCTGCAGAATGTCACAAAAGTATCTTTTATAGAATCCTATCCTTATTAATTATTAATTGTCATTATATATACTATAAAACGTCAGTGACAATACAGAAATAACATTATTCCTACCTCAGTAAAGTCCGTTCTAAGTAATGTGTGTAAATTCTTATCAGGAATTTAGTTCGATAGGCGATTTCTTCATTTTAAACCTGAGAAAAGCATATACACCCATCATGATAGTGTTTATGCCTCTTTTATAGCCTATCCTTGCATTGCACAGGGCTTGTTTGACATTGGAAGGCACACAACAAGCTTAGAAAGGAGAAGGGACACGCAAAATTACACAGAAAATTATAAGTAAGTGGGAGAAAGTAAGAAACCGGCTTTTAACAGAAGAAATTTGATATGAACTTTTTGCACAGATATAAAACGAAACATTGTTTTATGAACTAAGAAAAAAGGACTCCTAAAAGATTTTTATCCATGAACGTATCTTCAAAAATTAAGAAAACCTAAATACTGAAATAGAAAATTATAAATTCCATTCACTAAGTGAATAAAAGAAACTACGGGTGTAAAATTAAGGAAAATAAAAACTGGCGAGTACTAGGTATAAATTTGTAGAAGCGAGTAGCTACTGCTTCCAACTAAGAAAATTGCTTCTCCAGGAACGCTTCGTGCACATCCTGAGAAACTTGTACTTCTTCAGGAAATGTAAACAAGATTGGACTTGCAAACAATACTTTCCTAAAGAACTATTAATGTAGATGAGAAAAGGAATGAAGAATATAATCCGAATAAGAAACTTATTTCCTCAAGAACAATTCTGCATATCTGAAGGAGAGATCAGCACCCTATCATGAAGAAACAGTGCCTCTTCAAAATAGTTTTATATAGTTCCTGAGAAGGGATGAAAAGTACATTTTGAAAAACACAGATATTTCTACAGCAAATGTTCATCCATATTTGGGAAAAGGTTGAATAGTAATTTGAACATTACATTCTGAAGAAACACACACCATTTTTAAGAGTATCTTATGTAGAGTAAAAGCTTCAATAGATTATTTCCAAAGACTTGTACATTACTAGCACAAACAGCAGATTCTCCAAGGATGCCTAGTGTGAATCTGAAGAAAAGCTAAGTTTTACAACCGGAAGTAACATAACTTCCACAATAACTCTTTATGTAGACATGAAGAACTATACATTATACAAGTAGATGGAGGATGTATTTCAAAAGAACTTCCACATAATTCTGGAAAAGCTTTAAGCAATAATCCCATAAGCTGATTTTGGAAAGGAAGAAAAACTATTTCCACCAAAAGATTTCTTGATACACTGAAGGCATGAAATGGTATTTTTACAAAGAATGGTGAAAATGTTGAACAAAAACGGTGGGTCCTCAGAAACACTTTGTACACTTCCGAGGAAGGTTTAAAGGACAATCTCATAAGCAGAATAGTCAGAAAAAAAAACTGGAAAGAAAAAAGAGATACCGGAAGTTATGTGGCAGTACTGAATGCCGACACAACAATGTGAATTCATAAAAAATGTTATGCAGATGCACTGAACACCACAACCTCAAGGAAGTGCATTCTCAAGAAAATTCAGGGCAAGAATGGAAAGGTATAGCCTTAAAAGGAATTATTTCTCCAAGAATGTTTTATGCTCGTCTAGAGAAGAGCTGAATGCGACATCTTGAAGAAACAATGATGATGATAGATGGCACTACAGGCCATGTAGGCCCTTGGCCTCCCTAACCACCCTCTTTCATTCTACTCGGTCCTCTGCTTTTCTTCTCCAGCCTTTAACCCTCAACTTTCTCAAGTCATCTTCTACATCATCTACCTATGTTTTCCTGGGTCTTCCTCTTCTGCTTCTGCCATCCAGCTTTCCTTTAAATATCTTCTTAACTACACTGGTTTCCGGCATTCTCTGCACATGGCCAATTCACCTTATTCTTCCTTGTTTAATTTTCACTACTGTATTTGTTTGTCCAAATGGCACTGTAGCTCCAAGTTAGTCCGCATTCTCCATCCGTCCAAGTCCCTTATCACTCCAAATATATTTCTCAAAATCTTCCTTTCCCACCGTAATAACCACTGTTCTTCTCTGCTTGTCAACAGCCGACTTTCTGAACCATACATTACTACTGGTCTCAGTAAAGTTGTATATATTCCAATTTTTTTTATTCCTACTGACACTCCTTGATTTAAACATATTCTGCCGTTTAATTGGTAATGAATTGCAAAGTCTGTTAATTTTTGTCCCTTGTTATTAATCATACATTCTCTATTATTACTAGGCTGGGTATGGGGTCACTATCTATTATGGCATTTAAATTCTTGCTTATTATTAAATAATGATTCTTCGTATATTCTAATAATTATTTTATATATTTTATAAAACTGATTTGTTTCACTCTTATCTTCCTATAGTGCATATACAGCAGTTATCGCAACGTAGCCTGTTTCAATTTAAAATCGGGTTCATATAATCCTTTCATTTATAAACATTACTACTCCTGTCTATTTTATTTTTCATTTGTTTTATCTTGCATTATTTTTATCTCATATTATTACCACTCCATATTGCACTTTTTTCTACTCCTTGGTCCCTATTACTTTATTTATTATTTATATTATTGTAGTGGCATTCATTTCCATTTTCAGTGCCCTCTCTCTTTAATAATTCTTTTTCGTTTGTATTTAACCTCCATACATTCCAATTTTCTAATTTCAATTCTTTTTTCAAAGAGTGTCCTTATGTCTTGCTTACGTGGTTCGCATTACAACAATCCGGTTGATTTTTGTGCGGCTGTTGAGCAAGAGAGTGTATGCTGCAAGCGCCTCGCAGGACAAATGCCAGGAGTGCTTCTTCTGAGCATCCAACCATACCCATCCAGGTACTCACCACGCTTCTTCTGCTCTTCAATCCTTGCAAATGTAGATATGCAAATTACCTGTTGCCTTGTTGATCGTTGAAGATTTTCTCATAACAAGGACATGGTCCCCAATATGGATACAAGTGTCATTCTGTCTTTGAGATTTACTCCTCTCATCTGTTACTCGCCAGCAAGATTAAACAAGTCAATCTTCCCTGAAGATTGCCGTCTGAATCATCGCATACTGAGTCCCATTTCCCCTCCAACGAGTCAATGTTATATTCTTTTGAGATGGACTCTTAACGCCACGCCTGAGGAAGTAGAGTTTTACCAAGATTTGTTACAGCTCTGAAGATTACATGGTGTTCATTTTTATTCGTTATTTCGCGGCCTCCGATTGAGCAAGAATGACGTCATAGTTGACTCGTGAGTCTATCTTGAAATCATACTGCCCTCTACGGAGACGAAGCGGTAATGTTTGCGGAACAGTAAGCAAATTAAAGCGCTCTTAGTGTGTTTGCGCTGGTAACTAATACAGCCGCTTCCCCTGGATATGAACACAAGAACACCGCGTTTTCATGGTTGAATGCTACTTTCGTACCGGCATTATTGTTGGTGCAACATATAAATATAATTTTAAACACTGCATAGATTAGTTTATGCAACGCTATCCAACATTCAGACAAGTCTCTCAGAGTGTAATGTTGTCAAAAGTGTCCAGGTACCGTCAAATCGACATACTTTTGTTTGCAACATAAACGTCTTACATTTTATCAGTATACGTATAAATTTTTTATCTTTCTCACGCTTAATTAAAATGTCTACGAATGTCGGTATCCTTATGTCTTTTAAAACCAATAGGTGCATCAATCATTTCCAAGATACAGGATCAGTTACTCGCAAAGAGAGAGACACTGGACGCTATAAAGTGACTGGTCCCAATCTAGAAGCAATAAATAATGTTATGACAGAAAGGCCACAAGCGTATCTTCTCGCAATACAGACAGTGTTTAAGGGGAAGATAGAAAGAAAATATAAGGAAATGGACACACAAGACTATGTACTAGAAATATTTCCTTGTTTAGACCTGGATAAAAGCTGTGTACATATTGTAACACTAATTTATTTTTCATTCCTAGAACATGTTCTGCTAATTTTCTGGTTTGTAATGAAGTTACATTGTGAGGAAACTGTGGGTGATAGAAAAGAACTGATATCAATTTTATGTGTCAGGTTTACAATGTGCATCTATGTCTACTATAACAGAAAAACTTATTTAAGTTTGAATTTAGGAGTCACTATGTTTACACTCAGTCTTCACTTACTTGTTGTATAATTGAAACGTTTTCAAGATCATTCGATCTCATCCTCAGCTGTTTGGTGACTAGATGAACCTTCCTCTTCTTCCACTGCTACGGAGCTCCGATCACTCTGCCATCTGGTGTTAGGGGCACTAAGTTTTAATACTTCATTTAATGCCGGGATTTCAAAATTTATAACTTTATCACGGTTTTTGTTTATGAATATTTGTTCCCAAATATCCAATTCTATGGGTGTACTTAAAGATTTTAGCAGTTTAATGTTGTGGCCAATGTTGTTTTTCTGTCCGAAAATGGTGTGAAACTGCAGATTTTTCTGTTTGTTTCAACTTAATGTTCCTCTGGTGTTCTTTTTGCCTGGTTAACAAGTTTCTCTTAGTTTTTCCTATGTAGCTTTTTTCACAGGTTTCACAATTAATCTGATAAATTCCTGATTTCAAATTACTGGGGATTGTATTTTTCAGTGGTTTATTTAGCAGGTTCCTCAGACTGAATTTGTTTTGGGGTGCTAGTTTTAAGTTTAGTCTTTTGAAGATTCGTTCAAATTTTCTAAAAGCCCATGGATGGTAGGTGAATTTTCTATATTGCCAATTTGTGTTATTAAGTGGTGTCAGAGTGGTATTTTTTGATCTTATCTTCAGTTTTTCTTTCCTCTTCATCATGTTCCTTATGATGGCTGGGTTGCATCCATTTAATACCGCTATTTCTTTTATGTGTTGTTGTTCTTTCAAAAATTCATCCTTACTCAGTGGGACGTTGTATAGCCGGTGAATTAGACTTCTAAAGGCAGCTAGTTGATGTGAAACTGGGTTGTATTCATTTTTCTTTATGTAACTATCTATGTGTGTGGGCTTCCTGTATATTCCAAAATCTACACCATGACAATTTCTAGTTATCTTGAGGTCCAAAATGGGTAGGGTGTTGTCTCTTTCTACTTCCATAGTAAATTGGATGTGATTATCTTGCAGGTTTAGTAACTTTAGAGAATCTTCTCTAAGTTTTTCCGGAATGATAGCAAAAACATCATCAACATATCTCTGCCAAAATTTATAAATCTGTGGGAAGGCCTTTACTATGTGTGTTTCAAAATAGCTCATGTATAGGTCTGCTAAAATAGGCGAAAGTGGGCTCCCCATTGCTAATCCTTTTGATTGTCTGTAGAATTTTTGGTTAAACATGAAGTAATTATTCCTTATGCATAAATCTGTAAGATTGATAATGTCATCTATTTCTCTGGGATCCGTTGTAGTCTGGGTTAGCCATTTTTTTTAGGAATGTAGGTATTTTTTCTACTGGAATGCTTGTAAAAAGTGCCTTAACGTCAAAAGAAACAAGTATGTGATTTTCCGGGATGTTGTATTTCTGTAGGTGATTTATCAATTCTAAGGAGTTTTTTATTCCCAAACTTTGAAATTTTCATATGATTTTAATTTTCTTACTAACCATTTTGCTATGTGGTATGTAGGTGAATTAATGCCATTGATGATGGGTCTCATGCTGTTGTCTTGTTTGTGGATTTTTGGCAGACAGTACAACCTTGGTAGTGTGGGGTTGGAAGATTTTAAGTTGTATTTTTCAGATGTACTTAATGTTTTTGTAATTGATAAAGCTTTATTAACAGAAGTGATACTTTTGGATAATGGATTTTTTGGAATTTTTTCATATTCTGGACTGTCTAACATAAGGTTTACTCTCCGAATATAGTCTTCTGTCTCCATAATTACTAAAGAATTACCTTTGTCGGCTTTTATGTGTACCACAGGCTTCTTATTTAAATTTCTTATTGTTTTGTTGTAAGTTTTATTGTATATTGGGGATAACTGCTTTATTATATCCAGACATTCAATTTTGGCGTTGGTTAAGTTTTCATTTTTTAGGTTATGTGTGGCTATTCATATGTTCATTGTGAAATAAAAGTGTTTATTGACTTACCATTTCGTAAACTCTTCATGGTATACCTTTATGACTGCATAATTAGCTTTGCATTGCATTGCAGTATATAGTTTTTTTTAAAAACAGTTATCGTATCTACGCACCAGGCGAAATTACGCGGATAGGACCCACCTCTCAAATAGTGTATTTACTTGCCAGTAGAGGGAGGCCTCAAAGCTGCTGTCAGCACATCAAATACGATCGGAAGCCGCTAGGGGAATCGTATATAAACTTACTCCATCAGCGATGCTATTGATGACGTTTAATTTTGCGCGGTAAAATCACAGATAAAAATGAACACAGTGTATATGAATTTTACAATAGAATATTTTCTTATTACCTGCTTCCTCTCAAATGTTTACAGATATGGAGAAGTGTCGTATTCGATAACATTTCTCCAGGCATTATTTGTGCAGATTTGGCGGCTATTAAACATTTTAAATGCAAGAAAAGAATGAGCATCACATTATGGAAACAAAATTTCCCCAATTAAGATCTGAAGAGAAGATGTGAAATGTAGCTAAGGAAATAGCACTTGAAAAGTAGTTACGTCTTGAAACGTAACGAATTTGGAGGTATTTTCTATAATCTATTTACATGAGTAACCTTCAGAAATACTCATCAAGAGTGTTCAATAGAGACTCGAGGAGACCTTACAACATACAGCCACAGAAGCTATTTATGTAGGTCTCGGAAGGAGACTAAAGGCCCCGAACACCAAGTTCTTTCAGATATCTTTCTGTAGGTAAGAAACAATGCTTTCGAGAGAAGTTTTGTTTATACAATAAGCAGAAGCCTCAGCTGGTATACGTGTATATCGAAACAAATGCTGAACATTACTACCAAAACAAATAGTAATAAATCGGTAAGTGGAGAAGCCTCTGCAACACAGCCTGGAAAACTATACAACAAAAATGAGAACAGAAATGCATATGTGCCTATATTTGAAACAGATTTGGCGTGGAAATACTTACCAAAAGCAATGTGGGTGTCATCAAGGCATCTCTATGAACCTTATACGAACTAAACCACTAGTCTATTTAATAATTCGGTTTTATCACACAAAGAACTTAATAAAGGTTTAACAACTTTAGGCCCAAATACGCTTCCGTATTGGCGAGACAAGTCCAACTCCAGGCTAAACTTTGGGAGTGTTCCACTGATTTTCGCTATCTATTTAGGATCTTTTAAGTGATTTCTGTTCTCACTTTTGTGAGTATTTTAAAATAATTCTATGTCCCAACACATCATACATTAAATGCTCAATATTCCCTATAATTTTATGTCCTTAAGCACTAATTGACAGGTGCCAAGAGTTTATAGACAACAAAAATGTTGGTTTCCATGAATGAGATTTACAAGTTGTTTCAAAATTACGTGTATAACAAAGGGATGTGATTAGGAACGACAAACAATTTGGACAGCCAGTCATCGAAAATGATGAAGAACTGAAAAATTAATATAAAAATAACAAACATTGCTGATGATTTAATTGAAATATATTTTGTACCTTAAAAATTATGCTTTTTTATGTACTACATCCTTACTTATCTCTTACCAATCTACCAAAAGGTTTCTAAACTTCCTAAGCTGTTCTCAGATAATGCAAATTATGCATTGTTTTGCTAATAACTTCTTAAAATTGCAGTATTTTAATTAGAACCATTAGAGCCATTTTTGAGGAAGTTTAAAAATGTGAAAATTGTACCAAATAAAGCATAGTCAAAGTGAAGGGAGATTTAATCGACATTTTTAGGACACACTGAGCTTAAATAGGTACGAGTTTGTAATATCACACTTCTCGTTTTAGATTAATGTGGTTGGAAGTCAGACAGACAGACACACACACGCACACGCGCGCGCGCGCGCACACACACACACACACACACACACACACACACACACACACACACACACACACACACACACACACACACACACACACAGACTGCTGGGGAAGATCGTGAAATACAATATAATAAAACACCTAAGGAAGTCCTAATAAGCATGGAGAGAGACACTGGACTGAACACATGGCAACTACAATGGACAGCATCAAGGAAGGGAGCCATAACCAAAGAATTCTTCCCATCCGTGAGAATTAGACTAAAACAAGAGCTGCCCATTTGCCAAGAGTTTACAGCAATTGTCACAGGACATGGAAAGCTCCGTTCATACCGCCATCGATTTGCTTTACTAGATAGCCCAGTATGCAAATGTCAAGAAGAGGACCAAACAGTAGACCACATAATATTCCGATGTCCAATCCTAAACAAACAAAGAACCGAAATGATCAGGAAAATAAGAAGCAGATAAGGCGCGTGGCCCATTACCAAAGAGGAACTTATTAACACACATCTAAAATGTTTCGTCAAATTTGTTGAATCAATAAACTTCACAGATATAGAGTAGGAAAATGAAGCATAAAAATTCAATAAAACTGCTAATTAATTGCAACTATTTTAATAAGAATACTGTAAAATATTGTAGCAAACATTTCAATACAAATACAAGATGTGTAAAATCATTGTAAAATTATTGTAAAAGTTGTATATAATGTAAATAAAATAAGGCATGTAGTATTCCTAAGAAATGGGGCGTGCCAGGTAAAAGAAAAACACACACACACACACACACACACACACACACACACACACACACACACACACACACACAAACACACACACACACACACACACACACACACACCACGGACGGACGGACGAATGGTTGGGTTTTTTTCTAAAATGGTTTTGGATTCAGGGGGCTAAAAGCAGGTACATTACTTTTAGGTAGATCTCGACATCGTATTTTTGGATGGATTACATTCCTCTTGTGACTGTAAGTACGCAAGAGAGAAAACTATAAGAGTCAGGTGTGTAACTCGGACTGTAGAATAAGCTATATAAAATGACGTTTTCGCAATCTGCTTTATGAAGGCTAAGAAGGGGAGCATGAACAAGTTTTCAAAATTCCAATCCCAGCTTTCAACAATTAGGTATTGCCAGACATAATTGTTATATTATTTGCTTATTTACAGGTTGTCGCCGCCCACTGCTAGGTGTTGCGATAGACGGGCGGAACGTCAGCGTGGACAGAGGTTCCCCGATGGCTTTCCTGCTGCCGAAGGTAATTCGTTTACAGAACCTTTTAGCCTCTCTCTGTCCCCCACACTATTCACTACCACCCCTATCTATCGATTTTATTTTTCTTTTAATTTCCGGGGACATTTCACTGATTTGCTGCGAAATAACAAGGTGGACACAAAGCAGGGGCCAGCAGGGGCCAAACGTGGGCCAGCAGGCGTCCCTTCAGTGGGTGGTACATCTGCAGGCAGCTTTGGAGAGTAAAGAACAATTTAATCACTATTTACACTTACATGTAATACATACTTGTGTACCTGTAATCTATATATATATATACTTAGAAAACCATTCTGATTTTTTTTTCTCTTCATTTCAAGGGTTAGGCTTGTTGCTTCATATTTCTTCGCAGAAGTTCCTTCAATTTCCTTGGACTTTCTGGTCTCCTTTTGGTCTACACATTACCTACTATTTTCTTAGGGTTAGGTACAATTAAATCAATTTTTTCGAAGGTTCTAACACTTTCTTTTTAAAATCAAGTATTTCTTCCTTCAGTGACATCACATCAATTCACTTTTTATATCTTAATTCCTAGTACTAGTAGGCACTAAAGCTTTGCATTTGTATGCTTGGATCTTTATCAAATCCAAAGATGTGTGGAATAAAACTGTTAGGACTATTACATTATGAAGGTTTACGTATTCTTTTGTTGTTCCGCTCCCCCTAAAATCTGAATTATTGGATTGTAGTTAAATATAACATTTGATTTTCACTATAAAGTAGTGAATTATCAATCTTACATATGATTTATTTATTATTTTTCTTCTAGAATTTGAAATATCTAATAAAAATGTTAATTTTTGTTGTATTTATTGTAGTGTAGATCTGCGGAAATGTTCAAAGCTGATTTATGCTTTCACTTATGTATTTATGGATGTCTTTAGATCCTAAATATTTTAAGCTTATTCTATACTAAATTTTCGCTTTAAAATTTGCATTTTATGTGAATGACTGAAACCTAAGTTGTTTATATTCAGCAACACCGAAACTAATGTTCTGTTTTTGGTATGTTGTGTGGATTAGTATTATTCTGTAGCTTAGTAAGCATATGGGTTTAACTCCTGTTTGATTTATATATCGTATATGATATTCTTTACGTTACTGAGAAGCAGTGGCGGCTCGTACCGAAAAATAGCAGCGTGCTGCGGAAAAAAGTCCACGCAAATCACCTAGTTTCGAAAAATGAAGACCATGCCCAGATGTTTCTTCATGGCATAAAATAATTTCTACTTCCTTTTACTTTTTACTCGGGTATTGATTGCCCTAACATTTTTATACCAAACCTTTCTTCTCATTATTTATTGGTTAAATATTTCGTTACGCATACACTGAATAAAGCGAATTTATAACACGTTTCACACTCAAACACAAAATAAAGAATCTGATAGCCACTAAATAACAATACACATAGAAATACTTGGATACAATGCAAGCATACGAACCACATGCATTTGTTATGGTTGCGTGAATGGAGTAGCGTGCCAACATGATAGGTGCATCACAAACAATCTGATCTGCAATTTTATAACCATTAGATATTAGATCTGTTTAGGTAAGAAGGATGGAATTAGTTTCTAGAACTAAAATATAAAGCAATGCATATTCAAGTTCTACAGCTGTAGCTAGTAGTGTTGGTGGCTCTGCTTCACCGTGCGAGTGATCACCACGCAACACCCAGATGCAGCACGCATTTGTGCGAAAATCTAGGGAACTCAGGACATCGAGGAGCCAAGAGGGGAAGGTTGTACGCACGCGCAATAACTGATTACCGAGCTTGCTGGCTCTCAGCACGTGGACGTCACGGATGCGTTCCATTAGTTACGAAGGTGTTTTCCATGCATCAAGAGTTCATTATTGGTCGTACTCGATTTCCTATACTTATAATAATGCATTGTTACTTATGTGGTATTTTAAAATTTATACAATGTGATTTATAAAACAGAAAAGAGCGTGCTGCACCACTGCAGCACGCAAGGACGAGCCGCCCCTGATGAGAAGGTATAATGAAAGACGAAGTTTAAAATATTAGAAGTATTGCTTTTAATTTACGTTGTTTCTATGTTTTTATACCGTCACATATTTTTAAAAAGTCTCAAATATTATTAGAAGTGCTGTCTTATATTAAAATACCATATATACGAATCCCAAACAATTGAAAAATCATATTGTACTTATTTCCTTTAGTTATATAAGCAATACCAATAAAAATTGAGCATTCTCACTTCATTTCTCTCTCTCTTCCCAAGGTTATATACACCATTAACTCACTTTAATAAAAATAAATGTAGTTCTCTAAAATTATTAGGCATAAACCGATCCACTTTATAAACTAAATTTGAAATTAAATTAACTAAAACATGGGAAATAGATTATATAAAATGCATACTTGTCTTTGCACAGCTATAATTGGTTTCAAATGACCATAAGATTATTATTTTTTTTTTAGTTTACTCCTTCAAGGTTAAGTCATATCGGACGATGAATGAAATGGGTGAAATGATGCTCAAATGAGTCCGGGGTCCATGGAGCTTAGAGTTACCCAACATTCGTGTTTCAGGATAAGGGAAAACCCGAAAAAACCTTATCCAGGTAACTCACCCTGACCGAGATTCGAACTCGGGACCTCTTGAACGTGAGGCAGACATGCTACCCCTACCGAGGCGGGTCCATAAGATTAAGATTTTCTGTAGAAACAGAATATACATCAGAAGTTCCATTTTATACTTTTTTAACTGAATACATTTATGAATAAAAAGAGATCGATAAACAATCTTTTCAACCAGATGGATATATTTTGTTCTTTATATTAAGTGATTTCAGCTTCCGTTTTAGCTTACTCATGATCATGCCTACATAAAAAGCTCCAAAGTACCCGATACGGGTACAACATACAGTCATGTGCACTACATGTCCTAGGTAATGAATTCATACCAAGAATAAGAACAAATGCACATTTATCAATACATTAAACAATGGAAAAGTTACAACTTAAATCAACTAATAATTCGGACACTACTAACGGTTGCAAAATTCTGTACGAAACAGCTTTATATTCTTCTATATTAATTTATTATTTATCTCCTTTAATTTCTCGATTATACAACATTAAACAAGAGCGAAAGATATTAAATATATTTCCTTTTCTGGATTCAGAGCACCTTAACGCGCGCATTTGTGGCTAAATACAGTTTCGAATTTTAAACTGCTTCTACCACAGGGAAAATAACAAATAAACTAAGAGTGCCACATATGAAACTAGCACCGAAGACTTCTGCTCAATGCGTGTATTGCATTTTCCATTCTGATCGCTTCATCCGTTGTTCACAGAGAGAAGGAAGAAAACTTCCCGCCTCCCACGATCTGTCCTTGAGCTTTGCGGAGGACAGGAAGGAACACAACTTGAGAAAGGACGGAGGGGAAGGGAAGCGCGACTTCTCAAGGTCACGCGGTAACAACAAGTTCCCGCGGAAGAGACCGGTATTCTCTTCGTTCGCTTTGTGGTGCCATGCCACATTCATCTTCCAAAGCTTTACAGGATATGTGCTCCCCTAAAAAATATCAGTTTTTGTCAAAGCGGAGCAACATCACCTACATTCGACCTAACAATACAATATCGCTATATCATCAAAATATATTTTTGGAGGTATAAACGTAACATGTGATACGAGAGAACAGGATTATTTAAAACCTAGAGTTAAGACAAAACTTCGGAGTTTTTCTTAGAATTTCCGAATCATTTTCAGTACTCAGGATTTAATTTGCAAGACGTATACACGTTTTCGTTTATATTTTAAATTATGAGATTTTTTTTTAATGTTTTAAATATTGTTTCACACCATACAACTATTTGAAGTCAATATTTTGTATTTGAGCTGTTGCATAACATATTAGTAAATTATAGAAGCGAATTCGTAATTATTGAACCAATAATTTGGGTGACAACATGAGTATTCAATGTTTAGCTTAAATATTAAGAAACTATTCTTCTTCTTCTTCTACTTCACTTCATGGCATAGGTAATCAAGTGCCTGTTCCGCCTTCGAAGCCCTCCAGCCATCGTTTCCTGGTTCTTCCCACCGATCTCCTACCTTTAGGATGATACTCTAATACTTGTTTTGTAAGTCTATTATCTGGCATTCTTTCAACATGTTCCTTCCATTTTTGTTTGAGATCTTTTAAACTATCATTCATACTAAAAATGTCCAGCTCTTCTCTTATATTTTCATTTCTTATTAAGCCCCTCTTCGTGCATCCTTTCACACTTCTCAAGAATTTCATTTCTGAAGCCTGTATTTTACTCTGTTGCTTTTTAGTTAACGTCCAAGTCTCACTTCCGTATGTCAGTATAGGTACAGCCATAACTTTGTAGAACTTTAATTTTGTTTCTTTACGTATTTTGTTTCTAAATATTCTATTTATTGTTCCACACACTCATTGAAATTTGCATATTTTATTGTAGACATCATATTCCTTGTCATAACTAACATCAGTTCCCAAGTAGTTAAAATTGTTTACCTGTTCAACGCAACAATTATTTCTAACTATTTTTGTTCTAATTGGCTCCTTCCCAATGAATGCCATTACCTTTGATTTTATAAAAGAAATTTTCATATTATATTGCTTACAAAGTTCACTAAGTTTAAAAATAGATTTTTGCAGGGCAGACTCGCTATTTTGTATAATAACTAAGTCGTCAGCAAACAATAAAATATTTAAATCAGTCGGTAGAGCACCTGCCTGCCGTGCTAGGGATCCCGGGTTCGATTCCCGGTGGTGGGGGTGGGGATTTTTCTCCGACCAAGATAATTCCCCATCTTCCCCAGAGTCTGGAAGTATGAATGAGAGTGTGAATGTGTGCGTGATCTAATGATTAAAAACCAAAAAGATAACAAGTTGACACCTTCAGTATGTTCCAAAGGAGAACGGCCGCCGATATGACCATAGCAGTAAAAGGCGGGGTATAAAAGGAACAAGGAGAAAAAAAAATCTTTAAAAAGCTTTTATTTGAAATTTTAAAAGCTAAATTCACTAGCTGCTTCAATTTGCACACTAGGTCGTCAATATAAATACTAAAAAGTGTAGGTGATAAAGTACACCCTTGTCTGACACCCTGATTAGTAAATTTTTTTTAGAAATTGTACCATTGTTCCTCACATTTATTTTTGTTTGGAAGTAGAAGCATTGTATCATTTTTACTAATTGTTGTGGGTATCCTCGTTCTTCCAATATTTGCCACATTTTGCACCGGTTTACCCTATCGAAGGCTTTTCCAAGTCAACAAACGCCATATGCGTTTCTTTATTAAACTCCCTATTTTTTTTCAATTAGTTTTTTAACAACAAAAATGTTATCTACACCGGATCTGCATCTTCTAAGTCCACTTTGTTCTTCCGAGAGAAGACATTCAGTTATATTCTGCAACCTTTTGTTTATTATTTTAGCAAATATTTTATAGGCTGTATCCAGTAAACATATTCCTCTGTAATTGCTACAGTCATTTCGTTTCCCTCTCTTAAAGATAGAGATGGTTTGGGCTATAAGCCAATCTTCTGGGATACATTGCTTCTTCCAGCACTTATTATAGAAATGTAGCAGTCGGAGCTTTAGCAATAACCCCCATACTTAAATAACTCTGGGATATTTAGATCATATAAATATTATTGTTTAGAAATATTGCCACTAAGCATGCTAATACTATTTATCACGTTCTTTATTATGTATAGCGCCTAGGAGTAGTATTGTGTTTCACTAAAAATTCAATATGAAACTTCGCGTGAGAAACATGTTTTAGATGTTCAATAAAGATAATATCAGTTTTAGAAAATTGTCTTATGTATGGTGTAGTGCAGTGTATGTATCTATGTGCGTGAGAGAAAGGGAGAGAACAATTTAGAAACGAAAAAACTGTTGAATTCCACACCTGATAACTTTCCAAAGATGCTACCAAAGATTTCGAAGAAATTGCTCCCATTCCAGACTATTCTTTGCACGGAAAGATTTTCAAATTCTTTTTTATCAATTTTTTTTTCATAAATAACAAACGATTGTGATTAAACCGTATTCATGTGGTGGACTAATGATGAAAACAATCTGTTTTTGAAATCGATCTCCATTAGAAAGAAGAATGAACACCATTTTCTTGTGTGAATCTTTTTGTTACAAATATTTCTATTTGTGCAACCGTATTCCTATTTTATGACAAAAATGTATATATTGATTTTTTTTTTTAGAATGTCCTTAGAAGTCCTCTTCACTCTGGATAATTTTTGTATAACTGGCAAATCTAAGCCATACAAAAGAATCTTACAATACAAAAAATACAGATCACTTTAAACCACAGTTTATGTCACAACATGTTCTTATGAAGCGAACTATTTCGCAAATATTTCTTGTTAGTTCATTGAACTTTCAATATGTACGCTTTTCTCAAATGAGAAGTCATTCTTTCCTTTTATCTCTTGGTCATGCAAAGAGATTGTAATTTCAAAGCAATCACATAGCCACCAGAGATTTGAACATCGCTTATGCATTCGCATATTCTCCTTGGACCTACAAATATTAACAATAAGCTAATTTCTGCAAACGATCATTTGGACAGTTTGTGCAAGAGTATAGAGAGCATGTGATAAGGTACATAAGATTATTTTATCTGCTATTCTCAAAGGGGCATACAAAGTTTTATTGATTTATACTGAAAAGTACATCTTAAAGAATAGCTTGGTTTAATAAAAGGAGCATTGGCAAATGAAAATAAGAGGAAAAAAACAGCAATTTAAAATGATATAGTTAGAATAACACTGTTGCTATGTTTATTTTTTTTAAAAATACCCACCCCGGGAACCGAACTCGGAACTCCTAGCATGGTAGGGAGGTGATCTAACGACTGAGCTACTGGGCCAGCCTTATTTTGTTTAAGGAATATTGAGTGCATATACAGATCCTCCATCGTCTTGCAGCTAATTTAGTATATATCTGAATGTTCTTGAGATCTGTCGTAAGATAGCGTAATTTCAAAACAAGCACACAGTCACCAGATCCTTAAAGATTTGAATATCGCTTATGCGTTCCTCTCAATCCTTATTCTTTAGGTTTTAGTGGGCTTGGTTCGCTTCACGTGAGCAACTTGGAGGATTTCGACACTCCAATTAGGTTGAAAGCTTTTGTCAAAATGCCCTTCATTTTTATATAGTCACCAATACTAAAATGGCTTGCACTCCACTTCTTACTTTAAAGTTGGTATATTTGTAAACACTCATGAGACCCTTGTTCCTTACTTCTCTGGGTTTCATTTGGATGATTGAGCGATAAGTATCATTGTATTTTGCAATGATTCTGGGAAGTAGATCCAGCCACTTGAGCTTGAAACTCTCGATATAATATATTCCTTGAAGTCGTTAAATTAAGGTCATTCGAAGCTTTCACATTGCTCTAGGTGCTGTTGTGATGTATACTATACTTTTTCATTGTGTATTTCAAGTATTTATTATAAAAATTCTCTCCGTTGTTACTTTGTATATTAGGGGATTGAGTTTCCATATCTTTTGTATCTTCCATCGTCTTTAACTAGTGGACCTGTCCTGTCCTTTAATGGTTTTGCATATGCCATTTGATAACTTCATTGCAATAAGGATATATTTGAAATTCTAGTTGATTCTGGCATGTGATATCAGGACTACAGGAATTAAGTTGAACTCTTTATCAACTTGGCGCTGTGACCTATTAGCTAAACAAACTACCTCGTATCTCCCATACAGTCTGTATTGTGTACAATGCTGTGAGGTCCATTTTTACACTAGGTATCTCTGGGAGTACGGAATATGGACAAAGGAAGAAATGCCTAATGACTGGAATGTGGGAATAATCAGTCCAATAAATAAGAAAGGAGACAAGGCAGAGAGTGGAAATTACCGTGGAATTGTACTGCTAGTTGGAGCTTGCAAGGTTTTTGGCCAGATACTTGCCATACGACTGCAGCGATGATTAGAAAAGATATAGGACTTGGGAAACAACGCTATACATTAGACCAGATTTTTATATTGCGACAAATACTGGAAAAGTATTATGAATATGGCAGATACCTTAATCAGCTATATGTAGATTTTAAACAGGCGTATGACAGCCTGGACAGAGCTAAAATTTATCAGAAAAAGAGAGAGTTCGGAATACCACCGAAACTGGTGAGATTGACAAGAATGACTATGGAATTGACAAGATGCAGTGTTAGAATGGAACAAGATTTATCAGGCATGTTTATCGTGGAGAGAGAAATAAGACAAGGAGATGTGCTGTCCACACTGCTGTTTAATTTAGCACTGGAAAAAGTAATTCGACAATTACCAATTACCCATAAACCTGGAGGAACTATACTTTTCAGATAAGTACAAATAGTGGCATATGCTGACGCAAGGAATACAAGAATGCAAGAGCTAATGAGGAAAGTCATGTAGTGTTGGAAGAGAAATCACAATATCTAGGATTGGTAGTGAACGTTAAATTACACGAGAAAGAATATCAAAGAGTGGAAACATTTAAATACCTGGTATCTATAGTAACAGTAGATAATAAAACATCAGTGGAAATTCAAGAAAGAATAGCAAGTGGTAACAGGTGTTCCTCTGCCTTGCAGAATATGTTTAAATCAAGGAACGTCAGTAGAAATACTAAAATTAAAATATATACAACTGTACTGAGACCAATAATAATGTATGGTTCAGAAAGTTGGGTGTTGACAACCAGAGAAGAACAGTGGTTATTACGGTGGGAAAGTAAGATCTGAGAAATATATTTGGAGTGATAAGGGACTTGGACGGATGGAGAATGCGGACTAACTTGGAGTTACAGTGCCTATTTGGACAACCAAATATGGTAGTGAAAATTAAACAAGGAAGAATAAGGTGAATTGGCCATGTGCAGAGAATGCCGGAAACCAGTGTAGTTAAGAAGATATTTAAAGGAAAGCTGGATGGCAGAAGGAGAAGAGGAAGGCCCAGGAAAAGATGGGTAGATGATGAAGAAGATGACTTGAGAAAGTTGGGGGTTAAAGGCTGGAGAAGAAAAGCAGAGGACCGAGTAGAATGGAAGAGGGTGGTTAGGCAGGCCAAGGACCTACATGGCCTGTAGAAACAACTATCATCATCATCATGATCATCATCATCATCTCTTGGGAGTCTTTGATGAACCACTACAGTAATGTATGATGTATTTTCATACAAATATATTGTGTTTTGTGTTTTCAGTGCTTAGATTGTCACACAATTTGTACTAAGTGATTCTTTCTTAAAGAATAATATGCAAAAGTTACACGAAATTAATCATTTTTTCCACACTAGCCGTGTGTGGGCTAAGGTTTGGATGACTATAGCCTGACTTAAAAATGCAATGCCATAGACGGGATTTGAACCATGGATTTGCCGTCTTCATCCGATTGCTCTTAACCATTGAGCTATTACGGCCAACATGCCGACATGACATTAAATTTTCCAGCTGGCGCGTACTTCCTTTAACGGGAAACAGAGTAGTTCATGGTTAAGAGCAATCGGACGGAGACCAGAAGATCCGTGGTTCAAATCCCGGCTATGGCATTGAATTTTTCAGTCTGGCTCTACTCCTCCTAAAGTTACACGAAATGATATACCAATTATTTACTTTTATAACTGTTCTGAAAACAATGTCTATTGAACTTACTTTCCTCTTTGCTGCCTAATTTCTAAGTTACTTTCACCACAAATACTGTCCTCGCAAAGCAGTATCATACTTCCTAGTAATCTTCTAATTCACGAAGTGTAATAAAATACCTTTTTTTAATTCTGCTTATATCCAATTTGCAATTTGTTCATACGATCATTGCTTTATGGAATTATACTTTTCTTGTAAACCATATATTTATAAATGTTCAGCCTTGTATAAGTGATGTATGTTAGAACCTCGAGCATTTGGCTCTTCTTGTACACGAGATGATTCGCAGCGATATCACGGAAGCTGCAAACGCTATTCCCAACAATGGATCCATTAACTGGTAATGCAGGTAAAAACAAAAGACAATGCAGCACACCAGCACAAGTGGGAAACAGACGCCAGCTTCTAGAGTGATTACTTATTTGTATTTAATGAGTGGTATCTATTGCATACACCAGCTGTGAGATTTCATCTTCAAGTGAAATTAAAGAAAAATTGTGAACGGAGCGGAATATTAAATTTCCGGCACCCGCTATTTACGCACACCTCCTTCCCTTTGCAGATTAATTATAATTTCAACAACAGCCATTAAGTAATTTAACTGCTAGCCGTATTACCTCCCACATCCACATTTATTTGCGCTATCTGCAGGCATGAGTGCTATTATGTGGGCTTTTTATATTCTTTCAGCTCTGCACTGCTAACCAACGCTTTTTAATGCCACAACAACGGAAGCTGCATTAAATGCACTTCAGACCTCTCATATTCTGCAAGACAACGGTGGTCAAACTTACCTCCTAAAACGTTATTATTACAAGGCTGATATCGTCCATAAGTATATTACAAAGCTTAGATAATTTTATTAATAATTATTAAATTGTTTTATAACTTAATAATATAAATTTTAATTTCAATAAAATGTATAGTTTTTTTTTTTCACTGGAGCATTTAAACTACAACTTAATTGAGGTTATAAACGGGCAGGTGCATGCTTATTAATAGGCATAGCCAACTTTAAAATATCGTTTCTCCAAAACACCTTTTTGTTCCACTTATTACATATTCCATTCAAATTATGAGATTTGAAAATATTGTGACTTTGTGGGTTCGTAGAATTAAATTTCTTGTTTGGAGAAATTTAAAATGTTCTTGATTTCAGTAAAAGACGCTTTGTACAACCCTGGGAACAGCCATATTACGTAACATAAACAAACGCAATCTTCAAGGTCATCGATTTATTTCCACCACACGTAAACAAACGAAAGAATTCACTGCGTTACACAGCTTCAAACAGCTGCACACACACAATTAAGAACTCACTAGCAAACTGACTAGCAACTAGGACTTTGCTGGCTTTTATACCTCCAGCTATTGTTCTAGAATTCATTGGATCGTTCGGTGGCACTGGGAAATTCCAGAGTATATGTCTCTTTCTCTCTATGTTTCCCCCCTCTCTCTCGACAAGCGTTCAGCTCCGCGCCCACGCGCAGTCCGCGGCCTGCCGCACAGCAATGCCTCGGTAACAATATCAACAATATCCAAGAGTAATACAGTAATAATATTTCTGCTAATTTAGAAGTTATAGAGACGTTTAGAAGATAACAAAATGACATTCAATGTTTCTGTCAACTTCTTTTTTTTATAAAATAATAATTTGTGATGTATTTTTTTTTAAAAAAATGCATTGTTGGGGCATTTTTATTAGAACAAAGAATTTACATCACAGAAATTAAATATTTAAATAACCATCAAATCATAATGTTGAAACCACAAATATTATGTATATCATGCGTAACAACAGCATAAATTTCAACAACAATATTGGCCCGCCTCGATAGCGTAGATGGTAGCGTGTCTGTCTCACGTTCAAGAGGTCCCGAGTTCGAATGTCGGTCAGGGCGAGTTACCTGGATAAGGTTTCTTTCGGGTTTTTCCTTATCCTAAAAGACGAATGTCGGGTAACTCTAAGCTACCTGGACTCTGGACGCAATTGAGCATCATTTCACCCCTTTCATTCATCGTCCGATATGACTTAACGTTGGAGGACGTAAATTACAAAAAACAAACAAACAAAATTGGATGAATAAATACTTTTTTTTTTTTATCTTGTTGATAGAAATTTTTATTAAAAGTGTCAGTTATGTGCTTGAAATACAGACATTTGAAATACAATTTACGTTATAACATTTCTATGAATGGCTTCTAAGTGACTCTAATGACATTCTTGCAATACATTCACATGCGTTTTCCCACCCTTTACTCATTCAAGTGTATATCATATATTCCTATACTATATCGATATAGCATGATTCTTCATACACGTTAGTGACACGTTGTCGAGATCATCAATGGATGATCGATGGACATGGGAGATCGGCGATTGTTATTTTCACCTCAAAAATCTCCGAACTATTTACCCAGAAGTTTAAGACCTTATAATAGATATATGTTGGGAGGACAATCTAAACTTAGACTTAAAAGGTTTCTTTCCCAACTTTCCTTTCCCAATTATTATAGGCTGACTTCATGTTTTATCAGTGCCACAGTGTGTGTGTTTATTTATTTATTTTTTTCATTATAACTGGTTGTTAGAAGGCAGGTTGATTTTATTTGACAGTCTAGCTTAAATCTTAAGTTTAATAGTACATATTTAGGTGTGTATTTTCTGTTTTATTTGCTTTGTTGTTTACTTCAGGCTACGTTTTCTTATTCACTGCATAGCTTTAAATAAAATTAAATAGCTTTAAATCCGTAAATAAGTGTTTACTTATTTTGAAAACAAATCCTAATAAATTTCTTCATACGAAACATGGCGCCCCTGTACGTAGTGTTGCACAGTTGTTCACAGTGTTAGCTGTTTTAAGTTGAGAAGGTACTTCACTTGGAGTTAAAATTCACTTTCTTTATTTCTACATTTTATTATAATTTCATCCCTCTAGTTTACAAATACATAGTTAAAAAGTTCATTGGAGCAATATTTTATACCTAATTTTCTTATTATATTAGTGGATGTTAAGTTGCTGGGACGCCCCTATTTGTAAGCTTTCAGAGAATCGATCATAACTTCTGTAATACTACAGATAATTCTGAACTTAGCCTTGTTTTGTAAGAGATCTTTCAAGTTTCATCTTGGTACCACTGTAACTCCAATGATGCTAGTTCTTCTTTTGTCTTTGTGTTTGGAACAGTTACTTGTTTTGAATAATATTTTATAACTGTATTTTGTATTATTTATTGATAGATATATGATATGGGTAAGTCAAAAACATTTGGAAAGAGAAAGTTTACAGGCAATCAATTTACTAAAAAGAGAAGAGTAACTGTGTAAAATTTAGATACAATAGACAACGAAACCACATGTAATATTGAGGTTAGTAGGCCCAGTTCACAGAATACATGTGCTAATCATGATAGTAGTCATATACAGAAGTTGATGAGCTGCGAGTCCTGAAAGCAGATAAAATAGTTGAAGAACTGGCCAAGAAGGCAAGAAAAATGAAGAGAAACTTGAAAAGAACAAGTGAGAATACAGAGGGCGAAGACTCTGCAGGAGGGATGTTCTGACTCAGTAGCAGTCAGAGAAGTCAGTAATCGGCCACTTTAAAGCTGTTTTTCTCAGTTTCATTTTTATTTCAGGTTCTGGTACACTTAAAAAAAAAAAAAAAAAAAAAAAAAAAAAATCAACCAGAACATGAATTTAATTTTGTGTGTATATTAAGCACGCTTATACGAATAATAAAAGGAAGGGATTTTTCTCTGAGATGCATAATACTTGTTTAAAAAATAAAATTATCTGAAATTTCAGTGCTTTCTTAATAAAAATTATAAATCATGGAAATAGCATTGCGCAGATAGACAATACCTTTTCACCTTAAGCAGGAGTTCAGTGGCTAAAATATTGAACAGCCTTAGGCTTTCGTGCAGCTATATATAAACCTTTCCTTCTATACCTTACGCTGTGGTCTGTAATCTTGAGCAATAAATAGGGAACATCATAAATTCCTATTGGTCAAGGGCAGAATGTTTCTTCAGAATGGTCCATAGCACTAACAGTGATGAACAATTTATATTGTAAGTTCAGTATTAAGTTTGAGGCTCATATAAGACTAGTAGTAGAGTAATGCATTCATTCCTCCGATTTGTTTTGTGATTCCATATATGAACTGTTGTCTTTCTTATAACTAATTCTTCTTCTTCTTCTTCTTCTTCTTCTTCTTCTTCTTCTTCTTCTTCTTCTTCTTCTTCTTCTTCTTCTTCTTCTTCTTCTTCTTCTTCTTCTTCTTCTTCTTCTTCTTCTTCTTCTTCTTCTTCTTCTTCTTCTTCTTCTTCTTCTTCTTCTTCTTCTTCTTCTTCTTCTTCTTCTTCTTCTTCTTCTTCTTCTTCTTCTTCTTCTTCTTCTTCTTCTTCTTCTTCTTCTTCTTCTTCTTCTTCTTCTTCTTCTTCTTCTTCTTCTTCTTCTTCTTCTTCTTCTTCTTCTTCTTCTTCTTCTTCTTCTTCTTCTTCTTCTTCTTCTTCTTCTTCTTCTTCTTCTTCTTCTTCTTCTTCTTCTTCTTCTTCTTCTTCTTCTTCTTCTTCTTCTTCTTCTTCTTCTTCTTCTTCTTCTTCTTCTTCTTCTTCTTCTTCTTCTTCTTCTTCTTCTTCTTCTTCTTCTTCTTCTTCTTCTTCTTCTTCTTCTTCTTCTTCTTCTTCTTCTTCTTCTTCTTCTTCTTCTTCTTCTTCTTCTTCTTCTTCTTCTTCTTCTTCTTCTTCTTCTTCTTCTTCTTCTTCTTCTTCTTCTTCTTCTTCTTCTTCTTCTTCTTCTTCTTCTTCTTCTTCTTCTTCTTCTTCTTCTTCTTCTTCTTCTTCTTCTTCTTCTTCTTCTTCTTCTTCTTCTTCTTCTTCTTCTTCTTCTTCTTCTTCTTCTTCTTCTTCTTCTGCACTTCTTCTTCTTCTTCTGCACTTCATGGCATAGGCAATCAAGTGCCTGTTCCGCCTTCGAAGTCCTCCAGCCATCGTTTCTTGGGTCTGCCCACCGACCTCCTACCTTTAGGATGATACTGTAATATTTGTTTTGTAAGTCTATTTTCTGGCATTCTTTCAACATGTTCCTTCCATTTTTGTTTGAGATCTTTTAACCTTTCATTCATACTAAAAATGTCCAGCTCTTCTCTTATATTTTCATTTCTTATTAAGCCCCTCTTCGTGCATCCTTTCACACTTCTCAAAAATTTCATTTCTGAAGCCTGTATTTTACTCTGTTGCTTTTTAGTTAATGTCCAAGTCTCACTTCCGTATGTCAGTATAGGTACAGCCATAACTTTGTAGAACTTTTATTTTGCTTCTTTACGTATTTTGTTTCTAAATGTTCTATTTATTGTTCCACACACTCTTTGAAATTTGCATATTTTATTGTAGACATCATATTCCTTGTCATAACTAACATCAGTTCCATTTTGCTTTTTCTATTTTGTTCTATTTTGCTTTTTCCCAATGAATGCCATTACCCTTGAATTTATAAAAGAAATTTTCATATTATATTGCTTACAAGGTTCACTAAGTTTAAAAATAGATTTTTGCAGGGCAGACTCGCTATTTTGTATAATAACTAAGTCGTCAGCAAACAATAAAATATTTAAAAAGTTTTTATTTGAAATTTTAAAACCTACATTCACTAGCTACTTCCATTTGCACACTAGGTCGTCAATATAAATACTAAAAAGTGTAGTTGATAAAGTACACCCTTGTCTGACACCGTGATTAGTAAGAACTTTTTTTTAGAAATTTTACCATTGTTCCTCACATTTATTTTTGTTTGGAAGTAGAAGCATTGTATCAGTTTTACTAATTGTTGTGGGTATCCTAGTTCTTCCAATATTTGCTACATTTTGCATCGGTTTACCCTATCGAAGGCTTTTTCAAAGTCAACAAACGCCATATGCGTTTCTTTATTAAACTCCCTATGTTTTTGAATTAGTTGTTTAACAATAAAAATGTTATCTGTACAGGATCTGCCTCTTCTAAATCCACTTTGTTCTTCCGAGAGAAGATATTCAGCTATATTCTGCAAGCATTTGTTTATTATTTTAGCAAATATTTTATAGGCCGTTTCTAGTAAACATATTCATTCCGTTTCCCTCTCTTAAAGATAGAGATGGTTTGGGTCATAAGCCAATCTTCTGGGATACATTGCTTCTTCCAGCACATATTATAGAAATGTAGCAGTCGGAGCTTTAGCAATAACCCCCCATATTTAAATAACTCTGCGTTTAATCCATCTTGGCCCGTTGCTTTCCTATTTTTAGTTTTTATGAGTGCGTTCTTCTAATTCTTCAATTAAAATTAAAACTTCTTCATATGTGACGTTGCCTTCTGCGTTTTCGTTATTTTTCTTCACTCTTATAACTGAATGCTCTTTCTATTTACCATTCCTTCTGTTGCAACTTATACAGTCACTTCTCATTCAGTAGCTATATCAGATAACTTCTTCTGCAACTTCTGATCAGAATTCTTCTTTCTTCAAATAGTTTTCGAAAATAGCTCTGCTATTGGCAGTCCCTTTAATAGCTGCATTCCTTACTTAATCACCACGTCCAAATTTCTGCACTATCAGATTCCACGAAAAACTCTTCGCTAATATGTTATTTCCCCATGGTCCGCTGTAGAGGTCTTTTCTCTGCTAATATTGTTGTGGTTACCTGAATTCTAGAGCAATTCATGATGCTACTTCTTCGTTTGCTCTACTCTGTAACTTGAATTCGTCACCATGTTTCCATAAGCACTCCTCTTTGTATGCTCTTTGATTTTCTATTCTATACTCTCTGCCATTACTAGGTACATATACTAGGACAGTGTTTCTTTCGCAAATACAACATATTGCGAAATTTCCAAAAACCTGTAAAGAAATGTTTAATATGGTTTTAAAACGCGATAAAATGAGAAATTTTCTCAAAATTCGAAAGCTAGGCTAATATATTATATAAATGTGAAACTTGTTCTGATTCACTGATTGTTTTTCAACAGATGATGTGAAAAGCAAAATGAAAACATGTTTTCTTGGTGTCTGCTTAGGTGCAACAAACTGTTAAGCAGTAAAATTGCAAAGAAATTCTTTTCTCACCCAAAAGTTTGGTAAAGTTTACAATTGCGTCATTGCTAGCCAGTGTTACTAATAAATAGGAGATTTGTGTAAAAGTAAACATGAGGTTATGTTAATTTGAGCCAACTGAAAAATTCAATGCCACGGCCGGAATTTGAACCACGGATATCCTGGTTTCCGTCCGGTCGCTCTAACCCCTTGAGCTACCATGGCCAACATGCCGACGTGACATTAAATTCTTCAATAGACTCATTATATTTCTCATATTCGAGATACACATTTGTGGCGACTTACTATTGTAAGCACTTAAATACCAGTATTTTTATAGCTGACTATTTTTAATGTAAATTTATATTGAAGAATTAATCCTTTTAAATACATTACTCCGGTATATGGGCGTTTTAATTAATTAGAGCTACAAATGTGTATCTCAAATATAAAAACTCTAAGGTGGTTTACCCGGAAAATATGAGTCAGTTGGGGAGTTTAATGTCGCGTCGGCATTTTGGCCATGGTAGCTCAAGGGGTTAGAGCGACTGGACGGAAACTAGGATATCCGTGGTTCAAATCCCAGCCGTGGCATTGAATTTTTCAGTTGGCTCTAATTAATTAAAAACACCCATATACCGGAGTAATGTATTTAAAAGGATTAATTTTTAAAGGATTAATTCCTCAATATAAATTTACATGAGATTCTGTTATTTTTTTTTTAAGGCATATGAACTTTTTTTCAGCTGGCAGCACAAACGATGCAGGAAAATAAAGGTATGGACACTCTGCAAATCCTATTGACTATTAATCTCAAATATCCACATTCTTTTAAGGCAATTCACCTGTGAAAAACCTAACAATCCACTACTTGTAATTGGACAACCTTAAATGTTTATCACAATATGATAACGTAATATATAGATCACATACAAAATTTAAATCAGATAACTGGACTTTTTTCAGAGATACCAGTGTGCTTGTTCTGTATTTTATTGTATTAGCGGTAATAAAAAAACCAAGATGAAACGAATTTTAAATGCCATTATGAATTTTAATAATTTTAATGGCTTTAATAGACCATTATAAAATACTCCAAAATCAAGTTTTTTAAAGTCAAATGAAGCAATGCTAGAAAACATAAGCCCTTTGTATTTTGGCATGTTTACATTTTATGCAAACCAGGCTATAAAATATTTAATAAAGCTAGTAATCATAACATTTAACAAATGACTAACTTAACCGCTTAAACAGTCATTATTTAACATTGAGGTTAGGTATGTCAAAATAGTTTATCAATATTCTTCTTCAAATGCTACAGTATAACTAAATTTGAAGTACGAGGGCTGTTCAATAAAGAATGATCATTTATTTTTTGACAAGGTACCCTTACTCATCCTCAAAATTTTGGCGGTCCTTCTCAAAATAGTCTACCCTGACTGCGATGGACTTGTCCCAACGTTTCTGGCAGTTTTCAAAGACATGCTGGAAACCATTCTTGAGAGATCCTTCAAAATCGCCCCCGCAGCCTTCACCACTGCTTCTGATGATGGATAATGCCTCCCACGAAGGCGTTTCTTCACGTTAGGGAATAGAAAAGAGTCACATGGGGCTAAATCCGGACTATAGGGAGGGTGAAGGATTCACTTCACGTCGATTTTTGCAAGATATTCAGCAACAACATTGGTAATATGCGGCCACGCATTATCGTTGCGCAGCATCCAGCCTGCTTCACGGAAATGTGGTCTTTTGAGCCTGATATGGACTTGCAATGTTTTCAGGACATCACTGTAGTATTAACCAGTTACTGATGTGTATGCAGGTGCAACATGCTGATAAACCATTCCATGAATATCAAAGAATGACATTACCATAACTTTCCCAGCAGAAGCAACAACTTTTGCTTTTTGCGGGGGTTGGTGATGAAGGAGATTTCCCCACTGAGCTTTGCTGTTTGCTCTCAGGATCAAAATGATGTAGTCATGTTTCGTCAGCAGTGATTACGTTTGAAACACCGGACCTTCCTCAAATATCTACTTAAACTGCATGTTACCTTCATTGCAGAGGTAGGCGATACTGAACGTGTCTGAACTTGTCTGGTTGTCACAGGTGGGAACCAGGAGTACCAACAGTGAAACTACTACGGCGTGTTTGTTTCACATTAAGCTAACAAAATATAATAATATTGAATTTTAGTGCAAAAATTATGACCGTAAAAATTATGATCATTCTTTGCAGTACATAATTCTGAATGCCCAAATAAAAATGCAAAGCTTCTGATTTTAAAAGGCTAAAATTGACCACTCTGCCAATAGCTGTTCCTTAGTGTCTGCTGATCAAAGTCACATCATCAGCAAATGCCCAGTTTATTGTTCCTCGTTACTCATTCCCTCATCTGCTACGGAAGCCATTCTTCACCAGTTTCTAGCAACAGAAGTCTAACAGGGTGTATAGCATGCGACGATGCTGTCGTGCACCTCTTGCAATTCCCACCCAGGGTACTACATTTCTGTGTGAGATCTCTCATGGAGAGTTAGTTAGTACGAGGAACGATGTAAAGCACCTACAAAATAATCTGCATGCCCAAATCAAGTAATTAGGTAAACATTCATATAGGGGATGCTAATGGTAAAATGTAGGAACGTTAGCAGAGATTGTAAGTAAAGAGATGAGCGATTAGCTGTTCTAAACATAGACGGAATATCCACTCGTAAAAAATAATGGAGGATAATGCTCATCAGCTGCCGAATCCAGTAAAAGAGCTCTCTTTTCAAAGATTAGGTTACACCATAGTAATCTATATATAGAGTAAAACAAAGGTTTTGTGCTTACCATGTACATGGTACTCCCGGATCCCTGTTCACATCTTGAAGTAACATCCAATACGTTAGTTTTAGTTGACATTTTCAAGGTTGGTCTAAAGGTATATCAGTAAGGAGTGTTGGAGCTATATTACACCTGTATAGATGGAGTATATTATGCAGTATAGACAAATCTTTGTCAATTGGAGCAGGACTCGAGCTCCGAATATCTTCGTCCAAAAAACACAACTTGTGCAGACCAAGGTGTTACATAAAAGTAAGCTTCGGATGCCTGATTTATGACGAATCGGGAATATTACTTCAGCATTTATATTATTAATAAACGTACACGAATGTTCAATTAATAAAAGCAAACTCTAAATTGCTCAAGTTTTTCTCGGGAAGCAAGTCAGATGAAAAGACGATCAGAAATCGTCGTTTCGGGAGTGTACATTTCTCCCATATCATCAGGATATTTATTAAATGTTATAACCACTTTGCCTAGTTTTCTTGCGCATCTCAACAGCCTTCGGCCTCAAATACTGTTTACCATGGAAGTGGAGAAGGATGGAGCTCCTCCATTCCTGGACATTCTTGTTTCTAAAAACAGCAACGGTACACTGGGGCATGCTGTATATCGCAAGCCTACACACACCGATCTCTATCTGAACGCTCATAGTTTCCATCATAAGTCTCAACGACTGGAAGTTCTCAATACACTGACACACAGAGCTCTGATCCCAGCCACTTAAAACAAGAATTACAGCACCTCACTCTTCCTCAAACGGCTACTCCGAATATTACGCTGAAGCCTCGATCACCAAACCTAGGAAAGGGAAACCTGTAATACAGCAAGTGTTAGATAAGCCTACCGCTACAGCCTGCATCCCGTTTACCGGCAACCTATCGGGCAGAATCTGCAGAATTCTCGCAAATACATCAGGACCATCCACATGCCACCTCCGGAGATTAAGCATCTGTTGAGATCAGTGAAAGACAAACTGCTTTTCCAAGTTCGGGGAGTGTACCACCTTCCCTGTGAATGTGAGACATGTATACAGGACAACCCGGAAGGACCATCGCTACCAGAATAAACGAAGATGAAGGGAGCATTCCTTTAATGCAACCTGAGAAGTCTGGGCTGGCAGAGCATTGCTTTGACAAGGAACATAGAGCCAACTTTCGGGAGACGACAATCTTGGCAACATGCAACAGTTACTGGGAGTGGAGAACTAAGGAGGCTTTGTCCATTTCCTCCGAGAGGAGCACG
This sequence comes from Mantis religiosa, assembly GCA_030765055.1. Classification (NCBI taxonomy): domain Eukaryota; kingdom Metazoa; phylum Arthropoda; class Insecta; order Mantodea; family Mantidae; genus Mantis; species Mantis religiosa. Next base: position 37,890,931 of record CM060949.1, on the reverse strand, counting down.
CTGGCCTTAAAATGGAAATCCGTTGACTTAAGAAGCACATCTCAATACAGCTTGATAATCAAGTTAAGCAGTTACGTTTCTTTAACCCAGTTAACTTTCTATACTCACGCCATCTTCTGACCTGGCATTTAATTTCCTGAAAACAGTCTTTTGTTCACTAATGCGAATTTTGATAGTGTTTTGTCTTTGTGTTTTATATTTGTGTGATTCAGTTGGTGTTATAACATTTAATAAATATCCTGATGATGGGAGAGATGCACACTACCGAAACGACTATTTCTAATCGTCTTTTCAGCTGGCTTGTTTTCCGAGAACAACTTGAGTATATTCGTCGCCAGGAAAGCTTCAGGTCTTAAACTGTAAATTGATTATATTTATTAATGTCGTTGATCGCATTGTTGGTTTGTGCCGCTGCCGCAAGCACTCCGGCGCGTGAGCGAGCGCTGAACGCTTGCCGAGAGAGAGAAAGAGACAGAGAGGTGTCTGGATAGTTCCGTCTTTGTCTCGCTGTGTCACGAGCGCTCCACTACATTCTAGAACAATGACGAGGTATAAAAGTCCGCAAAATGTTAGAGCAGGATCAGTGTTTTTTGTATTTTTGGTTTGTTTACAGTCACTCGATACTACCTTTGGAAGAGATCTACCTCAGCAGCAGCAGCGCCACCGTGCCTTCTTCCAGCCCGCCGCAGAAGCGGTGCCAAAATAGCGTGCTTCTAGCAGCAGCCGCAGCAAGCAAGCAGCAGCAGCAGCAGCAGCAGCAGCCACGTAGCGACAGCAAGCTACAGACAGCACCGCCGGCCTGGAGACTCGCCGGCATTAACAGCAGCCTTTCCACTGGCGGCTTCCAAATTTAGCAGCGGGCCCCGTCCCGGCATAGTAAGAGCATAAGCCAATCCAAGAGCAGCCCCTTATTTCTTTCTACTCTTACACTGTCTGCTTTCTCTTCCTACCTAGACGAACGGACTGACAGACAACGCTACAGCGGGCTGGTAAGACCACAGCCAAGTGTAAGGGCCTCAGGCCCTACACCCGGAGTCTCGATGGCTTGCGTAGGCGCCTCCTTTAAGGGGGCCCGGTCCACTGCCAGCAGCCGTAGGGTAACCGCGCTGACTACTGACGGTGCAAGACCCAGACCCAATCCTAACCCTGCTTCCCCCGAGAGCGCAGAACCCGTGCAAAAGCGCACCAAGCTCACGGGGCAGCAGACTGCTGCTGCCCCCTGCCAAAGTATGGCAGCACCAGCAACTCCATCCCACCCCTCCCAGGTTCCACTGCCTGAGTCAGATGACTCCGACGCTGAGAGCTTCGTGTTAGTGGAGGGACGGAGAAAGAAGCAGCGTCCCAAACCACCATCGCCCCAACCACAGGGCCGTCATCCACCCCCACCCAACGGGGGGTCTAAACTGCCACCTATTGTGGCAGACACCTTCCCAAACCATGTGGGACTTATGAGAATACTGGCCCAACGCCTAAAACTGAAGTTTGAAGCGCGCAGGAGGCCTAAAACGGCACATATTAACACCTCAAGCGTGGAGGACCACGAGGCAGCAAAGGCTGTACTACGGGAGCTGAATATCCAGTTCTACAGCTACTCGCATCAGCGCCCACACTTGGAGAGGCGCATCATCAGAAGTCTAGATTCTGACTGTACTCCCGAGGACGTCAGATCGGCGCTGAAGGACGAACACGATATAGAAGCCATCTCTGTCGCCAAGCTGAGGAAGACGATTTCCTCAGAAGAAGGCGTCATCAAAGACACCATGCCTCTTTTCCTGGTCCTTGTGGATTAGGTGCGAGAGGCCCAAGTGCAGCTCATTGACCTTGTTAGTAGGCCGATCTTCACTGTCGTGAAAGTGGAACGCTTTCACGGAAGAGAAGGACCCGTGCAGTGCCATCGGTGCATGGGGTTCCATCACTCAAGCACTATGTGTGAGCGAAAGCTCGCATGCTTCGGATGCGCGGGCCCCCATGCCCTGAAGGACTGTCCGAAGCCGCCCGAGGAGCGCCAATGTGCGAACTGCAAGCAGCAGTACGTGAGTGACTACAAGAACTGCGAAACCAGGCTGAGGATTATTGAGAGCCGCCGCCAAGGCAACCCGGAGACGGCTACAGTCCGCCCTGGTGTGTCCTTCGCAGCCGCCCGCAGGAAGGCCGAAACCACCCTGCAGCACCTACCTGCAGCACCTACTCCAGCACCGGCAACAGTGGCCGAACCCACTGTACCCTCCACAACCGGGGGCGAATAAGAGCGGTAAGCCAAAAAAGGGCGGAAAAGGCAAGAAGAGTGGGAAATCCACTAAACCGCCCGCCGTAAAGGAGCAGCCAGCTACCAACCCAGCTCGTGCCCCGGAACCAGAGGCACCAGCTGCACCAGCACCGCAGGTAGCGATCCCGGTCCAACCTGCAGCACATACACCGGCGAATGCCGGCGCAACCCCAGCAGCCTTCGGGGCCACCGTCTCCCAGGCTGACATGGAGGAGTTTCAGGCCCTATCCCTGTGGTTTGGGGAACTACTCCAAAGGGCCCTTCGTGCACTGCACAACTGCAAGCTGAAGTTAAGCAACCCCCTCCTAACACCGATGCAGAAACACTCCATAGTGCTTCAAACGCTGGAGGAGCTGCATCCCGGATCAGCCAAGTGATGGCCTCTCAACTTGTTCGGAGGCCATGGCGCGCCGCGCTTTAGAACGCAAATGGCATCCGGGGACACCACCCCAGCGTACTTGAGTTTGTAGAATCCTTCGGAATTGACATTCTAATGGTTTGCGAAACACACCTGGATGCTGCCTCGCATTTCTCGCTGCCTAACTACGCCACCCATCGGTCCGATCGGGTCGGCCGACGGGGCGGCGGCACAGCCATCTTCATCCGGAACCACATCACCCACACGCCCTTCTCGCTCCTCCCACTCCAGCACGTGCAGGCTTGCGCCATCAGGCTCGCCATCGGCGGACTTGACACGTTGCTGATAGTGGCATACGACCCTCCCGACCACCGCTTCCATGAGGCGGACTAAACCACCCTAATAAACGTCCACCCAGTGGTCTGCATTGCAAGTGATCTCAACGCGAAGCAAGCCCACTGGCGCAGCCGCACCTCAAATGCCAAGGAGCGCGGGCTCTACCGCCTCATCAGCGGTAACCCAAACCTCGTCGCGCATGGACCGAGAGGACCCACTTTCTACCCGGCCCGCGGTAGGCCGGACATTCTCAATATCATGATCACCAAGAACTTCACATACCATCTAGACCTCTCTGTAGTGAGCGAACTCGACTCCGACCACGACCCTGTCGTGGTGGACTCGAACGTTGACATACCAGCTCTGTTAAATCCAGACTGGACATACGAGGTCGACTGGGATGCAGCCGTCCTTGATCTTAACCAAACCGTACACCCGCGACCGTGCATCGATTCTATCGAGGCTTTAGAAGCGGCAGCTACATCCTTCTCCCAACATCTCCTAAATGTGGTACGGGCGCACACGCACCACATTCCCTCCGAACACCAATACCCCAGAACCATACCTCCTGATCTCCGGCAGCTGCTTAAAGCTAAAGCAGTCGTCCGGAAGCTATGGCAGCGTTTCCGCCACCCCAGGATCGAAGCAGTCTACCGGCGGTTCAAATCCCTGGCAAGAAGACTGCTTCGTGCGCACCGCTCAACGGCCTGGGAACACACCACGCAGAGGGTTGACGTCACTGAGAAGCAACCCTGGTGGATCATCCGCTCCCTCAGAAGGGACCGAACCGAGCACCGGCATCCACTCCATGGTACTCGTTGAAGGCTTGCGTTTGAGCCCCAGGAGAAAGCCACGTGTTTCGCAGACTACTTGGAGAGTCAATTTGAACCAAGGGAAGACCCCCAAGATGACGAGTTCACCAAACATGTGGAGGATACGGTGGAATACCTCAATGAGGCAACACCACCCCCACATGCGGAGATCCACATCCCTAATCAGGTGACCGCCCAAATCCAAAACCTGAAACCCAATAAATCCCCTGTGTACGATGGTGTCACAGCCACCATGCTTCAGCACCTTCCTCGTAAAACTGTGATCCACTTGACGCGGATTTACAACGAATGGCTCACCATGTGCCACTTCCCAACTTGTTGGAAAGAGGCAAGGGTGGTATGCATACTGAAGCCGCGCAAGAATCCAGTCTTTCCAGAAAGTTACCGATCCATCAGCTTGCTCCCAATTGTCTCAATGATCTTTGAACGATTGCTCCTCCCCCGCCTAACTCCTCTCTTTGAGGAAAGGCTCCTACACCCGGATCACCAATTCGGTCTCCGTCGCGGCCATTCCACCACCATGCAGCTACTGCGCTTGGCGGAGAAGGCTGCCCTGAGATTCCAGGACAGCCTCAAAATAAACGCTGTGCTTTTGGACGTGGAGAAGGCCTTCGCCACCGCCAGGGATTGTTGTTCAAACTCAAAGAAGCACAACTCCTCCCTCCCTACCTGGCAATACTCAGCAGCTTCCTCAAAGACCGCACCTTCAGAGTGCGGGTCGAGGGGAAGCTATCCTCTGTCAGACCCATAGCGGCTGGAGTCCCGGAAGGCAGTGTTCTGTCCCCGCTACTCTTCGCCGCCTACATGTCTGACCTACCCACGGAACCGCGCACTGTTTTGTGTCAGTATGCCGACGATGTCCTCATACTGGCGCAGAACAAGAACGTCCGCTACTGTCTTCACCCTCTACAGCGTCAGCTCCACGCCATTGGCAGGTGGAGTGATAAGTGGAGGATGGCCATTAGCCCGCAGAAAAGCTCCGCTCTCATGCTGGCTAAGACCCGTAGCTGGCGCCCAGAAGGAGACTTGCGGTTACGGCGGAGAAAAATCCCCTGGGTTCGAACCGCCAAATACCTGGGAATCCAACTGGACCGCGGCCTCACTTTCACTCCGCATGTCAGGGCAAAGGACGGCCTCGGCCACGCTGCGCTCAGGCAACTCTACCCCATCTTTCTGATCCTGTATGGATGCGAGGTCTGGGGTTCGGTGGCTCATATTACCCTCTGCAGGATGCAAGCCGTGCAGAACAGAGCCTTAAGGATGATCTACGGTACCGACCGCAGGTTCCCATCTCACTTCCTGCACACCTAGTCTGGCATACCATACGTCGAAGACGTCGTGCGTGATCGAACACGCACGTTGATGCCAAGATCACTCCCCACCCTAACCAGCTTGTGAATTCACTTGGTCAATACGACCACCGTCTCCCCAGGAGACGGAGGAGCTATCACCTATCCAAGGATGCCATCGGATGGTAGAGTCTAACTCTCCTCCTGCCCCTACCAATCACCGCCAGGTCACCACGCGCCTTGGCCACGACTGGAAGGTTAACACCTGCAGTCGTGCCCTGGGGCGCGCGCACGACCTGGTCTTATTCAACCCAAAACCAATTCCCATCTGGCCTCTTGCTACTGGTTCCCCCGCTGCTTGACGGATCGCTAGCGACCGCTCAAAGCAAGGCGGAAAGGGCACTGTCCCCCCTAGGGGGGAATATCCCGGCACCAGAAGCATCAGTAGATGCCAACTGCGCCGTCTTACTAAACGACACGCAAGCTTGCGCATATACATTTATCTATCATACCGCACGGGTAAATCTGCACAGCGGATAGGTACCGTGGCGTGTAACCCTCCGCCCGGCAGAACCCGGGCGACCTGCACCTGCTCTTGGCTCTTAGCGGAGTCAGTTGCTAGTCAGTTGGTAATTGAGTTGCAGCTGTGCAGTAATTGTGAGTGTGCGGACATTTGAAGTGTATCGCAGTGAATTCTTTCATTTGTTTACGTGCATCTCAGAACATGACGATCTTGAAGACTGCTGTTGTGAATGTGACGTCATTTTTACTGCTGTAAGGGGTGTACAAAGATATTGTTAACTGTAATAAAGAACATTTTAAATTTCTGCAAACATGTCTTCACAGTAACAAAGTTTAATGAAACCAATACCCTTGCCTCATACGCTGTGATAGTACTAGTAATAGTATTAGAACTCTTTTAAATAAAATAAATGGAACAAGGACAACTTATGTAATTAATTGCGTAATATAATGATACTCGGAAGTTGGGCGGGTATTCCGGTTACACGTTCAAAGTGAAGAGCGATTTATAAACGACGTGTATTGTACCAAAATAGAGTTCATTTTCCTCTGATAGGACAGAACATTCAATGTTCAAAAGATAGCTTCGGTTGAAAAATCCACTTGCTACTAATAACCGTTAAAGTATAGAAACTCTAAAGTATTCAGAAATTCTGCTTCCAAATATAAATACGTTAATTTTAAAGGTTTACTAATTCCTTGAGAAGATTTGAGCTTTGATGGAACATTACATTCTACACTTCCTCTTAGCCCTATATTGATAGATGCGCTATACATTTCCTTACCAACACAATATTTGAGAGCCTTGATTCACAGGAAATATAAAGTTAGTCGCCTCAGGACATCTATGCACCCAAAATAATTTCCGGTTTTCATTTTCTGAGAGCAGCGTATATTGATTTCTTTCCTATAGATTTACTTATACATGCTAAAGCCTGAGGCTACTGCAGGGAGAAGGGTGAAACAAATGAACATCTTTTAATTTCGATATATGAATTTATGTTTTTACTCCAATGGCATTTCTGGTGAAATGAAAACTGGAACATCAATATTTTAGTATAAATGTTATGTGTCATATTCAAAATACTTTCTCAGCACAATCCTCAACAAACTATTTTTAAAACAGATTATTCCTTTACCTATTTCAAGTTAGGATAAGGATTTGTGGAAATGTTTTATTACAAGTTTCTTGCGCAAAACTTAACAGAAGAATACTAGACTTAAGCGATAGTTAAATCTTGTTTACGAGGTGAAATTTCACTCTCTCTACCACTTTAATTATCACCCGGTAATTTTTATGCTAGAGTGATGAACATTTTTCAATGTCATCATTGATCCCTTGGGACATAATGCTGGCAGTTTCAGTGATTTGAATCTTTTTGTATTTTTAAAGTGAGTGCCAGAAGTGATTGAGGTGTAAGATAAAGAAATTTGAGGCTCGTATTGTGAAGGCCAAAACTGCCTGGGAAATCCATGAAGAGATGACGGCTATTTATGGAACTGATTAGAAAAGGAATTTTCAAACTGGTCACATGTCTCTGACATGGGCCAAGAGCTGGTAGACAGTCAATGACAGACGATGCTGTAACAGTGAAGAAAGTGGAGTGTTTAATATTGGAAGATGGACGAGCAGCCATCCAAATGATCATGGATGAGACACATCTTAATTATGGTAGTGTGTGGAAAATTATTAATGAAAAACTGTACAGGTTTAAGTTGCCTGCACGCTTGGTTTCACGTTTGCTAACCCCTTTCCAAAAGCAAAGATACTTTTTAAGACAGGTGTTGATGCTCTTGGAACAGGATGAAGATGATTTTTCTGATCGTCTGGTAACCTTGGATGAATCCTGGATCTATCAGTATGAAACAGAGACAAAAACCATGAACATGGAATGGAAACATGCCGATCCCCCCGTTTCAATAAGGCAAAGGTGCAAAAGTCAGCTGGGAAGGTCATGCTTTCAGTTTTCTGGGACTGTCGTGGAGCCATCCTTACAGATTATCTTGCCAAGGGTCAAACCATCACTGGCAGAACCTACTACAATTTTTTGGACAAGTTACGAGTAGCTCTGATTAAGAAACGACGTGGTATGCTCTCCAAAGGTTCGTCTTTTGGCTGACAATGCACCAGCTCATTCACCTCAGGTTGCAGTTGACAAAACAAGGGTATATGGCTTTGATACCTTACAGCGTCTACCTTATTCGCCCGATCTCGCAACAAGTGACTATTTCATGTTCCCGGAAATGAAGAATCCGTTGCGTGGTTGCCGATTTAACAACACAAATGACGTCATTAATGAAGTGAATGAGTGGTTTAAAGCGAATTCTGCAGACTTCTACATCCAAGGTATTCGGAAGGTCAAGAAACGCTGGGAAAAAATGTGCAAATCTGGTAGGTCACTACGTGGAGAACTAACAAGCACATATCAGCACAAACTCTCCATCGGCCGCGCCGTGGCGTAGTGGTTAGACCGCTTGGCTCTCACCAAGGCGGCCCATGTTCGATCCCAGGCGACCGCAAAGTGAGATTGTGGTGGACAACACGGCGCTGGGGCAGGTTTTCTCCGGGACCTCCGGTTTTCCCCGCCATCTCATTCCACCGGTGCTCCATGTCATGTACTATCAGTGTCACCGCCTGCGGTGCCGTATGTAGTAAAAGCGGGCGTTAAACACTATACATTATCATTTACAAACTCTCCATCACATTTTTTAAAGAGCAATACAGAAAGCTTTAAGACACCCTCTCGTAGATGCCAGGACAAAAATAAAATAACAAGAACAGAACGTCATCCCTTCGGAGAAGATTATATATGTTTGAAACTTCAAACCAATCTCAAGGAATATCTCGGAAACGTTTATTCTCTACAAACACATAAATTGTGTGCTTTAAATAGATTTACATATTTGAGTACACATATTAAGATTTGATCTATCTCTTAGTTTGCCAGTTATGAAAACGTCTTTCAGAATGGAGAGGACTTTAGAGAATACTCCCAGAAAATTCAAGACAGAGTTCTTGAAAATGTGGTACTTTAACCGAAAGACTAATTTTTGATAAAATGAGAGCTTTTGAAAAATTTGCATCTGAAGTTTGGACCAGGAATTTTTTCTTGAAAAATTTCATGTCATATCCTTAGAAGACGCTGAACATATAAATTAAGTTTGAGCTTTAACCACCGAGAAACAAATGTATAGCGACAAAACAAAACTAATTACAAAATTCCATTACTGAAACCAATATTAATGGTATTTCAGAAATGACGTATCTAAAAACATCACATAAGTAAGGCGTGTATCTAAGTGTGCATCTCGTGTATTTTTGTCAAGTAGGTTTTCGTTTATCTCTTAATATTTATTCCTAATTATATAAAATTCCTGCCGAAAGAAGTGGAGTTCAAGGGCTATTTTATAATAAATTCAATACTATTCATTTTATTTTTGATATTGTCACCCATGCACGGCCAAATGACGGCTGAGTGAGTGCCGGGAATTATTCGACCACGCCTACCCATTTATGTTGTGGCGCCAACTGAAGGGATCGCAGGCCACTGTGCCGTCTCTTTCCCCTCCCCCTGAGTTCTCGAACATCCAGGATATTTCATCTAACCCGGAACCTTCTAGATAGGTCAGTTGGTCTTATATAAGTGACGCGCCGGGCCGGAGAAGAGTTCAGTTCTTGGCGAGCAGCTGTGAGGAGCGCCGAGTCAGCAAACGGACTGGAAGACGGTGTACGTGTATCAGAGGAGTTGTACGTGATTGTCAGCGTGCAGTGGACCTGTGACAGACGAACTGACGAATTGTAATTGTGTTCATTACCTAATTCTGTGTAATCGGCAAGTGTTCCAACTGTAATTCGGTGAAAATGAATAACATTTTGAGTTTGTGCAATTGAACTTTTAATTTCACGAACCCACAAAGTTACAATATGTGTTAAAATCATAATTGGCACTTCCAGAAGTTTTAAAAAATTCCTAAAATGTTTCTTTTTAGGTAGTTGGTAGTCAAAATAAAAAGACAAGGTGTTACAAAGGACATAAAAGTATTATTTCAGTCTCTCAAATGTCAATGTTCAATTTTTTTTTTTTAAATATACGTCCTCCATATCGGACGATGAATGAAATGGTTGAAATGATGCTTCAATGAGTCCGCGGTCCATGGAGCTTAAGGGCGGCCGCCCCGGTGGCGATCGTCCGGCATGCAGTGCCGTGCCCTACATCGCCTCCCTCATGCAGTTAGAGTGCTAAGATGCCGGGAGAATTAGTATGGTATTTGCGTGTGTTATTCGGGTCCCACATTAGCACCCCTTTAGTCCCGTAATGTATGATGCTGGCGTGCATTGCATGGGAGCGCGTCAAATGATGAGATCCTGGGTTGTAGCCATGAGCAAGTCCTGAGTACAGCCATGGGTAGTTGAGCGTTCATGAATATGTTAAAGCGTTCAGTAGTTAAGTTACGTGCTTTCACTAATATTAACATGGTTCTATCATGAGTGGTTAGGTGGCGGGAGCGATAATAAGCTTAGCTGTGCGGGGTCCCCATCAAGTGGGCCGTGTCCGTTCGTGTAATTTCTGCCCATATTCGCGCCAGGTCGTCATGATGTACACACTTCCACGCAGTATCATTCTCGGCGAAGACGGTGCAACTGCGGGGAGTGTGTCACTTGAGGGCGTCCTTAAAGGGGGCCCTGAACTTAGAGTTACCCTGACCGAGATTCGAACTCGGGACCTCTTGAACGTGAGGCAGACACGCAACTATCTACGCTACCGAGGCGGGCAATGTGATACAGGTTCAGAACTTGTGCAATTGCATTGCTTAGGTCAAAGTTTTCACTTTTTACCCCTTATTACATTCTAAAAAATCCGAAAATAAGCATGTCGAATCTTTTGATCTTCTCTGTTGGATTCGTGAAAGAAATGGTTTCGCTATAGTAGTGTATAGGAAACCAGTTACCAGTGACGAAGACACCGGTTTTGAAACTTCTTAGCCCTACTAGGTTAACAAGGAAATAGGTGATGACGATACCTGTTCTCGACTTACGTCACAGTCGCTCTCAGCTAGGAAAGAATCTGACATCAAGAAATATAATGCAATAAATCATGTATCCGTCTGATTTTAATCATAGGTTAACATATTTCGTTCCCTACGTGTATGTTATCCTTAACCGCAAGTGATTAATGTTGCTGCTTCTGTTTGTGGTTGTAATCATGTATCCTAATAATGGCTACATCAAAACTGAGTTCTGCAAAACAAGACTCCATTGCTGTAAACACATTGATCACATGAAAGACAAAGATCTTCGACAACTTGAGAATATTTTCAACATAGCAAAAAGTAGTAATAATAATAATAATAATAGTAATAATAATAATAATAATAATAATAATAATAATAATAATAATAATAATAATAATAATAATAATAATAATAATAATAATAATAATAATAATAATAATAATAATAATAATAATAATAATAATAATAATAATAATAATAATAATAATAATAATAATAATAATAATAATAATAATAGCCTAATGTGTCAGCTGAAAGGCAAAGGCCTCCTGCTAGAGAGTAGCTGTGTTTCACTAACAGGGCTACTCCGCAAAAAGTGCCTAGGTATAAATTGTGAAGGCCCTTAATTTGGTAATATTAGATATTTGGCATCGCATCGTTGTAATTGGATATCCCATTCGTACATAAAACTAGAAAGCAGTTTGCATGAAATGGTGCCACTTTATGTTGGAATGGGAAAGGTACATCTGCAACATTGTTCCAGCGAAAGAAACATGGATATATGTACTACTATGATCTTAGAGACGCACTTACTATATATTGACTATTATAAAGCTTTTGACAAAGTATCACGAATGATACTATGGAAAATTTTAAATAATAGAGGAATATCTTTACAACTAATTGATGTTATAAAACGTATGTACATTGACACAAAAATAAAAAATAAGTAAAAGAGAACCAGTAATAGCTAATGGTGGCGTAAGACAAGGTTGTCCTTTATCAATCGCACTTTTTAATTTGTATGTTGACGAAATAGTAAGGATTTGGTCGAATAAAGTCAATGGAGGCATTAATGTATCAGGAGCTAAATTGAAAACTATGTTGTATGCAGATGATCAAATAATAATGGCCACAAATGAAGATGACCTGCAGAAAATGCTGTATGGTCTAGATAAAATTTCTAAAGAATATGGAAAGAAAATATCCGCAAATAAATCCAAAACCATTGCATTTAAAGGAATTAATCCAGTAAGATCAAAAATAGTGTTAGATAACATAATAATTGAGCAGAAATCACACTTTAAGTATTTAGGATGTAATGTCTCGTACCAAGGGGAAGCTGATATAATAGAGAAAATAAATAAATTTAACTATCTAACAGGCACAATAAAAAGAACATTAAAAAATAAAGCAAGAAAGAACTCTATAATGAAACTATACAAAACAATGGCAATACCAACTCTGATCTTTGGATCAGAAACATGGACACTAACAAAAGGAAATAGTACGAGAATACAGTCATCAGAAATGAAATTCATAAGAGCAATAGCTGGATATACCAAAATTGATATAAAACGTAGCCAGGACAGAATTAAAAGTAGAAGAAATAAACCATACTATTGAAAGAAATAGAAATCAATGGAAAGAACGTGTTCAGAGGACGAATAGTAACAGAATACCAAAAATAACCTTAAACTATAAACCTATAGGAAGAAGAAACCAGGGAAGACCGAAGAAAAGATGGGCAGACCAATTTGGAGCCGGAACGGGTTAAACAATCCAAAGCCGTGAGGTAGAAGAATATGCGGAAGAATAACTATGACCTAGAAACAAAGCGGAGGAATGGGTAGAAATTGCTTTCCAATAGACTGCCCGCCTTGGACCTCACGTTTAAGAGGTCCGGAGTTCGAATCTCGGTCAGGGTGAGTTACCTGGATAAGGATTTTTCCGGGGTTTCTATAATCCTGAAAGACGAATGTCGGGTAACTCTAAGCTCTATGGACCCTGGACTCATTTCACCCACTCCATTCATCGTCCGATATGACTTAACGCTGGAGGACGTAAATTACATCAAAAATTCAAAAAAAAAAACAAAAAAAAAAAAAAGGAGCCTGTAATTAAATCATACATCAAAGGTAATTTTATTATTGGAATCTTGTGTCTCAGATTATATTAAAATTATTTGTTGTTTTTCTACTCGAATTTGAAAGATTTGATTAAAACTGTCAATTTTTGTGTCATAAGTATTAATTTTTGGGCACTGGTTGCATTATTTACTTGGTTAACCGTTTCGTTTCTACTTCTACCTCCTCCTTCTTCTTCTCCTCCGGATGTAAGGTAGCCTTTGTTCAGTAAGGAACTGCAAGTGGTTCTTAATTTTCTAAATAATTCATCACGAGAATAGTACTTTTAGAAAGGACAATGCTCAATATTTGACGATAAGTTACTTATTATTTTCTGTTTTTTTAGTATAATAGAACACTATCTGTATTCAGAGAGAGAGAGAGAGAGAGAGAGAGAGAGAGAGAGAGAGAGAGAGAGAGAGAGAGAGAGAGAGAGAGAGAGAGAATGTATTACCAATTTCAGCCTCCCCCAGTTGGATACCAAACAACAAGAGGGTAGAACTATAGGTATAAGAATATGCATACAAAATCAAGAAGGTGTGAATATGAAGTGGTTGCTTGAAATCCAAAGTTCGAAACACACAATTGATATTTTAAAAAATATAAATAACGTTTAAATAGTTGCAAATATATAGAACATGAACACAGAATAAAACAATAAACCTTTATCTGAAACAGGCAATATTGTATCTAGGAATATATTATTTTACGAAGCATACAACGATGTATGGATAGCGGAAAATCATCATAATAAAGTACAGCAGGGACACTGTTTATTTATTGATTAGTGAAAAAGAGAATACAATAAAAAGCACATAGTTTCTATTCACATAAACATAATTAAACATTCAGAATTAAAGATATGCAATATGGGATGCAAAATAAGTATTCGTCTGCATACTGAAAATGGTATAGAATGTTACGGTTAGTACTTAGTAGGCCCTCCATTCCTCTTTATAATCTCTTGTATTCTCCTTGGCATGGATTTCATCAAAGATTGTGTTGTCTGCACTGTAATTTTACACCATTCCTCTAGTAGAGCCTTCTTCAGATCCTTTGTATTAGATATCTGATGATTACTCATATTTCTATCCAGTATACTCCACAAATTCTCTATTGGATTTATGTCTGGAGATTACGATGGTGTCGGCATCCATCGTGGAGTGTTATACAACCACCATAGCCTTGCATCTAGAGCTGTGTGTTTTGGATCATTGTCTTATGTGAAAATATAATCCTCACAAAGACCCATATTATTCATACTTCTGGACATATGTGTTTTTAGGATGTTTATATAATCCTTATGGTTCATAATTCCATCAATTAAACACACCATTTGCACTCATGCAGACCCAGACAAGTACTGAACCGCCTCCAAGTTTAACTGAAGCTGTCATATTTTTCTCCTCAAGTTCACAACTCTTTTTTCTCCACATTATTATTCGCCCTTTTGACTTAAAGAGCTCAAATTGAATCTCGTCAGTAAATACAACCTTCTTCCACAAATCAAACCCATCGTATTTAGGTCCTTTTGCAAAAGCAACTCGCTTCTTTCTGTTGATTTTACTGATGTATGGTATTGTACGGGATGTTCGGCCTCCATACTCAGCTTCATAAAGCACGTTTCTTATAGTTTGTGCTGAAACGGACTTTCCTGTGTGTGTTTCAACTGCAATAGCAAGTTTTGAAGCACTCAGTTTAGGATTTTTCTTGACTTCTCTGAATAACTGTCGTTTCTCCACCTAGGATAAAACTGCAGGACAGCCGCTCCTTGATTTATTTTCGTAAGTTTTGTTGTGATTAATAGTTTCTCCAATTTATTGAATAGATTTTTTCTTTTTTCAACAAACTGATGCAAATTTCTCTCTCTTCTTTTGTAGTTTCACGATGTTTTCGACCCATATTACTTAAATAGCAGTCAGGCTTTGAAAACAGAGATGGAAGTGTCAACAACAGTGGTTGGAACACAATTGCATAAGAAAAGGGAATGGGAGTGTGTCAGATTGGCACTATACCTGGGATAATTTTTTTTTTCCTTGTTCCATTTAACTACTATGGTCATATCGGCGGCTGTTGTCCTTTGGAACATACAGAAGGTGTTAACTCGTTATCTTTTTGGTTTTTAATCATTACATCACGCACACATTCACACTCTCATTCATACTTCCAGACTCTGGGGAAGATGGGGAATTATCTTGGTGGGATAAAAATCCCCACCCCCATCGCCGGGAATCGAACCCGGGACCCCTAGCACGGAAGGCCCCTACCGACTGAGCTACGGGGCCAGCCACCTGGGATGTTATTTACTAGACGAATAATGTTTGACACCAAATGGGACATGATTTTAACTAAAGTAGAGCTGTTCACTACCTAAGCACAATATGAACACAAATTGTGTTTTATTTTTTAGGATAGATATCAACCAATGTAAGGAAATAGTTATTGTTCATTTCTTATCTATATTTTTCTGATTGTGCTTATTGTATTCTATGTGATATGATTAGACGAATACCTTTTGGAGTATCTTTACCGAGTGACTCCTTAATAAAAGCAAGGACCACTTTCAAAAATGAGCTATTTAATTAATAAATTTTCGTTTGTCATTTATTAAATACCTCACATTTTAATAAATAGGCGTTTCTAACTTTTTAAAACTTAAAATAACATTAAGACACTTCTCCGAGAGGCAAGTAGCTCCATTACGAGAGCTCCCTACCTGTTGGGTGTAACTCGTGGCTCGCCCATTTTCTCTTAGAGCAGTCTGATTACATAAGTTCAGATTATGAATTTATTTTCCTTGCAATAGGGAATATAATACATGATTTTTGTGATATATTTCTGCAGTCACAGAACAAAAAGAGGTATATTAAATTATCAAAGTTTTTAGTGTAGTTCTTTAAAAAGTTTTGTTTGCTTATTTTATGAGAATGTGTTACAAATCTTAATAATTATTGCACTAATTACAAATATTAGAATTAATAACACTAAAATGCACTGGGCATGATGGTTAGCAATGTGAGTTGCACTAGCATTTGTTAAAATGTTGGAAAAGTATTCCCAAACATTTGTACATCATAAGGTTTCTATTGAGCATTGTTCAGGGTTTTATATTTAGCAGAATAATGCCGTAATTTGACCAATAATCTGTTAAATTAAGGAACAGTCCCTTGCACTAGATTGTAAAGGCTTGGCTCTATAGTTGCCTGTTTTTCGATTTTATCAGTAATTTAATTTCTAGTGAGGTTGTAACGCCTGGGCGTGAATTAAAATATTATTTAGTTTTCAAGATTCATTAATTTAATTACGAGGGCTTTTCAGTAAAGAATGATCACAATTATTTTTGACAACCTACCTTTACTTATCCTCAGAATTTTGATGGTCCTTCTCAAAATAATCCCCCCTGAATGCGGTGCATTGTCTCAGCGTGTCTGCCAGTCTTCAAAGACATGCTGGAATCCATTTTTGAGAGATACCTCAAAATCGCCTCTGCAGCCTTCACCACTGCCTCTGATGATGGATAATGCCTCCCACGAAGGCATTTCTTCAAGTTAGGGAATAGAAAAATGTCACATGGGGCTAAATCCGGACTATAGGGGGGTGAGGGATGCACTTCACGTTGATTTTTGCAAGATATTCAGCAACAACATTGGCAATATGCGGCCGCTAATTATCGTCGTGCAGCATCCAGCCTGCTTCAGAGAAATGTGGTCTTTTGCGCCTGATATGGACTTGCAATGTTTTCAGGACATGTTTTCAGAGTATCGTCCAGTTACGTCCAGTATAACACGCTGATAAACCATTCCATAAATATCAAAGAATGAGATGACAATAACTTTCCCAGCAGAAGCAACCACTTTTGCTTTTGGGGGGGTTGGTGATGAAGGTGATTTCCACACTGAGCTTCGCTGTTTGCTCTCAGGATCAAAATGATGTAGCCAAGTCTCATCAACAGTGATGACGTTTGAAAGAAACTCCGGATCTTCGTCTAACATCAACTGTAACTACCATGTTAAAATCTGTCTAGTCAACGCGTGTGCAGTTCGGACTCAAAGGAACCTGACACTACCGCCCACTAATGACCGTCATAAATGTATCTCCACACTTCAGAAATGGAACACTGTCATTGAGGACCAGTAGAACCCTGATTTTCTGGAAATGACAGTCGCATGTTTACTCCACGTGGAGTCTCAGTTGCCAAAGTTCCAACTTCCAGTTGATCTGTTTCATTACGTGCAGAAATTCGTCGTGTGTCACGATGTGGAGACCGTGGTAGAGGAATGCAGTGGTAAATGCAAATAAAGTAGCAGATAACTTCCAGTAAAGTAAAAATAATGAAAGTGAAGACAATAGTGTGAATAACTGGGCCGAGTTTTAGACGAAACCTCGTACCCATGACGTATCGAGAAAGGTGGCAACCTTGCAGAAAGGACTGGGAGAAGTAGAGTCGGTGTTGTAAAACGATCATAAGGGTTCGTCAAAGGAGTCGGCAGAGGTGCACAAGAGTTAACTAAACAGACTTTATCTCCATTGCGGCGGTAGGCGATACTGAACATGTCTGAAACTGCCTGGTTCTCACAGGCGGGAACCAGGAGTACCAACAATGAAACTACTACGGCGTGTTTGTTTCACATTAAGCTCACAGAATATAATAAGATTGAATTTTAGTACGAAAAATTACGTCCGTAAAAGCATTATGATCATTCTTTATTGAACAGCTCTCATAATTGTTGCTGTATGTAAGAAGTTAGTTATGAAAGTCAACAAATTTAGCTGCAGCGCTGGACATAAGCTATTTTAGTTAAGTCAGCATGTAGCTGCCAGATCTACAGAAGATAATATTAACATGGCTGTGGAACAGTAATTTTGCGGGATGAAATCTCTAGAGAACTATGGTTGGGCAGCAAATCTTTATGCTCACGTGACTGATCAGTTATTGATCTCCTCCCGACAGAGCGCTCTGTATGATATGAGAGACGTTACTACAAATCAAATGCAGATTCAAGCGCTAGTATCCGGTGGGAGTGGGATGGGAATAACAAAGGGGGTGAGTGTACGTATCCGGGCAATAAGCTTCCTCCACAACCTTTATTATTCCAGTGGTCTTTTGGGGTAAAGAACTCGTAGCGAATGTGTTGTTCTGTTGCTGCTCCTTAGAACTTTACAGATAAAAAAAAATAATAATAATCATAAAAATAACTTCTGTACTTATATGACTCACACAATTCACTGTTCTACTCACGTCTTATAAAAAGTTATTCTTTTATCTATTTTTTGGCAAACTTTCGTTTGAGCATTTTATTGTACAATACAGTAGATAAATAATCACATTTGAAAAACTGCGTTTTAAGCAATGGTTTTGAAATTCTATGCTCATGTATAACAACAAGGGAGTTGTTTGTATAACAAACTTCTTATTGGAGGAAATTATATCTTTTAAAATTAAAACAAATTATAAGGACTATCCTCAAGGTGCCTACAAGTAAACAATTAATTAAAAATATATATACACATATAAATAAGTAGCAAATGAAAGAGGAAACTACCCTATTGTTGCTCAAGTTGTTCTCCGGAAGCAAGCCAGGTTAAAAGACCATTAGAAATCCACGTTTCGGGAGTGTACATCTCTTCCATCATCAGCATATTTATTAATACCCGATTTCACCAACAGATGTTAAAATCGATGTAAACAAATGTAACGTAACAATTGTAACAGCGCTAACAATTTCTTACATTTCACCAATCTTTTTTCTGAAAATGTTAAAAAACACGTGCTAACGTCAAGAAACTTGTAAATATTACATCTATAGAAGGCTGTGGATGACTGCGATGCGCTTTTGTTTCCATTTTCGTCTGCACGCAGCTAAAAATGGCGGATAAACAAAATCATAAACAAAGCCGTGAAACAAATTTCTCATAAATGGAGAAAGGGTTGTTAATTGAATTGGTGACGAAGTATAACGATATCGTGGAAAGTAGGACGGATGCGGTAAATGTAAAAGAGGAAGATGTCACGTGGAAAAAATTGGAAACAAACTTAATTCAAATGAATGTGTCATTACTAGAAACACGAAACGTATTACGTAAATTTTAAACGAGGTGCGAAGAGGTACAAGTTAAAATATATTCTCTTTTTAAAATTAAAAAATTTAAAGGTAATCAATGTAATATTAATAATAAATACTCACGACAATATGAGTGATTTGAACGTTTCAAGATGGAAGGTGGACAGTGTGTTATCCACATTATTCAGTGAATTATAAAATCGCAAGGTTACTAATACTTGAAGCAAAGACGAGATCGGCATATTCCTTTCGATGCATGTTCTAACTTCTCTTGAACTTCCGCAGTAACCTTCATAGCAGCTTGTTTCGACAGTCTATACCTCAGTAAAAAAATTTCTTCGGATAGCTCTTCAAAATCATTTCTCCTCATAGGCATCATTTCTCATAGGCATCATTTCTCCTCTATTGCAAATGCCATTTAGACGGTCTTAAATATCGCAAATCGACATCAACAGCTGAGTTAATGCTCGCCATCTTGACTATTTACAATTGTTAAGGACTTAACATCAGAAATTCGGCTTGTTAGTTTAACAAGAGATTTAACACTAGTGTTACGCTAACATTTGTTGGTGAAATGCAATTTTTGTTTTAACTATTGCTAAACTCATGTTAAGTCTTAACATCTGTTGGTGAAATCGGGCATAAATGTTATAACCACAAATCAACCACCGGATATAACACAAATGTAAACAAAATTATAAATTATGCAAAATTATAAAAATTATAAAATATTATAAAACTTATAAAAAGATATTTATAAAAATATATAAATTATAAAAGCAAATAACTTATAAAAATTATTTATTATAAAATTTATTTATAAGCATAAATATATGGTCTTTGATTATATTTGTGTTATACCCAGTGATTGATTTGTGGCTATAACATTTAGTAAATTTTCTGATGATGGGAGAGATGCACACTCCCGAAGCGTCGATTTCTAATCGTCTTTCCACCTGGCTTGCTTCCCGAGAACAACTTGAGCATTATCATCGCCAGGAAAGCTTCAGGTCTTATTTTACTTCATAGTTATCTACATTTATTGTGTAGTGAACTTCTGTCTACTCCTGAGGATTTACCAGTTATGCAAGGCATAAAATTCAGGAAGTACGTTTCATTTTGAATGAAAAGTAGGGAATTTTGATCAAAATTTTTATAGCTAATGTTTATAATTTTTTTAAAAAAAGTGCCCAAAAAAAGTAGTTTAGGTTTAGAGGATATATTTTTGAAATTTGTTTGGTTTTAGAGCTATACTGTTGACAGACAGACAGACACACACACACACACACACACACACACACACACACACACACACACACACACACACACACACACACACACACACACACACACAGATTCTTTTTTCTGAAAACGATTCTTCTGTTTCAATTCAGGGAGTCTCAAAACACATTTCCGATGAAATCCTAGTGCAATGCAAATACTTCCTGTACTTAGATAGGCAAGTAAACTTCCTATAAGTGCTGGAGAAAGTTTGTTGGTTTATTGTGACACGATGTTCTGCATTCATTGAACTGTCGCACCCAGGAACGCACATTAGACACCTCCATGGTACCATCACCACACGCCTCACTCAACTGGCGATGAATTTCAATAGGTGTCACACCACGAAAATGGAGAAAACGAATGATTACACGCTGTTCTTGAAATGAAAACGTCGCCATTTTAAGTATCAAAAACAGTTCTTACTCTCGTCGCTGCCACCAGACTTCTATGCATTGTACAGCGCTACCATCTCTGTCAGTCATTCACAAAGAGCCCACGTGTATTAAAAAAAAAAACAGAAGTTGCCATCTGGTGCCAGTCCTAAGAAATAGGTGTTATAACTTGAACGCACCTTGTATTTCTAAGATTTCCCTTCTTTTTCTTATAATTTATGAACAATGAAAACCACATTTTTTCAGTTGTGAAGAGTAGTATCGAAGAAGTTCTGGATGATAAAGGTTTCGCCCACTTCGACACAGAATATAGAAATCCCAAGTATTAAGGGTTAAAGGGGATAAAGAACACAGTGAGATTAATATTCAAAATTTTAGGACTAAAATGTACAAATAAAAGCAACTTTTGCCATTATTTTCCTTCTCATTTACATAGTTTTGATCATGTGTTATACAGCCGCAAAATCTTAAATAGAGAGCATTTCTACATCCAATCTAAGTATGCATAATATTTTGCCCTTTCTCTCATTGTGGTTTAACTCACTTTTAAAATAATTAATTGTTATGGTACCTGCTTCAGTTACATTTCAATAACAAATAAGTACAAATAAGATAATAGTTATGACATTTGCCGATAAGGGTGACCGAATTCGTCGAAGCGTAGACGCTAGAGTGGGAAGTCTGCCAGAACCGTCCCCCTTGTCTGATGTTCTTTTTTAAAGGTTTTCTCAGTTTTGATGACTGGTAAATGTTTGGGTGTGTGTAGTGTTTAACGCCCGCTTTTACTACATACGGCACCGCAGGCGGTGACACTGATGATGCATGAGATGAAGATGGAGCACCGGTGGAATGAGATGGCGAGGGAAACCGGAGGTCCCGGAGAAAACCCGCCCCAACGCCGTGTTGTCCACCACAAATCTCACTTTGCGGTCACCTGGGATCGAACCCGGGCCGCCTTGGTGAGAGCCAAGCGGTCTAACCACTGAGCCATGGCGTGGCCAATGTCGGGGTGGTACCTAAACTTAGGCATGAGCATTTTCTAAATGTATTTTTCTATTATCATTTCATTTTTCCCTTTGTCCCTGTGTCCAACGTCCCTGTGTCCAATACGTCATTGTCATGAAAACTACTTGTAACCTACCTACCATCGTACATCTTAGATCACAAATTACAGATGTCTTTGTAGTGGTACTGGCAATTATCAAAATAATATAGTGAAATTATGTACTTAGCTCTTTAGGACTGGCTATGCAACCATGTTCGAGGAGTAACGCTTGTTTGGGACATATTTCTGTCTGGATTCTTTCTGTAAATGTTACAAATGACAAGATGGAATCCAAACGTTATAAAGACCATATCTTTCCGTAGTTAAAGATATAGCAGCTGTTCAATTAGTTTCTTATACACTTGCTTTATGCAACCCAAAACTACCAGCCTTTGTTCTGTGCAGAAACAACAGGAGGATTATCTTAGATCGTCGTCCTAAGAGATCGAAGTAGTAAAATTCTTCAGTTTCTAATTATGTATTATACAAGCGTTTCGTGTATTTTTTTAATCTTTATTTTTTTTTAAATTTCTTAATTGGCTGATCAGCAGTATTGCTATACAAGCCATTGATAAATTACATAACTGCATACAAATTAACAAATGAGGAATTACTGTCCTCTAACATATAAAATAGGTGATAAATATATAACACGAGGGCTGTTCAATAAAGAATGATAATAATTTTTTACGGTCATAATTGTTCGCACTAAAATTCAATCTTATTATATTATGTTAACTTAATGTGAAACAAACATGTCGTAGTAGTTTCATTGTTGGTACTCCTGGCTCTCACCTGTGAGAACCAGGCAAGTGCAGACATGTTCAGTATCACCTACCACTGTAATGGAGGTAACATGCAGTTACAGTTGATGTTAGAGGAAGATCCGGAGTTTCTTTAAAACGTAATCACTGCTGAAGAAACTAGGCTACATCATTTTGATCCTGAGAGAAAACAGCAAAGCTCAGTGTAGAAATCTCCTTTATCACCAACCCCCTAAAAAGCAAAAATGGTTGCTTCTGCTGGGAAAGTTATGGTCATCTCATTCTTTGATCTTCATGGTATGGTTTATCAGCATGTTGTACCTGCACACACATCAGTAACTGGACAGTACTACAGGGATGTCTTAAAAACATTGCAAGTCCAAATCAGGCGTAAAAGACCACATTTCCATGAAGCAGGCTGGATGCTGCACCATAATAATGCGCGGCCACATATTGCTAATGTTGTTGCTGAATATTTTGCAAAACTCATCATAAAGTGCATCCCTCACCCTCCCTATAGTCCGGATTTAGCCTCCATGTGACTTTTTTCTACTCTGTCACTTGAAGAAACGCCTTAGTGGGAGGCACTATCCATCATCAGAAAGTGGTGAAGGCTGCGGAGGCGATTTTGAAGGATCTCTCAAAAAATGGTTTCCAGCATGTCTTTGAAGACTGACAGAAACGCAGGGACAAGTGTATCGCATTCAGGGGAAACTATTTTGAGAAGGAGCATCAAAATTATGAGGATGAGTAAAGGTACGTTGTCAAAAAAAAAAAAAAAAAAAAAAAAAAAATAATAATAATAATAATAATAATAATAATAATAATAATAATAATAATAATAATAATAATAATAATAATAATAATAATAATAATAATAATAATAATAATAATAATAATAATAATAATAATAATAATAATAATAATAATAATAATAATAATAATAATAATAATAATAATAATAATAATAATAATAATAATAATAATAATAATAATAATAATAATAATAATTGTGATCATTGTTTATTGAACAGCCCTCGTATAAACAAACAGAAAACAATTAAGAACATATTTAAATGAAAGATAATTAAGGACAAAGTATATAACAGGGTAACTAACACATGCAATAACATTGAATAAGATGTTCTTTTTTTATTTACGTCTTCCAACGTCAACGTCCTGGTGAAGTGATGCTCAAATGAGCCCAGGGTCCGTAGAGCTTAGAGTTGCCCGATATTCGTCTTTCAGGATAAGGGAAGAGCCCGGACAAGACCTTACCTAGGCAACTCACCCTGACCGAGATTCGAACTCGGGACCTCTTGAACGTGAGGCAGACATGCTACCATCTACACTACCGAACGGGCTAAGATGGATAATGATTGAAAAGTGAGGTTAGATATGTGAGGCTAGATTATGATCAGTGCTGTTATGAGAAAAATAGAGGATATACTTTGAATTAGTGAGAAAAGTCGCTGTCTTCTGAATCAGTGAGTAGGATGTCTTGAGGCAGTTTTCTTTCCAATCTGGTCCTTTCGAAGTTTCGTCGTCCAATGTCATAGGTTACAGCGCCTGGTGCTTCGGATAATCTAACGAAGAATGTCTGTGATATCAGTTTGAAGTACAGATGTATGGAAAGAATACCAAGTTCCTCATGGAGTTGACCATTTCTAATTTTAGTTTTTTGCTTATATAAGAACAGGTAACATTTTGCTGTAATGCTCTTAAATTCAAGTGTCAGAATTATTACTAGTGGAATATGAATGTTATTAGACAGCTAGCTTTCAATAACAACCACCCTACTAGAAACAGAACTGCAGTAATTGTTGTTGTAGCACACCATTGTTAACCTCCAAATTTTACTTGCGATAGAAATTACATATATATTAAGCGGAGACGTTTTATTGGTCGGTGTAATACATTATTTGAATAATCCTGAAGCGAATTCGACAGAATCAGAAGAAATGCTTCAAGCAGTGGAGGGAAAGACATTTTTTTTTAAATGTTCCATTTATACCATGCCTTTAACTCAAATGTATATATCGCCTGCTGGCGATGGTGTTAACTCCTATACTTGGGTTTCTGGCACTTCGTATTTTCATCATAAGATCACGCACACTCTTACACTCTCATTAATACCTACTTCCAGACTCGGGGAAGATGGAGATTCATCCTGGGAGGAGAAAAATCCCCACACCCAGCCGGGATACGAACCCGGGGCACCTCGCAAGATAGGCAGGTGCTCCACCGACTGAGCTACGGATTCAGCCAGAACAAGATTGGAATAGTTACTATCGAAGTCCAGAAAATGGTAAGCATTGAAGATTATTTCTCCAGCACACTACCAATGCTCCTTCCTCTATCTAAAGAATTAAAATTACAAATTGTAATAATTGCATAATCAATTCATCAAAAGAACTATACTAATGTTAAATAAAATATATGCTTAATAAGACCTTATGCGTTCATGGCGACGAATATGTTCGAGATTTTCTTGGGAAACATGCCATTTCCTTATAAATGGAAATCCGTCGACTTAAAAAGCACAGATCTATACATCTCAATCACCAATTTAAGTACGTAGTTACGTTTCATTGTCCCAATTAATTTTCTATACTCACGCCATCTCCTAACCTGGCATTTAATTGATTGAAAACAGTCTTTTGTTCAGTGATGATTTTGTTCTCGAAAAAGCATGCTTATTAATCAAATAATTAGAAAGGTAGAGCCAGACTGAAAAATTCAATGCCATAGCCGGGATTTGAACCACGGATCTTCTGGTCTCCTTCCGGCCACTCTTAACCATTGAGCTACCATGGCCAACGTGTCAGCATGACATTAAATTCCCCAACTGACACGTATGTCTACCCGTAACTTTTCAGTCTGACTCTACCTTTTCATACTTCGTCCTACACACGGCTGGAATGAAAGAACAATTCATTTCCATTAATTGACCTAATAATGGTCCGAACTATAAAGCCCGGACCTTAAAGTACTTAGAACAATGTAAGTCGCCATTAAGGTAGTTGTCTCATGTGTATATGAGAACTCCTAGTGGTTTACCAGGAAAAACACGAGTCAGTTGGAGAATTTAATGTCATGTAGCCACGTTGGCCATAGTAGCTCAATGGCTTAGAGCAGCCGATGGAGGCCGGAAGCTCGCTGGTTGAAATCCCGGTTATGGTACTGAATTGTTTAGTCTGACTCCGCCTTTCCATACTTCGTCCTACACATGGCTAGTGTGAAAGAACAATTCATTTCCAATCAAATAATTGCTACATTTATTATTTGATTTAGTTTTGTTGCAACCTTATTTTCTTCTATATAATATAGAATGTTAAATTGTGTAAGTGACCATATTAATCATAAGATCAAATAGACATTAACATTTAATTTAATTACTGGTAACCAACCCTTGAAATATTAAAGATATCTGATGACGTTCTGAAAAAGGAGGTACTACACTGAGATAATGTAGGCCATGGGTTGTGAACCAATAGTATATGACCAGTGAAAAATGGTGTAAGTAAAAAAACTAGTTTGTTAAGGTAATAGATTTTACTGAGTGTAGGGAATACTGCCAGCATCAGGAATAGGTACAGCTTTGTCGGAATTTGTTCATGTATTCATTCAGTATATTTTAACCTCAATGCCCGATTTCATCAACAGATGTTAACACTTAACACGAGTTTAGCAATAGTCAAAACAAAAATCTCTTGTTAAACTGACAATCCAAATTACTGTTGTTAAGTCCTTAACAATTGTAAATAGTCAAGATGGCGGGCATGAACTCAGCTGTTGATGTCGATTTGCTATATTAAAGACCATCTAAATGGCATTCTTAATAGAGTTCGGCCTATGAGGAGAAATTATTTTGAGGAGCTATCAGAAGAAAATTTTCTACAGCGGTATAGACTGTCAAAACAAGTTGCTATGAAGGTTACTGCGGAAGTACAAGAGAGGTTAGAACATGCATCGAAAGGAATATGCTGATCTCGCCTTTGCTTTAACTTTGCGATTTTATAATTCACTAAATTATGTGATTGATACAGTGTACACCTCCCGTCTAGAAACGTTCAAGTCACTTGTCCTTCGCACCTCATTTTAAATTTACGTAATCCTGACGAAGTTGTTTGGTGCTTGTAGTGACACATACATTTCAATTAAATTTGTTTCCAACGTTTTCCCACTTGACATCTTTCTCTTTTACATTCACCGCATCCGATCACTTATTTTCCACGATATCCTTACACTTAGTTACCAATTCAATTAACAGTTCTTTCTCCATCGATGAGAAATTTGTCTCACGGCTTTTGTTTACGATTTTGTCCACTCGCCACTTTTTCTGCTGTGTGAAGATGAAACTGAAAAGAAAAGCACATTGCAGTACGTTCAGAAAATAATACGACTCATCCATAGCCTTCTAGAGCTGCAATATTTACAAGTATCTTGGCGTTAACACGTTTTTGTTAACATTTTCAGAAAACAGGTTGGTGAAATGCAAGAAATTTAACAGATATGTTAGCGCTGTGACAATTGTTACGTTACATTTGTTAACGTCAATTTTAACATATGTTGGTGAAATCGGGCATAACAGAATTATTCCTTAAGGTATTTAACAAAGTTTTTCTTTCTTCAAAATTTCCAGATTCCTTTTAGCAAAGCTACCCTTTATCTCAAACAAGTGTTTAATTCCTAATACTACATAAATACAAGAAATAACTAAATAAATCACTATTTTGTTATAAGCACATTGGAATGTTTATTTCTGAATTCTAACTGCAAAACCATGCGTTTCTTATAAAACTTACTAACTGGTAAATTTAATACTCTGAGCTGAATGAAGTGGTAAAAGTGGTCTAACAAAATGAGTATACAGAAGTTGTAAATCTACATGGAAACTTCTAATTTATTTCCTAAATGAATACGCTATTACCAATTTTCAAAAATTTAATAAAGTTTTTAAAACTTTGTCTTAAAAATAGAAAACTTATTATGTTTATGCACATAGATTATAGTCATGAAAAGTTTTTACAAAAATACAACGGTTATATACATTCCAAATATGAATCAATTTAATTTGCATTTTTTCTTTAACACTTTAAATTGCTTTCATAAAGCAAAACCGAAACCAGATGTATATTGATATTTGATTGGATTGACAATTATTAACAGGGACGACTTCCGAGGTAGTGCCGCTGTGCCATGACACCATCTGTATGAAAACGAAAGAAAGAGAAGTGAATAGGAATTGCGCAAAAAAGAATGTTTCAGTGTATGTGCTCCCTCGTGTAAATAGGCGCGTTAAACGCAAGCGCTCTCTCTTGGTTGTTTCCGTATCTTAGTACCGATTCCAGAACGGCACCATCTACGCTCATAAACGCCTGTGTTAAGGGCTAGGATGTCTGCTTATACACGGCTTATTGGGAGCAGGTAGTGCCGAGATCTCTCTGGCGCATAACTTGCGTTTTATCTGCTAGAGTGCAGTAAAGCACGGGACTTAAGATAACTGTCTCTCTGTCGCGAAATCGTACACGAACGCTTCATATCACATTCTCCATGAATTGTATTATCAAACTTTTACCGTACTCCGTGCGTAACAAAAGTACGGATGTAATAAATACCTATTTCCGTTTCCCTGTACGTTCTGTTTGGTACAGAATATTATGAAATAGGATGGATTATTGATAAGATTACATAAATCGTTCCAAATTGGTACACATATTTATATTTTAACAACCCATGTTTATTTTTTATTTATTCATTCATCTCTTTATTATTTATTTATTTTATTTATGTATTTATTTAGTCATTTATTTATTTATGTCTCCGCCAATACAATGCCTCACCGGCCGCCCCTGATTATTAATAACATTAATGGAATCGTTATTGAACGAATGACATCTTGCGCGTGTAAAATGAACCAGTTTAAACAATTATAAGAACCATATACGACGAGCCAGCCATACATATTTCTAACCAATTAAATCGTTTCCTCTATGCACTGAAGTTTCACTATAATAATTTAACTTGGAATTGGATGCAGATTCTTTAAGCCACCGCAACCTGGATATACACCAATAATCCATTATTTTGTTTACTTGCATTATTTTTATTTTAACCGCTTTATATTTAACATTTTATAAAGCCGTGTTTCACTAGAATATTCCCATATATTTTGGTTATCATAACAAAGCACCATACTCTTCCAAAATGAGCGAAAACGACAGTATATACTGACGCATTAATAACAATTGCTAACTCACTGACTCGCAATTTCAAAGGGCGTATTATTTATCACAAACACTCTTGTATTACTAACAGAATATCTGACGCTTTCTCTGCAGGCCGACGCTGGACGTCGTCTGGGGGAGTAGACGCCAACTGGGCAGGACAAAGCTGGATGTCGTCATGGGACTAGCGCCGTTTCATAGCGCCAGAAACGGAATAGAAACGAGCTCATCATTTCTGATGAACACGCCTAAGTAGGTAGGTATTTCAGTTAAAAAATTTAGTTTTGTTAGCCTATCCATGTTGCTGTTGTTTTCAAATGTTAGGCTTTGGCAATGAAGCCATTAGCTCTCTTGCTCTCCAATATTTCTGTGTAGTGGGTCCGGCAGGTAGGGCTTCACAGGTTAAAAGATAAGTCATTTCCTCTTCTTTGTTGCAGAGAACAATTTAGACTTGTATAAATTCCTATTCTGTGTAAGTGTTTGGCCAAATAATCATGTTCCGTAAGTAATCTAAAATTTGCTACTGCAGCTTTACGTGGGATTTCTGGAATAATTTCTGATTTTTTAATTAAAATGTTCCATTTTTATCTTTGACTTTGTTATTGATTGGTTTTATTTGATTTTATATTTGCTTTTGATTAATCTTTTTATGGATGTAAAGGTTAAGTTTTTACTTTTGTTCTGAATTAGCCCATCCATGTTGATTTCCATAAAATGACACAAAGAGGCTTAGATAGAAACTACACATTAAACAGCCTTGAAGCTCCGAGTTTGTAACAGGACGAATTTCCGTTGTGAAACTGAAATAAAAAGCCTTTTCTTTGGTGCTGGAAGTTAACTCCAGCTGAAAATAAAAATATTTTTACGGGAATTGAAAGAGGATAAGAACAGTTAGTATAAAAACACCTCGTAATTATTGAAAATATTCATACTTCATACTATGTATCTTTTTAGAAAGTCTTTTTTATTGACATATGTGGTTTTTCAACATTAGTTTAAACTTTAAAACTGCATAATTACATTTTTTCATGTCCCTACTCAAAATCAAATATTTTACACATATGGGATAGGTATATGTAATTTTCTCATCCGTCTCAGAAGGGAGAGAGAGAGAGGGAGGGAGGGAAAGAGAGTTTCATATGGGAAATGCCCGCAAATGTCAAAACTGCTCTGATATCAAACGAAATATTTTCAGTAAGTACACACCTGCTTTGTAAGTTTCATGATCTACTTTTATCCAATAAATCTATTGACTAACGGAGATATGATTATTTTTCTGTTTTCAGTCTATTTTGATTAAAATTACAAGGCATTATTGTTTTAAAAAGTATTCTTCTATGTCCTTAGCACCAAAAATAGATACATAAGAGCTTCTTGAGGTTCCTTTTATCATTTCTAAAGTTTTACGTAAAAATATCATTTATAGAAAAAAGTTATTGAAAGCAAAACTCACATACTCGTATACTGTCACACAAGTGACTGGTGATGGTTTGTGCCACGTCACGTGTGACATCACCCTCTCTGGCGACTTGATGTAGGTATGTGGCCATTTGTTCCTTCTCTTTAGCCCGTCAGCCATCAGAGAGTGAACATGTGTATTTTGTAGCTAAGAGCATTTTGTGTGAGGTGGCTCGCGTCTGACCATATGAGCACCAGGTAACTTGCTGTTTGCTGTATCTCTGATTTAATACACTTTGAACTACCAAAATTACTATCTGAGCACATGTTTATCCCTCGGTCAGCCCTGGCCATCTGTTAGCATTCTTGAATCTAAATTCATTCATGACCAGATCGTGACAATATTTGTAAGAAAAGGAAGCACGTGACTTTACCATACATAAGTTGGCAGTATTAACAATCATACTAATTTATATAACAAAAGATAGTTTAAACTTATCTCTGTGCTCCATGATTCTTTTTTTCTATGAAGTGGTGCAGAATGTATAGAAAAATTGGCAGATGCAGTATCACTTTTTAAAATATATTTAAAATATAATTATTGTGGCTACAAAAATAAAATATATATGTCAAACAAAAGATAACATGTCAATGAATAAGTTGTACAAAATATTCAACATGTAATTTAATTTTTCTCATGTACTCTTCGCTTAAGAGATTAATAAATCCAGTACTCCAGAAATAAACTGGATTCTTTAGTTATTAATGAAGTTTTGTAAAAATATCTAACCATATATAAAATAGACAGTATAAAAAAATCACAAATAAATCCTGGCGGAGATAACATGACCAAATACGTTCTATGCCTGTAATTTGGAAGAGAAAACCACCGCTCATAATTTTTGGACAACATTTTTTTGGTTGTATAAATAATTTTGAAAATAATGGTTACCCGTCATTCAAACAACTTTTCTCTAGTTGTGCTAGAGCCCAAATGATAACTATTATCCAATGTTATTACTTATATCTTGAACCTAGAATTTGATTATATCATAGTCATCCCGTCCTTCTTCGACAAGGTTTGACTGGAGCTGTATTGTGATTGTTATATGGTGCGAATGTAAATATATGGATATAAAATTTGGCCTTCATACGTTATGTTTAACAGACTAGGAAACAAATGAAAACATGGAAGAGCTACGAGTACTTGCGTATTTATTGTACGGGAGTATGTATAGATAGAGCATTGCAATTCGTTTATACTCCCAGTCAGTCCCTACGGAAGAAAGGAACCTAGGTCTAAATTCGGTTCTGTCTATGCTGACAAGGCCGCGCCGTGGCTCAGTGTTTAGACTGCTTGGCTCTCACCAAGGCGGCCCGGGTTCGATCCCAGGCGACCGCAAAGTGAGATTTGTGGTGGACAACACGGCGCTGGGGCGGGTTTTCTCCGGGATCTCCGGTTTCCCCCGTCATCTCATTCCACCGGTGCCCCATCTTCATCTCATGTATCATCAGTGTCATCGCCTGCGGTGCCGTATGTAGTAAAAGCGGGCGTTAAACACTACACATTTCATTTCTATGCTGGCACCGTGGATAGAAATGCACACAGAGCACACTCATTTACAGTGGGAAATAAATTATGCGTAGTGAACACGGACAGCCAGATTACAGTAGACCCTCTTAAGATCAGTCAAATTTGAAGCAAAATAACAGAAGAAATAAAGGCCAAGATCTAGCATCTGCAGGACAACGGCTGGACCATCCACATAAAATGGGTAAAGGCACACGCGAGACTACGCGGGAACAAACTAGCAGACCAGACAGCAAAGGAGGCTGCACAGGAAGACAACGGGGAGATTATCTACAGCAAGATACCCAGGACACACATAATCAAGGAGGCAGAAGAGAAATGACTGCGAAGTTGGCAAGACCAATGGGAGAACACAACAAAAGGAAGAATCAGCAAAAAGTTCTTCCCTTCTGTGCAAGAACGACTAAAAATGAGGATCCCACTTAAAGGACAGACTAGCGCCATCCTAACTGGACATGGGAAGACAAGGGACTACTACAACAGATTCAAAATAGCGGAAAGTGCAATGTGCAAATGTGAACTACAAAACCAAATAGTGGATCATTTAATACGATTGTCCTCTTCTGAACAGTGAAAGACTAGAACTCAAACAAAACATTAGACTGAGGGGTGGACAGTGGCCGGCAACAAACAGTGATCTAATCAACCACTACCAAAAACAATTTTTAAAATTAATAAACAAAATGGACTTTGAAAAAATGTAAAAGCATAATCAAAAAATTGTATCATATATTGAAAACTTGTAACACTTGAAAAAATTGTAATTACTACAATTAGTTGTAATAAGTTTAAGGAATAGATGGAGTGTTACGATGTAACGGAGTATGCAGTGTAATAAATAAATTTAAAAAAGAGCACACTCGTGTTAGCAGTCTCTCTCTCTCTCTCTCTCTCTCTCTCTCTCTCTCTCTCTCTCTCTCTCTCTCTCTCTCTCTCTCTCTCTCTCTCTCTCTCTCTCTCTCTCTCTCTCTCTCTCTCTCTCTCTCTCTCCCTCCCTGTCTCTCTTACACTCCTCAAATGATCTGCATCTGCCCGTTACAAAAGCATTGGTACACTTATCTAGAACTAAGATCTTCGAAATTTGCAGTGTTTAAGGCCCGCTATTACTGCATACGGCACTGCAGTCGGTGACACTGATGAATCATGAGGTGAAGATGCAGCATCGGTGGAAGAAATGGCGGGGGATACCGGATATCCCGGAGAAAAACAGCCCAGCGCTGTGTTGTCCACCACTATTCTCACTTTGCGGTCGTCAGGGTTCGAACCCGAGCCACCTTGGTGAGAGCCAAGTGGTCTAACCACTGAGCCAGAATGCGGACTAAGGCCTTTGAGGACTTGTGACGAAGCACAAGGAGATCTCCAAACTTAATTTCCCCTACACAAAGATTCATGACCTGAGTTCTAGCATCACGTAATTAAAGAAAGGTAAAATAAAGAGAGCGGAAAAAATTGGGGAATAAAGATTGACAGACTCATTGAACATTTTTAATATATCCTAAGAAAACTATACAGTACCTTCAATGCACTAGTATCATGACCATAATCTGCATATTCATCGTATAGTACTAGCCTATCACATTTGGAAAACAATTCTGAAGCTAGTTTTTAAGTATATATTCCAGTTTATCGTATACTACGGTGTGCTTTAAGTCCGTCATATTCGCAGATTTATTTGGTTATTTAAATTTTTCCACTACTAATAACGTTAACTTGTGTTTTAGATCTCATTTTCGTAAACTAATATTTCATTTGTATTTAATTTACGTCCTTCAATGGTTAACTCATGTAGGACCATGGACGAAATGATACACAAATGAGTGAAGGATCCATAGAGCCTAAAGTTACCCCACATTCATCTTTTAGGATTAGGGAAAACCACGGAAATAAGCTTATCCAGGCAAAGCTTACACGGACCTCGGACTGAACGTGAGGCAGAAACGCTACCATCCACCCCAACGAGGAGGGCCAAACATTTTTCAGACATCACTCTTAAGCGATTTCCTTGAACTTTTCTTTACCCTTCAAGTAATATTGCTTATATATTCCCCTGCACGTCTTTAACAGTGCTACAGTGCTATGCCCGTTACTAATGTTTTACAGTGTTATTTACATGATGTGCTGATTTTGAACTAGTCTGCCTTTATTGATGAAACTCGTTCACGTTGAACGCGTTCATTCCTTTCTGTTTTACTTTGAAACACATTTATTTCAATATCGACGTACAACTCTAGACACTTGTGTACTTAAGAAATCATTAGTATATTAAGTTAGTATATTTTGCATTAATATATTCACACATTTCTTATGACATCGAGCTGTGGGGATACACTTCCAAATTAAACTTTAACAGAATGTTTCTCCTATAGAAAAGAGCTATCAAATACCTGGCAAAAATAACACGTACGTGCTCATGCAGGCCGTATTTTAAAAAATTAAACATACTTACTCTTCCCTGCATATTATTCTGCGAACAATACTTTTTGTACATAACAGGAATATAACCTCCACAAATTCCGATGTCCACACATATGAAACAAGGTGAAAGAATAACTATATAGTTAAAGGTCACAGGCTAAAACTTTTTGAACATAAGCCCCAATACTTTGGTCCAAACCTACTTAATAAGCTTCCGGAACGTCTAAAAAATACTGTGTCAGCTGCTAAGTTTAAATCTAAACTGACTAAATTCTTGTTAAGCAAAGCCTATTACAGTATAGATGAATATTTTGATGTCAACTTCGATGATTTTGAATAATTATGTTTTGTGTGTGTGTGTATATATATATATATATATATATATAATGTGAGAGGGAGGAAGAGAGAGAGAGAGGGAAGATGAATGACAATTTATTTGACATTTCTAATCGTTTACTTTTAAGAGAGAGTATGTATTACAAATGACATGGCTTAATTGTGTACAAACACGGTATTAAGTTGCAATGGATATGAATAAAATATCATAAAACCTCCTTGATTCTACCGACAATCGAAGGCGACATGTCTTGGATGAGAAGTCAAAATGCTCATCCCTCGACTGCAAAGGCAATGGTGTTAGTGATCCGAAAGATAATCGTGACATATAATCAACAAATACGTTTGAAAAGTGGCATATTTTAGTTAAAAATTTAAGTTTAATTACTACATAAAGATACTAGTACGATATTTGGAAACGACTTCACAACAAAAGTGTGGAAATTTGATTGTAATGCATTCTTTCTATGGGGAACATTTCCCACCTCAAGGTGAATTTTAAGATTGTCGTAGATACATTACATGAAGTATTATAATCACATATTGATAACAATTCATCAATGTAGATACTCGCTTCTTCAATAGCTTTTACTTGAACTAATAATTAGGTATTAGTTTAGGGTTGAAAACATCCTCAGGAAGCAAGGACTGTCCTAGCGTGCACCTCAAAGGCAGCATTTGGACATCTCAAGGTCGCCAAGAACTCAAACGCTACTGGAAAAAGAATAATACGTCTAATTATAAGCCTCATTGCCACCTATATTGTTCGTGTACGTGACTTGGCATAAGTCTGTGGCACAATGGAAGCCCCGACTCGGTTTCTCTCATTTCTTGTGTATTACTGCTCTCAAGAAGATAACACTAAAAAAATGTATATTCCTTTTGGGTATATACAGCTGTGACACCTAATTTCGCTAATAAGCTGTTGGAGGTTTATAGAATAATATTTACTGACTTGCCAAAACTGACCCTTTCTATTTTTAATATCTATAATGAAATAAAATAGTTATCGCCTTTAATTATATGTATATAATCCTTACAAAAAATGATATTTTTCTTATAAATTGTCCGGCATCGCTCTTTCATGTAAAACTTTTACACATCCTCAGCCGGGAACAAAGCTGTTGTCATCGTTACGAACGCTAGATGTTAATATGTTCTAGTTAGTTCTACCAAAATCTGAAAATAAAACAAATTTAAAAACAGAATCGACTGCCGGTATTTCAAATTCATTACGCGAAGTTTGTTTTTTAAAATAAATATATTTTGCCAAACCATTAAATCTATCGGACCATTTAATTGTTTTAACAATTTAACTTCTGGATTTATTTCATTTGGCATTTTGACTGAGTTCCTACCACTTTACAGAAAAGAAAAAGTAATAACGCCTTAAGCTATGCTTTAGCTAAGATTTTACTCTACAAATTGGTGCTAGTATTACCTACGTGTAGCAACTCGTGTGCACTTAAGCCTTGTGTTTTCTTTCTTCGGAAATAAGAGTTTT
Organism: Mantis religiosa; assembly: GCA_030765055.1. Classification (NCBI taxonomy): domain Eukaryota; kingdom Metazoa; phylum Arthropoda; class Insecta; order Mantodea; family Mantidae; genus Mantis; species Mantis religiosa. Next base: position 37,855,167 of record CM060949.1, on the reverse strand, counting down.
GTTTTCTCAATGTTTGCTTTGAACAGCTTTTGTGATATTTGCTTATACAAATAGCCCGGTTTTGTCACAACATATATAAAATGACTACATTAAATTGTGTAATATATCAAAATGTTGATATACTTTGGTGTTATTAAGATAGTTGGTTATGCTTTAAAAATAACTGCTGATAAAATTCAATCAAAACAGGGTATATATTCCGCCTCGGTAGATGATAGCGTATCTGCCTCATGTTCAAAAGGTCCCAAGTTCGAATCTCGCTTAGAGATACCGGGGGCTACCCTTATCCTGAAATACGAATATCAGGTAACTCTAAGCTCTATGGAACGTCCGATATGACAATGTTGGGGGACGTAAATTAAAAAAAGAAGGTACTATATAGAAAATTATCCTATTTTGCTAACTAATAAATTTCATAAAAGTAAATCAGAGAACTTTTGTAACGGCATCCTCCAACAAAGGGGGATATCTCGCAGTACTGAAACAGCAAACGGATTTACTTGCACCCTCCGGAGGAAAGAGTTGAGGGGAGAGAAAACACATAGGCCGGTAGAGCGGTGCAGACTGTCCCACAGATAGTGGAGGCTTCGGAAGAAGAGTTACACAGTGGAAGCATCCGCACCAACTGGCCGCACATGCCTGAACCACCATACTGACAGCCAAACTTGAAGGATTACAAAAGAATGGAGCGAAGGTAAGGAAAGGAAAGGAGTCCATGGATTAAAGAACACACCCCAACATTCGCATAGGGAAAAAATCACGGAAAAATTCAAGTCACAGTGGTCCGTCGACAGGGATTGAACCCAAGGCTTTCCAATGCTGGACACAAAAATTGCGTCTAAGCCGTAACCTAAAGGTAAATAATCATTGAACTTAGAAGGACTTCATCTAAGTCCTGTAATATACATATGTATATACATATATATCATATATTAAATAATTTACGATTTGTCGATTATGAATTTAACATTGGCGCAAACCAACTTTTAATCTCGCCTTAAAGCCCGCCTTGGTAGCATGGTGGTAGCGTGTCTGCATCACGTTCAAGAGGTCCCGAGTTCGAATCTCGGTCAGGGTGAGTTACCTGGATAAGGTTTTTCCAGGGTTTTCCCTTATCCTGAAAGACGAATGTTGGGTAACTCTAAGCTGAATTGACCCTGGGCTCATTTGAGCATCATTTCATCCATTCCATTCATCGTCCGATATGACTTAACGTTGGAGGATGTAAAGTACAAACAACAACAAATCTCGCCTTAAGAAGTTTACACTTTCAGTTCTCTGAATCCAAAATAAGATATTCAGAAAAAATCTGCGCGTGTGTTTCTATCCGTCTTCCTATTTGCGCAAGAGCAGCATCGCCAAAATTTGAAATTACTTTGTGTCAAGCAAAATGATCGAAAGATTTGAATAAAATAATGCTGGTATTAAACTAGCTAAACTATTTAACTAATGCTGGCATTAGCTACGGATATCACAAATAAAATATAAAATTGCAGCTTTCACAAAACGCCGTATAAATGAAAATACACCAAGTGGATTAGCAGCCCCCTGTTCTTTATGTTCAAATAAATTGCCAAACGACAAATGAAGAACGTAAGACAAAAAGAAAACAAATACAAAGCTGCACTATGTTGTAACATATAATAATGTGTGAAATTTAATAACATTAAAAGGTTTATTATAAGATTCTACGCTGTTCTTATTATTTACTGAAATATATATGCCAACTTTGAAGGTCATAACAGAGTATGTCTAGTATATATAAGAGGCACTGTGACACCTCTGTTACACTTAAGTGATAAACCTAATGAAGCAAATAGGTATCTAATTGAAGTGAATTTCTGTTGAAGTCTTACATATAAATTGTTATTTTAACATCGCACGAGATTCAAGTTGCAACGTTTCGAATCTTACACATCAGGATCCTAATCTCCGTTCTATTAAAAGCTGCTTTGAAGTTGCTTACCTTTCGATCCTTTCTGTAATGCGGTAAACAAAGGAGTAATAGTGAGCTGCCTTGGCCTCCAAACCCAAAGATTTAGGCTCGATTCCCGAAAAGAAATTTTTCTTTAATTAGAGACATTCCTCCTTCTCCAAAATTTGTAATATGTAAGTGAAAGTCAATTTGAGTGCAATTCGTGCTAAAAATTAATAAAGTCCAAAATGGAAATAGAATTTCATGGTAACATAAAAGGTACAATAAACCATAAAGCCCGAGATATGACCAAAGACGTTAAAAGAGGTTATAAAAATGAAAGTATTAAAATCTGTTATCATTTCTCTTTGTATTAAGAATAAACATCCAACATTTTATTAAATGCTTACTTTACAACACTAATGAAACTATTGTTTTCTTTGCAAAATATCTCCATTTTAGTATCGTTCTTATTTTTATAGCTTTTACTTATGGGCACCTATCTACTTTAACAATAGCCTTTGTAAAGCTAATGAAGCTTAAATATTTGACTTTATTGAACTATCTTTGTTTTTCAATTGAAAATTTGGATATTATATTAGTGAAGTTTATTTTGAACGTATGACTAATTGAAATATAAAAAAGAATTTGATTTAAAATATTTCATTAAAGCAAAAATATAAAACATAATAAATACACTATATAGCAATTCAAATTATAGTTGTAAGAATAAAATATAAAATATGTTGTACAATCTGAAATGTTTCTCTACCATTGTAAATTTTCATGCCTACTTTACCTTGCATTAGGAGGCAGGCTTTCTATTTACATGACGTCATTCAGGGTACATTTTTGCCGAGAAATGATTTCAAAGCAATAAATGCTTAGTTATATACAACAAGTGAAATTTCTTCCAAATGTTTACCAGAATCAGGAAAGAATAAATTCCTAAGTCACAAAGGTATAGCTGTATGGTGAGGTCTTACATTTAGACATATTGCATTGGGATGATGCACTTTACTCTTTGAAATAAGTTATCTGGTATTTACTTCTTAATGTAGCTAACGCTATGATGAAATTTTCTGGAAAAAAAAAAATGAATGATTTTATAAGTTCTTGAAATAGATTTGTTATTCTTTATTGTTATAAAAATTAATGTATGCAGAAGAATCAGGAAAAGTAGACTTCAAAACTTGTATGCAAAAAGTTCAAAGTTATGTATTTTATACATATGTAATAAATAGCCCGTCTCGCTAGCGTAGATGGTAACATGTATGCCTCACGTTAAAGAGGTCCTGAGTTCGAATCTCGGTCAGGGTGAGTTACCTGCATGAGATTTTTGCGGGGTTTTCCCTTATCGTAAAAGAGGAATGTCGGGTAACTCAAAGCTCCATAGACCCTGCACCCATTTGAACATCATTTCACCCATTCCATTCATCGTTCGATATGACTTAAAAAGTTAAAGGACGTAATAATAATAATAATAATAATAATAATAATAATAATAATAATAATAATAATAATAATAATAATAATAATAATAATAATAATAATAATAATAATAATAATAATAATAATAATAATAATAATAATAATAATAATAATAATAATAATAATAATAATAATAATAATAATAATAATAATAATAATAATGTGGAAATGTAGAGTCAGACTGAAAAATACAATGCCATAGCCGGGATTTGAGCCACGGATCTTCTGATCTCCGTCCAGGCGCTCTAAACCATTGAGCTACTATGGCCAACGTGCCAACATGACATTAAATTCCCTAACTGACTCGTGTTTTTCCCGGTAAAGAACTTAAGTGTTGTCTTAAACACATGAGACAACTACCTTAATGGCGACTTACATGTAAGTACTTCAAGGCCCGGGCTTTATAGTTAACCACTATTAGGTCAATTAATGGAAATTAATTGTTCTTTCACACTGGCCGTGTGTAGGCTAAATTGTGGAAACGTAGAGTCAGACTGAAAAATTCAATGCCATAGCCGGGATTTGAGCCACGGATCTTCTGGTTTCCGTCCAGCCACTCTACCATTGAGCCACTATGGCCAACGTACTGACTACGATGACATGATATTTTAATAAAATAAATAATAAATAAATAAATAATTAATAAATAATTAATAAATAATTAATAAAATAAATAGATCTATTTTCTAGAAAATAAAAGGTCGACGATTGGCTATTTAAAAGCTAGCTAAGGTGGAGAGCTTATTTAACCTCCGAAACTGCTGAACTTAAAAAAAATCAAATTTTAGTTTTCGAATTGATATTCTTTACTGTCAAAGGGGATGTTTTTAGGGTCCGGGATCTCAAAGTACATTGCTACTGAAAAGTTGATAGCGAGGTGTTTTAATGTATAGCAACAATTTCTTCATTTACCATGGGGAAGTGGCAGAGAAGTTAAAAGTATATTATCAACGATATCAGTATTCCCCCTCAGAATGTACACTTAGTATGAGGCATTCTCAAGTTTTAAACAGAGGCACAAGTATTCTCGACAAATAACTGAATTATACCAAATGAGTTGTTTTGTTTTCTGGGGTGGGTAGCGAATATCCTGTCATACTTTGTTATGCGTACTGTTCTGAGATTATTCAACTTGAAGGCGTCCTAGAGAAACTATAAAACCATAACGTATCTATATTTTAGTAAGTAATAGGTAAGAATTTGTCTGAAAAAGTCCTTCCGAATGCAACGTTTAATTTCTGATATTATCTGGAGATTCTTTTACAGTAAATGTACAATATTTATACCCTATAAAGTATTTATTTGAATTAAGTAGATCATTTCAAGACCTAGAAGTAATACTTAGAAAATAAATTTATATATTTATGTAGTATTTCGTTCTAATAATGTGTTAATCCTTTTCATTTAGACATACATTGCCTTTAGATTGCTGGAGTTATGTACTCTATATTAATTATAAGTTAGCATTTCTGTAATTAAAAGAAATAACCCAGAGGACATTTAAAACAAACACTATACAATTTTAGACTTCTCCTATGTAATTGCGTTGTTTAGCACAATACTGCAGCAGAAAACAAGGAGTTTGTAATTTCACACGCGATTTTCCACTCTGAAATATGACTTAATTACATTAACTCCTACTGTGTTACATTTTCTCTCTCTTAAGCCTGGAGAGGAGAGAGTATTCACACCGGCTGCATGAAACATTTCAATAAAAGGCTTGCTTATTTATTTGTTAATTTGTTTGTTTTATACCACAGCATAAGAAGAGATTTTCTGATGGTAACTGTGGCTAACAGACTGATGACTTGTGTTTAAAATGCATTATATTGGTTCTTAATAAAGGAGTTTAACTATCGCTTCTTGAAGACCCTACAGCTATTGTTGTAAAGCTAACTTTGTTTTTATTCTGTAATTAAATGCCTAATTATTATTTAAATCTACCGAAATATTCAACATCAAGACTTCGCCGAAAATAAGAGAGAGAGAATGAGAGAGGGAATGTGTGAGTAAGAGAAACAACAGTATTTAATCAATAAAAACAGGAATACATGTAGAATTTGCTACTTGAAGCCATCACGAGTATACAAGATCTTCCTAAAATTCCCTAGCGTAAACTAACATTTACCAAAACATATTTTCAGTGTGAGGGGCCACACCCACATGTCATTTGCGTCGTCTTCAGGTCATACAGAATCCCTTCATGCGCATCGCTACCAACGCTCCATGGTTCATCCGTAATCAGCAGTTCCGTCACGAACTAGGACTGTTACCTCTTCACGACTACATTCGCAGGTTCGCTCGTCGTTTCTTTTCCACGCTGCAATAAGTTCCAGGAGCTGTGCATTATAACATCGGCGTCCGCACGCGCCAGCCCTCACGCTTGAAGAGGAGACTGCCACAGGACCTGCTTCTTAGTGATACATCTGATTCGAGTGATTCTAGTGCTTGATGTCTGTCTTACACCTTCAATATTGACATAATTTCTCAGAGAGTATTATTGGAGTTCTAGCTTAATGTAGTTAGGGGGCGGCCTGTTAGCCTACCCCTGAGTGTTATTGTTGTTTTTCTACTGTTACCTTCTTTTCACTCTGATCTGTAAAGCATTGTACTGCTGATCGATCAATAAAAAAATTATATATAAAAAACACAATTTCATTTTTGTCCAGCTCCATTAAACTGCTTGCGACAAATTCGATTATAACAAATATATTTGTTATAGTCACTAAAGTAAGCATCTGAATTCTCTGTAGCTAGGAAAAAACATTTATTTAACATATATATCGGAAAAGATGGCAAAAATTCTTCTTCTTCTTTTTCACTACATGGTTTGTGCCGTTCCGGCTTCATAGATCTCTTCCTGGTTCGTCCTCTGTCTCTGCTTCCTTTTGAATTATATTTGCATATCTTCCATCCTCCATTCTTAATATATTTTCATGCCATTGTTGCCTTCGTTCTGATATTTTGTCATGGATTCGTCGATTTCTAATTCCCCTCTAATATCCTCATTTCTTATTTTCTCCAATATTATACAACCTTTAACACTTCTTAAAAAATTCATTTCTGCAGTCTGTATTATATTTAAATTCTTTTGTGTTGGCACCCAGGTTTCGCTTCCATATAGTAAAGTTGGAATAGCCATTACCTTATACATTTTCATTTTTGTATCCTTTCTCACTCTGATATTAAAAGTTCTTTGGATTGTCCCGCATATTGCTCGGAATTTGTTTACTTTTTCTTCTATATCATCATTGTTTCTAAGACTTATATTACATTCATTGACCTGGAAAAGGCTTTTGATAGAATAAATAGATCAAAACTTTGGCAAATATTAGATAGTTAGGGTTACCCATCACATATTATTAATTCAATAAAAGACATATACACAAATACAACTATAAGAACTGATACTGGGGATAGGTTAAAAGAACAAATTTCTACCAATACTGGACTAAGACAGGGGTTTAACTTATCACCTACTCTTTTTAGTATATACATGGACGATATTCTAAATGAAAGGAAGATTTTTGTAGACTCTGGAATCAAAATAAAAGAAAATATTTATATTAATACCGTGCTGTTTGTGGATGACCAAATATTGATTCATCGGAATGAAAATCAGCTGCAAAAAATCAATGTATATTCTAAATAATATAGTACAAAAGTTTAATTTTAAAATTTTAGAAGAAAAAAATTATGATTTTTAAAGGAAATTATAACGTAAGATCAAAATTTGTTTTAGGAAATAAGATTTTAGAACAAATATCGAGTTTTAAATATATAAGATGTGATGGCAAAAGTTTCTTCAGACAAATCTGTAGACCAGCATAAGCTACACGATTTAACACAAATGCCTAATGTTTTATGCATTAAGCACTTCAAAAATTTTGAAATACTAAGCACTTCTGTCCCTTGTGAGCTTTTCAATTCTCAGAAACTTAATATTCAACTGAGAAATACGTTACTATGTACCTATATTCTACATAATTAATTCGCATTCTTTGAAAAAAAAAAAAATCATATTCCCATTTGCTGGATTACTAGAAGTACTGGCGTAACTACTGTCTAGCCAATACAGCTAGAAATTTCTGTTACAAATTAGGGCTGAGACAAGTCAGTTTTCCCCTTTTGCCGGTAATTGGATGTATGAGTTGCGGGGAGCTTATTCTTGCTCGGTCGCAAATATTTAGTCTTCTTCAGATTCCTAAGACATATGCTCATTCATTTTATAACGTACATTATTATTGCCAGGTCCCGCCATGGCTTAGTGGTTAGACCTGTTGGCTCTCACCTAGGCAGCCCTGGTTCGATCCCAGGCGACTGTAAAGTAGGATTTTTGGTGGACAACATGGCACTGGGTTGGGTTTTCTCTTGGGTTTGGGTTTTTTAGCACCAGCATTGGTAAGGAAGGGGAAAAATTATTGCTATATTTACTTTTTCTACTTGTAATCCCTAATAATAATTTATTTATAACTCTCTGTATAGCTAATTGTAAAAAGTTAAATAAAGCTCAGATTTACCCTGTGTTTATATTCATTACGTTATTTTTTTTAATTTTAAAGTAATTTAATAGACCAATTTTCAAACATTTATAGGTCTTGAATATCCTCTGTCATATATATATATATACACAATGTTACATAAGAGTAGAGTATTGTATTTATCAAAAATCAATTTTTTATTTTTGTTTATTGTACATAACACATTTCTATCATTCTGATATAGTTGAATCCTGTATACTGGACAGGGTCTGAATTGTTTAACTGCTTTCCCGTTTTATCTGTTACATAATCTTTTATGACTATGTTTGCAGCATCGCCTGGTACCATCAGCTTTATTCTGTCCTATTTCGTCACATCTTAAAATTTATGGGGTGTGATATAGAAAAAATACATTCAGGTGTTTACCTGACCACTTACGGAAACTTAGAAGTATCTCTAACCATAAAGAATTAATTATGCTTCCAGATTAATTGAAGCTGTACCAAAAACTATTTATATATTCTACTCGAATATGAAGGAAACAAAATTTAACAAAGTTTTTATGTTACGTCTTTCTCTACCCATATTTCATAAACTATTACTACAAAACCTTATTCTCCTATCTACTTCATGTAAATAGAGATAAACCTTTGGAAAATTTGTATGATTAAATATTTGATTATAAGAGAAAACAAACTAGGAAGGCATAGTTTAAGCGATAATCAAATCATTTAAGTGAGTTTGCATGTGGTGGTTTTGAAAGTCTGACCTTTTTGCATGATTTTGAGAGAATTAAATATCGACTTTCCACTTGAGAAACGTTTTCGAGCCTTCAAGAAAATGTCAGGGACAAAAAAAACTCGGAATTGGTTAACATCAAAAATGTATTTGAGGTAGTGTGTTCTTTAAAGAGAATCTGATTTTATGTGTGGCAGCACTTTATCTCTCCCTTACGTTTATCAATTATACAGAAGTAAATCAGAATGAAGGGGACTTCACAGGCTACATGTACACAGTGGATTTTAGATATGCGTTTTATTTGTCATGGTTATATTTTATAAAAAAATTTAAAGACATTATTGAGCAAATTAAAAACAATGAAATATTTGCCATGTAAAAACTTGTTTCGTTTGGGTGGATTATCTTGAAGACTTTCGTTTCGCATTTTCAGAAAAAATTACTTCAGCTTTTATCGTACTCTCCATTTTTGAGCTGTGCGCGCTCACACTCATCCACCCTTCCCTCCAGACCCACGCATAAACAGGACATTTTTATAAAAATGCTTAGTTGGGCCTCAAAATATGTTTCCGGTGAAACCTCGGTAAAGAACTTATGGGTGGAATATAATACTTGCTGTTCTTACTGTATGTTGTAGAGAAAGTAAAATGATTTTTGGGACAAAAGTGAGCCACGAAATATGTATTTCCTATTAAAACTCCATGCCGAAGTTTTTCGTGGAGTGGTGTTCAACTTGGAATGAAATGATAATTTTTTGATGTCTAATAATTAATAACAATCTCTCTATTCTAAGTTATTTTTAATTGTTTAAATATTTAATAATAACCATTATTAAGAAATTAATATTCATAATAAAATACATTGTTATATGATAAGTTTAATTTTATATATGTGCCTAGCAGTTTCACTGATCACTCTAATTGATTCATTAGCTGAAGGATACTCTTTAGCGATATAATTCTGTAATCAATAGTACTTCTTAAAACTCTTAGTTTTTATATTAATCTTAAACTGGTAGCTCAATGTGCACCTATGAAGGTCTGAAAATTAGAAAATGAATTTTAGATCTTGACAGGTCACAGAGTAAAAATAATGCGAATATAAAGTTATATATCTGTAATATAGAAACTTTTTATGGAACAGTTATTAAGTAAAGGGACTTGTGTTGATAAAAGAGTATGTATTTCAAAATTCGTGTCTCCTGTGTCTTAAAAGTTTACAGAACTGTTTTACTGTAATCGATTATCAGCAGTCCATATCGTTTAATAACAGTGCTCGGGTTAACACATATTCGCCTGCATTCTCCAGGTAGTATTTCAGCGGCTCACGACAACTTACTTCTTGAAAACAGTTATCTTAAACATTAATGCCCGATTTCACCAACAAATGTTAAGACTTAACACGAGTTTAGCAATAGTTAAAACAAAAATTGCATTTCACCAACAGGTGTTAGCGTAACACTCGTGTTAAATCTCATGTTAAACTAACAAGCCGAATTTCTAACGTTAAGTCCTTAACAATTGTAAATAGTCAAGTTGGCGATCATGACCTCAGCTGTTGGTGTCGATTTGCTACATTTAAGACCGTCTAAATGGCATTCATAATAGAGTACGACCTATGAGGAGAAATGATTTTGAGGAACTATCCGAAGAAAATTGTTTTACGGAGGAATAGACTGTCGAAACACGTTGCTATGAAGGTTACTGCGGAAGTACAAGAGAGGTTAGAACATGCATCGAAAGGAATATGGCGATCTCGCCTTTGCTTGAAGTATCAATATCCTTGCGATTTTATAGTTCATTGAATTATGTAGATAATACATTGTCCACCTCCCGTCTTGAAACGTTCAAGTCACTTGCCCTTCTTTGCTCCTCGTTTTAAATTTACGTAATACTGAGTTAGAACATGCATCGAAAGGAATATGACTATCTCGCCTTAGCTTCAAGTATTAGTAACCTTGCGATTTTATAACTCACTGAATTATGTGGATAATACACTGTCCACCTACCGTCTTGAAACGTTCAAGTAACTTGTCATTCTTCGCACCTCGTTTTAAATTTACGTAATTATGAGTTAGAATATACATCGAAAGGAATATGCCGATCTCGCCTTTGCTTCAAGTATTAATAACTTTGCGATTTTATAATTCACTGAATTATGTGGATAATACATTGTTCACCTCCCGTCTTGAAACGTTTAAGGCACTTGTTCTTCGCACCTCGTTTTAAATTTACGTAATACTGACAAGTTGTTTGGTGCTTGTAGTAGTGACACATGCATTTGAATTAAATTCGTTTCCAATATTTTCCCGCGATATCCTTCTCTTTTACATTCACTGATTCCATTTTCCAAGATATCGTTACACTTCGTCACCGTTTCAATTAACAATTCTTTCTCCGTCGATGAGAAATTTGTCTCACGGCTTTATTTATGATTTTGTTCATCCGCCATTTGTGCAGACGAAAATAAAAACAAAAGCGCATCGGAGTACGTTCAGAAAATCATCCATAGCCTTCTATAGCTGTGATATTTAGAAGTATCTTGGCGTTAACACAGGTTTGTTAACATTTTAAGAAAACAGGTTGATGAAATGCAAGAAACTTAACATTAGTTTTAGCGCTGTGACAATTGTTGCGTTACATTTGTTAACGTTGATTTTAACATCTGTTGGTGAAATCGGGCATAAAGGTACTACTTCAATAGCTACTGCTTCTAGTTCTAAGATTCAGAAACAGTTTAACTCTACTTGTTCAAAAATTCGGCAGGTCGCTTTCAAGTAGCTCATTTATTAACCTTCATTAGTCGGTTCTCATATACACACACTCTTGCATACCGTGAGAGAAGCATTCCTTAGTTTACTGCTATAACAGGCGGCAACTTTATTAATTAAGAATGGAGATAATTGAAAGCGGCATCAAAAGTATCAACACTTGTAAAGACGTAATGAATATTTCTCGCATTTTGTTATAAACCCGAAACATGTATGTGTATTTCCAACTCATATTTGGGCAAGCAATGATATTTGTGTTAAATGTAACGTTGTCTACTCAGATGCCCTTTAACAGCAGGTTAAGTTATCAAAATGTTTGCCAGTAAGGATCTTAAAATACGAACTGTTTCATGACCAACTTTAGTTCCAAATAAATGTAAGATTGAAATCGAGAGAAATTCCTTACCATTGTCTAGTATCGCCTGCTATTAGGAAAACATTAAGAAGTGCTGTCATGATGAAAATCTTTTGAGTCCGAAATTTGAAGAACTAGGCAAATATTGTATCTAGTAAATTGAATAATACATATAACTGGTTGAAAAATGTATGTGCTTCAAATAAAAGTTCTTGTGTATTTAATTAGACTTATCCAGATACACATTTGTGTATCGCCGAACTTTTTAATGTAAATTTATATCAATTGGAGAGTTTAATGTCGCGTCAGGATGTTGCCCATGGTAGCTCAAGGGGTTAGAGCGACTGGACGGAAACCAGGAGATCCGTGGTTCAAAACCCGGCCGTGGTATTGCATTTTTCAGTTGGTTCTAATTAACTAAATAAAAACATATATGGGAGTAATGTTAAAGGGATTAATTCTTTAAGGATTAACTCCTCAATATAAATTTACAGTCTTGTGTGTTCTTTGTTGGACATAAGTCAATACATGACGAAGAATAAAAAGAATGAGGCTAGTCTTTTAAGGTTTACGTGTGAAATAAATGCACATTTAAAAAGTAAAATATAAGTAAAGAGAGAGAAAACAATACAACAGTAGAAATTTATCCAGGGAATGACTGTATAACCGTTGCATTTTATTTGATAGGAGTAGCGCCTGTCCGGGTTGCAGAAACATCACAAGAAGCAGGCTGTTCAACTTGGTTACAACTTCACAGTCATAAGGCAATCATCAGCATTGAAAATATTTTCTCCAGCTATGTAAGTTTCCCCAAAAACTTAACTTTCAAACTACGCTTCAAATTCCTTCTGATCAGGGTACTTCTTATTTATTTTGGGCCATGAAATCAGACCAAACGTTAACTCAGTTGCCTTTATTCTTTATCTTATCTTCTGTCGATATCGAGGCTTTTGAACAATGCTGAGAGGACAGAATGGCTTATATGAAATTTAACTAATTATTTCTTGTACACCTAAACGCTCATTGGAGTTTCACTTTTATATTCGTGCTAATAACGAATGAGGCATCGTTTCAACTTTACCCAGAAGAGCATTTTCTACTACGTTTGATCTAATAATTTTCCCTCTGAAAGTTACGACTAAAGTAAATGCAAAAGTTACATTCCTCGCATACAATCCTAGCACACAATGCTGTTGCCAAGCATAGTAGGCATTTATCAGTGCAGATAAGAACAATAAATATCCTTAAAAGCATCCTCACCTTGGATTGCAGAGTTTTTCTTTAATCGTATTCATTAGCCAACATCGATGGACATGTTTATTAGAAATGTAGCTTCAAAGAGAAATATAATAATTAAATTTTATATATTAGTAATACTTCAGTTCGAGTTAAAAACACAACTTAACACATGCCCGGTAAAGCCTGTTTAGTTATCGCGTGTGCAGTTCGGCCGCCTACTTGCACGAACCCTTATAATCGGTTTACAACACCGGCGCTTTTTCTCCCAGTCCTTTCTGCAAGGTTGCAACCTTTCTCGATAGGTCATGGGTATCGTACGAGGTTTCGTCTAAATAAATTATCTATGTCCATTACTGCGAAACTTCCTTAGTTTTGACAAATATATACATACATAGATCGCCAAGCTACAATTCTACTGGATTCCATAATAACCCTTATCTTATTCAAAGTGCGGTATTTGAAACACAGCTCCTTTAAGAGGCCGCGCAAAGTGCAGTGCCCATAAGGAAAATCACAAATTTCTTGCAAATGTGCAACCAATCCATCTAAGGTGGGCGCTCTCCCTTTTGCTTAGAATCTATAAATTTCTCGACGAATTAAATTGCATGTGAAGTTATCCACTTTAGAGAAACGTTTCCTTTTGTTTTCACACTTGATCGGCGTCTTTGGTATTCCTTTCGTTACAATTTTTCTTACTGTATTTCTGTATATATCCAGAATTTTTGCAGGTTCATTGCATGACCCCTTACCAAGATTATTTTTCACCACATATTTATAGTATGTGTTAAAACAAGCGTTTGAATTTGCTTAAAAAGATTTCCCGTTATAACTTTGTTTTATGAGATTTCTCCACTAACATAACTCGGCCCAGCAACACTTTCCAATTCATTCACACTATTGTCTTCACTTTGATTATTTTCACTTGACTCAAAGTTATCTACTACTTCATTTGCATTTACCACTGCATTTACCTCCCACGGTCTCCACATCGTGACACACAACGAATTTCTGCACGTAATGAAACAGATCAACTGGAAGTTGGAACTTTGGCAACTGAGACTCCACGTGGAGTAGACATGCGACTGTCACTTCGAGAAAATCAGGGTTGCTATTGGTCCTCAACGACAGTGTTCCATTTCTGAAGTGTGGAGATAGATTTATGACGGTCATTAGTTGGTGTTTGGGGGCCTTTCCTTTTTGAAGCAACTGCACTCGCGTTAACTAGACAGACTCTACTTTAATAACAAAATGACACAACTCTATTAGAAAAACTGAATAGCAACTCATTTCTTTTCTGGTTTGTCATAGTATATGACATTTTGTTTTTGATATTAGGGTTGGGAGAAAGAACTAGTTTATATTTTCAAGGTATGTTGTTTATATCCTTATATTTTTTAGGCTTTTCTCTATAAGTGAATGATGAGGACGATAAACAAGTAAGAGATGCATAACTCGTAACGGAATTTTTGTACAGCCATCATCAGAAAGTAGAATTTCACCCCTATCTTATTACGGCATTAGAATATTACCTTTTCAAAATATTTCTCCCAGCAGAGTTAATGAAGTTCAGAATGCCAATCCAGACGTAAAGTGTATACCACATCTGGCAGGCACGTGAGTGTTTATCAGACACACCTTCACATGTCTTTATCTTTCCACCTACTCTGCGATTTGTGGCAAATGCTTTTAACGAACACAGTTTGCATAATTTGTGTTCTTATTGAGTATGTATGTTGTTGCCAGTATCGGCCAGCACCTTGATTAAAATTCAGCATGCCTATCATTCCTGCAAACATGCTTGAGTATTGGACCTACGCAATTTGTACGCTCTACGTAAAATGGACACTTTAAATTTTAATTTTAACTACTCCTGGTGTAGCTACTGCTTATAGGTATCTGACTTACGAAGCCAGATAAGGATATTTCAAATCAAGGAAGACATGATGAACTTAGATAAGCCCAGAATTTTAATATTTATATTATTACTAAGTTTTATTTCTTGTGTCTTTCACACTTGAATCATATTATTTGTGTAAATATGCCAGTTTTAAGAATACTTGTATGATAATCAAGCACACCTTCAGTTTCTGACCTTTAAGAATAATTACTGATACCACAGGAAGAATATAGAAAAAGAAAAACACTTTAGGACCCGGTCGCATAAAAGATATATGAAAATGATCTTCAGTCAAGCTGAACTTACAATTTTGGTTGTATAAATATTGATCTAAGTTCATGGCCTCTTGATCTAAGATCAAACATAACTGGTGAATGTTCTCCAGTTAACTTCATTGAACTTCGATCAGCAGAACAGCAGAATTTACACAATAGTTTCTGAGAAGAAATAAGTAGTGCAGCTTTAAATAAATAGTAAATAAAGCATTTTTGTGGTTACTTGTATAAATAATTAGCCTCTATTTCACAAATGTATGCTAAAGACGTATTGTTTGTGTTCATAACCTATACATTTTTATTATTATTTTCAGAATTCAGATTACTCTGATATCTCTGATGATTAGAATTTTAAAAATTGAAAGGTCTCCTCGTGTTTTCTAACATAGAGGAAATCCATTCTCAGAACTAAATGACAGAAAATTCAAAATGTTATTTCGAATATCAGAGCAGGTAGTTAAAGAACTACATACACAGTTAAGAACACAAACTCTGAGGAATTATTCACTCAATCCAATATTTATGATCCTGCTCACATTACGGTTCTATGCAACTGAAAGCTTCCAAATGGTGATTGGGGATATATTTAATATAAATAAAGGGACTACGTTTAGAACTATACACAAAGTTACAAGGGAGATTGCAGCTTTAAGATCTCATTTCATCAGGATGCCTATGGAAAAGGTGAAATAAGAAGGGTTATGCGAGATTTAAAGTTAGCGGAACGCAACTTCTCTTTTGCTTGAACTTCCATTTTTTATATACAAATATAATAATTTGTAATTTACAACTTCACTTATCTTCCATTTTTTGTTTATATTTTCCAGCTCACGGTATTGTAAACAGACGAAAATGAAAAAGATGTATATTTGGCATATAATGGTGATAAAGTAAACGAAATGATTAACTTTTGATAAATACTGTTTCAATATGGAGTAAATTCTTATACTTTTTATTTAAAATAACATTATTTCTAGGTCAAATAACCATAAAGCTAAAGATTTATTTAGTTTTTTTTATATCTAGATTGGCTACTCTGTGCACTTGAATTAAACAGAGTCGAATAGTTCCGATTAATTCTCGAATCCTTTCGATACAACACGAAAGTTGCAATATGTTTGGAGATGTTGCCGCATTTGTTTTTGTGATCTCAGATCAGGACTGAACGGCGTTCATCTGTTCTAAGATCAGCATTGTGCAACCCACGTGGGTTGATATTCGATTATAAATGAACTGCAGTTAGCGATTTTTATGCAACCGGGCCTAGGATGCATAAAAAAAAAGAATATCCTTAAAGGTTACTTTAGCATTTAAATTAGTTGAGAAACATGAAACCAAGCAGTAATATTTCTACTGAATATAAGCCCACGCGTAGGTACATCAGCTGTTAAGACGTGAGCCATGTTGGCGTTATCAAAAGAACATCTCGCCATGCAAGTCAAAAACAATCTTGGTGACCCAAAGAAAGAAAAAAAGGAATGCTGATGGAGCAGGAAGAAGTGCTGTACCACAATCACTTCCTAAACAACCAGGACTTGAAAATCGCGGCTCTAGGTCAGACAAAGAAGCCTGGGAGAGGGTTGTCTCCCTAATACGCCACCATGGGAGAGGGGATGCGTCTTTTGTTTTTATAAAACCCCTTTCTTTTATTCTTTCCTCCTACCCTTACATTTCTATGACTCCCCCTCCTGTTATAAATAGCATCTCTCCAGCTGATGCAGGGACGTGAGGAGGGGTGCTCAGACAGCTGATCCTTACTTCCTCCCCCTTCTTACCATCCCTCCCTTGCCGGGTGTGTGTATGTGAGTGGAATATATAGGCTAATCTTCCCTTTCGATTTCCTGGTCTTGTGTAGCCTCCTCCCCCCTGTCTTCCTTGTAGGGTCCGGTAGTAGGTACACTGCTTCAGTGCATACGTCATCTTCCTGGAAGATGGCGGCTATTCGGGAGCAGGACCAGAGGATATTTCGACAATAAACAAGTAGGACTTGCCTTTCTTTTCTCCGACGTTTATTATTCAAGGCACTGGTTTCATTAAGACGAAGCGGGAAGATGTTAAAGAGATTCTTCTTCTTGTTCCGCAATCGGCTGGTCGCGGTGGAGTGACAGCATCATAATCATCGCCACGCACCAGACCCTAGGGTAAGCTGCGCACATCACGCTTTCTTTTATTGCACGTGGGTGTGAGCTGCGCACCAGCCCAGTGCGTGTACCGGCCGTAAAAAACTGCGCAATGTCTCAGGTACGTACTACTACCTACTTGTTCCTTTTTTTTGGAAAGGTATGATTGTAAAACTAAATGAGACATGGGCGTGAGTCTCAAATCTAAATGATGTGGCTGATTATTCTTGAAGCGCTCTTTTCAATTAAACACTTTAGGGTTCAAAATTATTTGATAGGTTAAAAATTGAATGCAAACCTATCTAATTATTACAAAGGCCTATGTATTAATTAAACAAGGAAGCCTCTGAAAGTATATCGATTGATAGCCATGCTAATTGCAAGAACCATTGTGCTCATTTGTTTTTTATTCTTCTTGATCATTACAAATTCTGACAATTTTATACTTCTTTCACACTTTTTAGACCAGTGTCTAGTGAGTTTCTGGGATCACCTTGATGTAAAAAACTGAATGACTGCAAGAGATTAGGCATTGTTGAAAAAGTTAAAAGGAAGTTACTTATATAACCAGGGTTATTTTAAAGTCCTGCACCTCCTTATAATGTTAATAAGTAATATTTAATATATTTAAAATTGGTATATATCTAAGATCACACTCACCTAATTATTTTGAAGTATTTGTTTGTTTAAAATTAATGAGGTTAAAGTACTACATGTTTCAATAAAACATCATATATTGCATACTATTTCTGTTTTCCTAATTCTGTTTATTCTGTGTAACATTATATGCTTACACATATTTTACTGACACTATCAAATTATACAATAGCATAATACAATTTTACAGTCAAAATAAAAGATTTGGTACAACCTTTGGTAAAACCGTAAACGGTATAGTATTTAAGCATTGCAGAACTTTTGGCATGTTACGTAATTCTAAAAATCGCTAGCTTAAAATAGTTGGAACTTGGTATATGGATATGAAGCTGTAGAAAATAGGACAATAAATCTTTATGCTTTTACACAACATTTCAACGTCGACATGCAATGTTTAGAGTTATTTAACAACTGCGAACGGGCAAATTAAGCCGTGGTTGTAAACACACCAAAGAAAGTATGTTAGTATAAAATCAAAATTTTCTATAGACGTAATTAGCTTTTTCTACTGATTTTTGTGTAGTTCTGTAGCCATGTTTGTTTCGTTCATATAGTTAATTGTATTGAATAAATTTCTTAATCGGTGTCGCCTTTGAGTCAAGTTTTAGAAATTAAATAAAACATAGAAAACATAGAAATGAAATATAATGTTATACGAAAAGTTATGGTTTTCTTTGTCTTCTAATAATTTTTGTGCCTTGCGTAAATAAATAAGGTATCGGTTTCAATCTAAACGTGTATGAAGTAAGTCTTTTGTTCCCATTTGCGTCTTCTGCCTCACTTTTAGCTTGGAATGTTTGTGTTTTATTTCTTGTTTCCAAAGAGAAGCATCTCACATACAACTAAAAATGAAACGGCTGTAGCACACGGATGATGCAATCGCATAGGCTTTATTTGAAAAAGAAAGCTATTAGGCTCTCAAAAATTAAATTTGAAAACTCGTATCTGCACAAAAAGGCTATGTTTTTCTGTTTAACCACAAAATTATCTGGTATTAGGTTTGAAGATCATATCTCGATTTCGTATTTGTATTAGTCCCGTTTTTAAATCAATTTGTTTGAAATTTAAATTCGTCACAATAGTTACTCTGGCGATGCATGTTATATTTTTAATATATATTAGACTCAACTTCACAATACTAATTTAGAGTCCATTATTTTTTTTAATTAGAACACATATAATTAAACAATTATAAGGGAATCTGAAACAAGTTTGAAAATCTATGTATTCGAAAGAGCAGAGCTTATAACTCCGAACTACAAATTTCAAAAATGCTGCTTTTCGTTTCGAGAGGCTGACACAAATTTTGTATCCGGTATACAAAATAAATCAGCGAATAACATCTTTGCTTTTTGGAGTGACTTATGCAATATCTTATCTTGAATAATCGTAAAAATAGCAATAGTAGAAACTCAAAAAATTATTTATTCATCTAAAAGCAGTAAGATATTTACGACAAAGCAATGGACGAAGTTGGAATTTTGCTACTAGTATAGCAATGGCACCTAATATATTTTACTGCATTCCTTGAAGAAACAGGCACTAAATACTGATTAAAAACAAAATATTTATGAAGACAATGAGAATAACGAAGCTTTTCAGCATTAAGTGGAGAGCAATTTAAATCCCTCACTTATTTACCCAAAGTATGATTCAAGAGGACATAGTTTCTCGCCAAAAACTTGTGAAATAACTTTGGTGTTACTATTTATGAGATCGTTGTTTCCAGTGGTGCTTTTCATTTTCTTCTTCAGTACTACATATATTAGATTACTTTTAATATATTTTTTTTTTTTTTTTTTTTTTTTGCCAGCAATTTAACACAACAGGTATAAATTCAGAAACAGCACTTTCCTTTGGCTAAAATAAAAAGAAGTATTCCTACAGCAAAAGAAAATTCGGGTTATACATTTCAAAAAACAATGGCATTAAATTCAATAAAATCTATTTTGCAATTACACCGTATATTTTTCTGTTTTCTTTGTTTAATATCGCTTTAAAATGCTGTCCTGTATATGTAACAACATTTTTCCCGGCATAACAAAGAAATATTAAAGTATTTTTATAATACTTTCATTATATAAGTAGGGTAAAGGGAGGTATTTTCCTGACATAGGCAATTTCGAGATACTTTTTCGAAGGAATGTCACTGAGAAACCAGTTGATGTTAACTCTCCTTTCACTGTTGGTAGTTGACATATTTGTCCCTATGGCTCAGAAGCTATTGACAGGCGCATTTCTCTGACGGATGAAGACGGAAACTAAAGTTAGGTTAGAAGAGGAAAGTTTTCAGCCATTGTCTTACGAGGTTTTGTCGTTTGTGTTTTTGTGCCATTGTACAAAGAAGATTTATCGGTAAGTGATATGTTATTGGTAATCAGTTTGTAGCTATAGTTCCACTCTATTTATTCGTGTTAATGTCATAGTAATACAATATATTGGGGAACCACAATCCCATACTTTCTGGCACCGTTTTCTTAGCATTTTTGTCATTGTAAAAATGGCTTCCTTGCATGGCTTGTAATTTTTGCTCATAATTTGAAATTTTCATGTTTTTTATATGATGTACATAAACAACTTTGTTCTTCATATTGTGTAGAATAGTCATACCCAAAGAGGTCCGATGCTCCTTCTGTCTTGTGCCGTACGTGTTGTGTCAGTGCTCAGAAGATGATGTAATATTTAGGTGTGATAATTGTTGTGCAGTTGAAATATCGAATGACTGCATTGATTCTGATTAAATATCTGAGAGAAATCCAAATATTATTTGGAAATATAATAGTTTTCATCGTTCACGAACATACCTCACCAGTATCACGGAATTAAATATCCATATCACGAAATTGCCTGCATAATTATAAATCAGACTTTTACTATTAAAATGTATTGTCAAAATGAATTAATAATTCCACATCTGTTGCCTCTAATGGTCTTGAATAACATTATAAAATTATAAGTAATACAATAGAACAAAAAATGTATGTATATCACGAATCTTTAACCTACTTCTATTTTGTTCTCTTTTCTAATTGCTATTAAGCCTTCTATAACTTACTTTGCTTGCACATTTTAATTTTAGTGTTTGCAACTACACTTATTGCAATCCTAAATATTTACTTTATCCATTACCTAGCAAATGTTTTCTCTTTTATCCCGAATAAAGGCGAATAATGTCTGTATTAGCTTTTACTCCGCATGTTTGGCTGTAAACGTCTGTTAAGGTCAAGGATTTTGTTGAATTAATGACACGAATCAACATGTTCAGTAAAACAATCCCAAATGATTACATAAACATCGCAGTAAACACAAATTATCATCTCATTCAAGTCTTAATACCTCAGCGGTTTGAAAGTGACGGAACGTTAGTAATAAATTACGTCAAGTAAGTGATGATGTTAGAAACAAGATTTTAGACGTACGATTACGTTAACGCTATGCAGACTAAAGCTACTTCACTCTATTCTGAAAATCGAGGACATTTATCTCTGCTTATGTATACAGTTGTAAATCTCCTAATAGAGACTGTTACATTGTTAATATAAGGAATTAATTCCATTATGAATTATTTGATTTGATTTTACTTTTGACATATTCTGAAAATAATTTAATAATTTATTAATATTTTAGTCTCTGCTTGTGTATTTTATGTTACCTGGTTTAAGAGCAAAATAAGACAAGATAAAAAGATTTATTACTAGGGGTGGTGATTTTTCGCAAATGCGATATAGCGCGATAAATTGCGAAATTGACTCAAAATGCTATATAAATGCCGAATCGAAGATTTTCCCAAGTAATTTTTTTTCCCAAAGCTCTTTCTTCTGAAAACTAACTGAAGAGTCTGTAGAACGTTTGAATGTTTAGAAATATAAAAAAATTAGTGACCCCTTTATGTAATGTGGAAAGCAACCCTTCCCGCGAAATTAGCGTATTGTTCCACGATTGTCCATATTAGGTATGTTTCATACCTGAAGCGAATTCAGTTGTTTCAGAAAAAAAAAAACCTTACCACGCGTCATGACTCTCAAAATCTATCTTCACAACCCAGTTAACGGAAAATTTCAATCCTTGTCTCTAAAAACCAATAGCAATCCTAATTTTAAGGAAGTGATAAACACACGTTAATTCCAGTTGGAGTTCTTAGTTGCCAAAGTTCCAATTTTCATTGTTCTGTTCAGTTTTACGCGCAACTTTCATTCATTCATTCTATGCATAAGTCACATCAGTAAGTACGAAGATGGTGAGAGCGAAAATATGAAACAGCGGACAGAGGCCGAAAATGTGACAAATATCTTTCTCCAAGACGTTGTTAAGGCTTTTAATCCTGTCACTGCTGGCAGAGTAGCTTCAATAAATTATATGATTTTAAGTGAAAGTGAAAGTAAGATCCCATTTTTTCGTGATGTTAAAATGCATAGTTTTGCTGAGGAATATGAATATTTTCATTCACAACTGACACAAACCATGCAGAATAATAAAGGTGTAGACTGCCTGCAACTGTTGCTGATTGTTAAGCTCAAATACCCAGAGTTTGCCCGAAAAGTTCTGCAGTTTGGGATCCTACCAACAGCGTAGATGCTGAAAGATATTTGAGTAAATATAATTTGATTGTGAGTGAAAGGAGGACTCAAATGACAGAACAGAATGTTGAAATATGTTCAATGCTTTCATTCAACAGGATTACTAAATCATAAACTAGGCTGATTTAGTGCATTTTCTTTTTACAGTGCTATTTTTACATCAGTATAGATGTATGTATTTTGTGTTATGCAGTATGCTTTAGTCTGTATCAGATTGCACTATATTTCTGTGAATTGCTGTAAACTATATTAATGTGAAACAAATTGACACTTTATGCCCTTTTAACACACCGTCACTAATAACCCTTCACAAATGTGTTTTAAATTTCTTATAAATAATATTAATATTCATCATTTAACAAAATTTAGTCAAACTTTCTTCACAATGGTATAAAATGCTAAATTTCAAATACATAAATGCTACAAAATGCTAAATGTAAAAATCTAAATGCTAAATTTCTGATTTAAAAATGCTAAATATCACTACCCCTACTTATTACCCTATATATGCATGGCCTCTTTGCGATAGAAATTTATCGCCTATGAATTTTAAGCTATGTGTATATTATTTCGGATTTATCCCAAGTTTATCTAAGTGTTTGGAAATACAGGAAATTAATTTTGAAATTTAAATCAGTTATAGCAAATTTGCCGTAACAAGCAAAATTGTGGATAGATGTTTGGAGAACCATAGGTGTTTATTTCGTTATATTTACAATTTACTGCGGCAATTCATAATCAAAGTAAAAAGTAGGCACGTTTTTGAAACTGTAATGTAATGTAATGTGTATATGTACGTAGGTAGATGTGGACGATCTAACAGTTGTTTTTGTTTGGCACTAAAAATGAGTTTTGTGTTTTCTTGGTAGTGTTATTTAGAATTTAAAAAAATGTGTAAACATATTATAATGTTTATATTAAGTATGTGTAAGTGAAATTCTAGAAAAAAACAAGATATGTATATTGTTGTTTTAGCCGTTCTCGGGCTTCGAGCCAGGAAAACTTCAGATCATATTTCAAGATATGTCTATTGGTTAATACAAGTGACGTTAGTATAAAGAAATGAACGGTTGCTATGGAAAGTGATCTAGAAGAAAAGATATTGTGTTATAATGTATATTCAGTGTTCTGGAATAAAAATCATTAATCTTGCTGAAGAAGCTTGGAGAGAAATTATCTTTCGATCAACGTACACAAGAGTGAGCAGACATTCTTTCTCTTTAAACCATAATCTCTTAAAGATTTAAGTTATATTTGAGATTAGTAGTGGTTAAAGGATTCCTACTGTATTGTGAGGTATCGTTTTATTAAAAATGTGGAAAGTTAATTTAGATTACATTTGGAAACATCGAAGTTGTGGAAAATGAACTTAAATTACTTATATATTACGATTTAAGCAGATACAATAGAAGAATTAACAACTAGTTGTGGGATAGTCGGCGATATCCTGTACGGCTGATAGACGACAATCGAACAGCAAAGGAGGTGAGAGACCCTGTTTCTTTCCAACTTTGGAAACATCTCTACAACGAAGAAATCCTGTCACAACGTAGGAGTGTATATGTACGCACGCGCATGCGCACATGCGCCTAAGGAAGTTGACATATGTATACCATAAAAAGATAAAACTTTGGATGAGATGATAAGGTGTATGTTGAAAAACTAAATTAATAGTATATTACCTATTAAATAAATATATAAAAAAGAGATTGTGTTTTCATCCAAAACAGTTGTCTTTACAAATAGCGTTCATCGTATACAGATGACCAAAAGTTTAAACCTGAAACAGAAATGCTTCCAGTTTAGATGAAGCAAAATGCCTCCGGGCTACCTCCATGCTGCCGGCTAGTCAGGCGACACCTCCCGAGAAATTTGGAGAAGGATGCCGCCGGTTTTTGCGCTTTGTTCGGCACCGAATCTCTGCATTGAAAGCTCACAAATTGCTTTACCTGGAAACGATCAGTGTAAGTAAAACGGCTTATTGTATATCAAACCCTATACAACCGTGCCTCAGGGTACAATAACCACAATTTCTGAAGCCTTCAAATTTAACGATCTCAATCTGGATGTGTCATCGTTACTGCACACTGCAGTAGTTGCAACCAGTTGAATAACAGGCTGAAAAATGTCGAATACATGAGCCTATCACTCACTATTAGGTATATTGACAAGTACAAATTATCATCGATTGATGTTACTGGGCTCATTTAGAGGCAAGAGAAATCATAGTTAAGATTTGCAATCTCAAAGCCAATTTTAGCTTATATTTTCAAAATAAGAGACAAGGCTTTTATAATTTTTTCCACTATTATCTCTCCAAAATGCATTTTCCCTGCTTTTTCTAGATACTGGATTTCATATCAGTGATAACTGCGTTTTCTTTTTACACAATCGTTTATAAAATATTAAGCTATTAAGTTCATTGGGTATCCCCTATATTTGGCAAAGCTGAAAATGATTTTCTAAATAAAATCGGCCGGCTGGTACTTACAACTTGATACTTTCTTTCAGGTAGTTTTGGCGCCACTTTCTTCCGCTGAACGGTGTTAATTATTAAATGTACACACCAACGAGCTTGAACATATGTTATGGATTCATCTCAAATTTGTTGAAAACAAATTTAAACTTGAAGATTGTTTAAATAAAGAAATTAATAACAAGCTATAGACAAACTCTACGACTACGGATTTGAAATTTTATATGCAAGAGTATCAGTAATATTTTCATATATATTTCAGATTTTGCTGAAATTGACACAATATTAAGTTGGTGCATATGAAGACGCCGATTTCCCAAATTATCTTCATAATTATAATTTTTTATTCACCATTGAGCTTATATGAAGCAAAAGGTTTCGCCACTTATAAAAAGTATTTACAATATATTTACAAGTACAGAAGGTTTACAAATTAATGCATATAAAATTCTAGGTTAAATCAGATTATTTGCATGGCTTATGCTAGTAATTATCATAAGTTAATAACTTTAGTATAGTAATAACAAAATTAAACAATTAGGTACCAACTACTATAATTTACAATAGTTTTACATAAGTTCACTAGCATGTATGTTATATTCTAAGTATTCTTGTACAGTATAAAATGCTTAATACTAACAAATGCTAAACAATAATTTTAAATAAAAGACAAAGTAGAGGACTAGGTGGTTGACATACTAATCTTGATACCACGAATGCCGTGCAAAACTTTCTCAGTGATAAGTTGTTCTTTTACACTAGCTATGCATAGCCACTAAGCTGGAAAATTGAATTAAAATTAAGTATTCAGTGGCACGCCATTTTTA
The DNA here is from genome assembly GCA_030765055.1 of Mantis religiosa. Taxonomy (NCBI): domain Eukaryota; kingdom Metazoa; phylum Arthropoda; class Insecta; order Mantodea; family Mantidae; genus Mantis; species Mantis religiosa. Next base: position 37,829,349 of record CM060949.1, on the reverse strand, counting down.
CGTGTCCCATAATTTTATCAAGTCAAATTCAACATTCCATTTTTGCTTATATGCTTTGCTGCAGCTCTTTTGCTCTAAATAATAATTCCACAATTTGTTTTCGCCATAACTGAAACATTTACTCTTATTGTAATTAGTATAATTCCTAAAATTTTATTTTCCTAATATATACTGTATTTTTAATAAGATATGTGGAAAACCAAACGATAACAAAATTGCTAAAACTACAACAGAGTTAAAAATCTCTGAAATATTATGTTTAAGCTAGACATTTCGTATTGCATTACTACACAATGAACTTAGAGTAAAAGATGAAATTTGGTTAAATAAGACCTAAAGCTTTCCTGGTGACGATTACGTTCAAAATGTTCTCGGGAAACAAGTCAAATGAAAAGACGATTACAAATTGACGTTTCGGGAGCGTACATCTCTCCCAATATCAGGATATTTTAATAAATGTTATAACCATGTTATGTTATGTTTGTGGTTATAATGTTCATTACAATATCCTATATATAAAAATGATCATAATTTTTTACGGTCATGAAAAAATCCATCTTATTATATTCTGTTAGCTTAATGTGAAAAAAAAAAACGCTGTAATAGTTTCACTGTTCGTACTCCTGGTTCCCGTCTGGGAGAACCAGGCAAGTTCAGACATGTTCAGAATCGCCTACTGCTGAAATGGAGGTAACATGCAGTTAAAGTTGATGTTAAAGAAAGATCCGGAGTCTGTTTCAAACGTAATAACTGCTAATGAAACTTGGCTACGTCATTTTGATCCTGAGAGTAAACAGCAAAGCTCAGTATGGAAATCTCCTTCATCACCAACCCCCCAAATAAGCAAAAGTGGTTGCTTCTGCTGGGAAAGTTATGGTTATCTCATTCTTTGATATTCACGGAATGGCTTATCAGCATGTTGTACCTGCACACACATCAGTAACTGGACAATACTACAGGGATGTGCTGAAAACATTGCAAGTCCATATCAGACGCAAACGACCACATTTCCGTGAAGCAGGCTGGGTGCTGCACCACGATAATGCGCGGCCGCATATTGCCAATGTTGTTGCTGAATATCTTGCAAAAATCAAGGTGAAGTGCATCCCTCACCCTCCCTATAGTCCGGATTTAACCCCATGTGGCTTTTTTCTATTCCTTAACTTAAAGAAATGCCTTCGTGGGAGGCATTATCCATCATCAGAAGCAGTGGTGAAGGCTGCGGAGGCGATTTTGAAGGATCTCTCAGAAAGTGGTTTCCAGCATGTCTTTGAAGACTTGCAGAAACGCTGGGACAAGTGCATCGCATTCAGGGGTGGCTATTTTGAGAACGATATGAGGATGATTAAAGGTACGTTGTCAAAAAAATATTGTGATCACTCTTTATTGAACAGCCCACAGTGACAAAGTCCAGTGTTGTCGCTTTTAATTGTTACTATGATGGTTTCAAGAGAGTGAATTGTGCTAGGAGCTGCATACACAAAAGCGATGATTTTCTTTCAACACATGAAACGTGCCTGAAAAAATTGCAATAGATTCTATGCCTAACAAAGGAAACAACTTCTAGCATTCTATACAATTTTTAAAACATTTTTTGCTAATAAAATTACAAAAATATGCTATGTTTTAATTTACAATCCCTCATTAGCTAAGTATCTCTAATATTCTGCAATAATAACAATTTTTGTAGCACATGAAACGTGCCTGACGGGAAGGTGCGCTAACTACAAAATGTGTGTTTTTGCAATATTAATATCCAGTATTCTCAGGCTATGTGAAACAGAACTGATTTTCAAAAGTTGTTTTTCTCATGAGGTACAGGTAGTGTATTTGTTTCCGCCTCTCACATTTTTGAGATACACTACGCTTAGGTTTCATCTGGTAGTAGATTCTATGCAACACAGGTTCAAAGATACTCCTTAAATGCCCAACCCAATTGTTGTTTTCATAAGGTTCGAGGTGCCTTCAAGTTATAGCACCTCATATTTTGTTAGTACTGGGACCAGATAGGAACTTTTGTGTTAAAAAAAAAAATTACAGATGGACTATTTGTGAATGTGTGAGAGAGACGGCAGCACTGTACAGTGCATGGAACTCTAGTGGCAGCGACAAGAATTAGGACTGTTTCTGATGCTTAAAATGTCGCCAGTTGAGTGAGGCCTGTGGTGATGGTACCATGGATGAGTCTAATGTGCGTTCCTAGGTGCCACAGTTCACGGAAGGCAGAACGTTGTGACAACAAACCAAGACAGTCACGGCCTCGCACCAGCCAGTCTGACGACATGATCCAGCGAGTGGAGAACATGGTTTTGGAGGATCGCCGATTGAGCGTTGCAGACATCGTCTCCAAAATTGGCATTTCCATGGGATCTGTGTACACAATCCTGCATTAAGATCTGAAAATGTGAAAAGTGTCGTGTCTCCCAGGTCGGTACAACGAATGCTGATGGATGATCACAAGACTGTGCGCGTGGCAAATTGTCAGGCGATGTTGACGCACGATGACGGCATAAATGGAACATCGATTACACGCTGTTCTTGCAATGAAAACGTCGCCATTATAAGTATGAAAAACAGTCATAGCTCTCGTCGCTACCAATAAAGTTCTGTGCACGGTACAGTGCTGCCATCTCGGGCACGCATTCACAAAGAGCCCACGTGTAGAAGTTTCTATCTGGTACCAGCCCTGAAGAAATAGGTTTTATAATATGAATGCACCTCTTTTTTTACATTTTAATACATGTTTAGGAAAATAGAATCTAAGATAGTTGATCTCTTAGATATGAAAACGAGTGATATTTGAACACCTATGCTTACCGGAAACATAAATGTTTTATGAATTTCCTCACATCCACTTTCATTGCGATTATTTGTATTTTATGTCAACTAAAACTATTATAAATATATTTACAATTCAATATTAGTAATTTCTTTGAACTGATTAAAAGTAAGTCTTGTAACCTACAAAAGATGTCCACGAGATGACCAAGACTAAGGTATCATAGAATGATAGGCCTAATTCTCTCCTAGTCGAAAGTTTTGTACAACTAATATGTAAATTACAATGATACCTGACTATGTGTGTACTTTACTTTCTAACAACGCTTTTAATAGATTTAATGAAATTACACCTTCAGTTAAAGAACCAGTTTATCAGTAAAAAATAATTAGAATAATATAGGCTTCCACAAGCAGATCTTTAAGGTTGAAATATTTGTTTTGGTATTTTTGTGCAATACAAGAGCTTTATATACGTGCCATATGTATTATTTTATAATTAATCATATTCACAACGTACAAACATATGTATTCTAATTCATAAAATCATACAGTTTCTTCATTTTACACTTCGTTACTTCTTAAAATTTTCTGATAAAGCACGACAACCCATTTCATCTCTGCTGATTGTATTACTAATAGTAAATAGTGCAAAACTATCGTAATTATGTAGAAAATGAAGCTAGTCACAGTGAAGCAATAAGTTTTATACAAATATAACTATATCTAACAAAAAACTTCACTTATCTTAAGAAAATAATGTCAATTTTTCTTATTAGTTGAATTAGTTGAAATCGATTTCACGAACTCTTGTTCGCGTCCTCAGTCAATACACTTCGTCGTCAAGGAAGTTACTATGTTACTATGTTTTTTCAGTATTACCAACTGCTAGTATTTCAAAATTCATTAAGGGATGTTTATTTTTTAAAATAAATATATTTTCCTAAACCATTAAATCTATCGGGACATTTAATTGTTTTAATATTTTAACTTCAGGATTTATTTCATGGTTAAATGACCAAAAATGATCTGCAACGACGCCGATTTATCAGCTGTTTATACTTAATGTTACGAAAATGTTCTTTCGTTCTGGTTTCCAAATTACGTTTCGTCTTACCAATGTAAACCTCATCACATTCTAAACAATTAAATTGATAAATACCACATTTTTTATTATAAGGAATTTTATCCTTTTTAGGGAAATTTAGTAAATTTTTAATACTTATATTTATTTTGAGGAACTAAAGTTATACCAAACTCTTTAAAAAACTTTTAAAAATATAAGGATGGTAAGTATATTTTTAAAAACTATAATCGTCTTTTATTTTTTTAACGGTAGAAATATCATTAACAGTGTTTTGAATTTTAAATTTTTCAATCTTCTTTTGTATAAAGTCTTTATTAAAACAATTAATTAAAGCAGTATTAATAATATGTTTATAGTCTTTATTAAATTCCTCTTTATTCAGGGGTATATTTATTAATCTATAGATCAAACTATTAAAAACAGCAAATTTCTGTGAACGTAATTATTTAAATTTTAAAGACGGACTGTATCCAACTTGGAAACTTAATTAATTTTGCAAATTTGTTTACTTTTGTCATGTGTGTAATTATCTTCAATTTATTTTGAAGGGATTGAGACTTCAGTATAAAGGAGTAACCACTGATCCCAATCGATAAATATTTGTTCGAGACCAAAGCATCAGTGAGACTTCTTGGATGATGGAGGTGATGCGAGTTAAGACATCGACTTGCAGGTGAGCTGCGCTTTAAAATATATTGCTAATGTGAAAGATAAAACACAAATTAAGCCATAGATTAAGCAGATTTCAAATTACAGAGAAAGCTGCTACTTCTACCGTTTTCAATAAATTTAAGACGTTGTATTACTCTATTTTAACTGTTTTTGAACACAATCTTTCAGACAAAACAATCTCGTGGTCACTACTGTTATCATAGGTAATGTCACGAGTGGTCTTGAATAGTGCTGTAGATGGATCAACAGTTTTAATCGATTAAACATGTTACTTTAATCGATTAATTGAGATATATGCTCGAAAATCAGGTGTGAGGATTATATAAAGTACTTTAATACTCTGTATATTTAATTATACTATAAATCACAAACGTTATTGACTTACTGCGTTTACAGCAAAGTTACACCACCACCAGCCCTGAGAAGAGGGATCAGCTATTGCTTCCATAGCTGCGTAAGCGGAGTGTTCGCTTCAAGGTTGTACAGCTCAGTTTATGCTAGCAAGCGATAAATTATCAGTTGTATACGATATGTTGTCACAAACTGTAAGAAAAAACATCTCTCTGTCAGCATCTGTATGTAGTCAGTTACATACCTCTTAGAATATTTCACAACAGAAGTGCTATTTAGAATCTCTCGGTGTTCAGAGTGATTTCTTTTAGCTATCAGGAGTTATATTATCTCTAAGTTCAAAGAACATTACGTGTCTAGTGAAAGCTTGATGCGTTGGTAAGACTGTTTAGGTTGGAAGCAATACATCAAAACAAACGGGACCAAGTTTGGCTAAAAGAGTTTTGATTAGCATTTATAATAATCAATAATTTTAATCCACTCGATTATTCGATTGCAATTTTTAATCTTCAATCTAAAACAAAAAATTAATGGATTAAACTAGTTTTGAATTTATCTGGGGAAGTTGAAAACCACGAGTTGCATTTGTACAGACCATTTCACGGATAAAACAAAATGTTAAAAGCAATAAAAGAAGTTATTTGATTCCCTAACTCACATAGATCTACATTAGCACATGAATGAAACTTAACCTCACAAGTCATGGCCCAAAAGATTATTAGTTCTTACAGACCGTACACAAGTTAACACTGGTGAAAGCAACATTGGCCTTAAGGTCGTCAGGTGGCGGTGATTCATTATAACAAAAGAATGAAGTAATATAACCTCTATTTTCAAACAACAAATTTCATTTATTTTAAACTACAATTAAGTTGCAATTATTTAAGTTAAATATTGTTTTATACGAGCACAACAAACTCGATTTAATTATTTAAATTCACAAATATAAAATCGGCAATTATTAAAGTTGAATGTTATCGCAATAGCAAAGACAACATAGAGGTGTCGCTGAAGAGTCATCCTTCTCCAAGGACGAGGCTCGGATGTTTTGCCATTCCGGGACCCTGCCCCTTACTGGCGTTATGGTTGATTTATAATAATAGACGGTGGGTATATGATGGTTTCTTTTTAATGAAGTATCACAAGCTGTAGGATGAAAGAGAGGATATGTTGTTAATTATAGGAAACTACTGAACTTATGATGGGCCTAAGGTGAGTCTGGGACGCTTGTAGGTTTCCCTTGGGTCAATGTTATATTCCCTGAGGCCTCACAGCAACATTGTCCCTTACTAGTATATCATATGATTCTTTAAAAACAGTGGGTAAATGGTGGGAAATTTTAGTTAGAGTATATATATATATATTAATTATTTTTATTTTTTATGGTGGTCCTAATGCGAGCCTAGGAGCTTGTAGGTTTCTCTGGGTCAGTATTAGGCAATATGACAATTGCTGAGCGATAATTGTGTATGGTGTACAACTATCAATTTAGAGATCAGCGATTGGTCGGTATTTGATGAATCCTAGTACTTTATACGAGGATAGTGACGTGCGTGTGAAATAGTCTCTCTAATTTAATTAGTCATTCTATAAATTATTGATACAACATTTTTTTCTTTTGTATACTCTCCGTGCATTGTGATAAAAGATCACAGAAGTAGTTCAATACACTATTTGTAGATACAATGGAACATACAAGCGCTTGAAACGTCAATAGATTATATGTACAGATTTATGCCATATATGTATTATATTCCCAAATAAAAAAACACATGGCTACGTATGTTAGGTTTAATGTTTAAAAACAACCCAGCGAATCTTTTGGAAATGCCAAAACAAGGTTTTGTGCACTGTTCCTCACAAACTAACACCCATTAGGATGTCATATATTTGAGATATTGACATACAAAACAAAATGCACATCTCAAAGTTTCTGCAAGTTCTCTTCGTGCTCATTAAACAATGTACCATTTAGATAGGTCATAGCTCGGAACAATAAAAGCAGACTTGCTTTAAATTAGCACTCCTTCCCTAATTATGTATATTTGTAATCCAAACAGATTAAGAGTGACTTCATATTATTCATTTAAATTTTCTAATAATTTAAGCAATGCAGTTTTTAAGTACTAAGCAGTATTTTCCCCTTAAGCTCTTGTACATGTATTAAAGGTTTTCATATTCTGCCCTTTAGCAGTCGAATGTCACCCTAGCTCTATCTGAGTGCCTTTTAAATCTTGTAGTTTTTATTTAAATGTTTTCAAAATATTCTACGTGATGCTTTACTAGACTTTAAATGTTAAAACTTCATGATAGTATGTTTAAAACGTTCAAATAAAATAACATATATTATTTTACATTTCTTATGCTAAATAATCAGGTTGGTATACAACGTAATAAAGGTGATTTTTTAAAAAATAAAAGGAATAACATATTTTTTCGTACCAATGCACAAAACTAAAGCAGAAACAGGAGTAGGAGCAGCTATAGCGGCAGGAAGTCATGCTGAAAGTGGAATTTGAGCACTTTTAGTTAGTTTAATGTAAAATATTAGTTTTGGAAATTGATGATAAGAATTTCTTTCCTTTGAAAAACCACGGAACTTTTTCTCCCATCTCGTTTAAATATAAACTCTGTAACAATTTATCTACACTGATCGAAAAATGTATATTATCAATTTAAATGTCTAACGAAAACCAAATATGTACATGCCTTTTAAGTTCGTTTTCTCTGAATTTCTCCTGGAAATTTTAACACTGTATGGAACAAAGTTCAATGAAAAATCTAGTTTGAATAAAACTTGGAAATAATTAAGATGTATTAATCGTGAACTTACAGAGAGAGAGAGAGAGAGAGAGAGAGAGAGAGAGAGAGAGAGAGAGAGAGAGAGAGAGAGAGAGATCACGTGATACTCCTAAAATAAAGTTTTATTACTTTGAAAGCAAAATTCATGGCACGTAATTCAACCTAAAGTTTCAAATGAGTTCTTATATTCTAATGTTCTTAATTTATTTTAATAACCACATATTAGCACTGAAATAAATTTTTAGCAAAAAGATAAAAATAGCATTCGATTACACTTGATTATATTCGGAAATAACGATGTATAAATAAAACTGTAGCTATTTATACGTAAAATATGAAGCTATTAACAGTGAAGCAAACAAATATATACAAATATAACAATTTGTAAATTAAAACTTCACTTATCTTATAAGAAATGATGATATTTTTCTCATAAATTGTCCGGAATCGCGATTTCATGTAAAACTTTTACACATCCTCAGCCGGAACCAACAAAACTGTCGTCATCGTTACGAAAGCTAGATGTTAATATGTTCTTGTTAGTACAACTAAAATCGGAATAAATAAATAAATAAATAAATAAATAAATAAATAAATAAATAAATAAATAAATAAATAAATAAATAAATAAATAAATAAATAAATAAATAAATAAATAAATAAATAAATAAATAAATAAATAAATAAATAAATAAATAAATAAATAAATAAATAAATAAATAAATAAATAAATAAATAAATAAATAAATAAATAAATAAATAAATAAATAAATAAATAAATAAATAAATAAATAAATAAATAAATAAATAAATAAAAACTGAATCGACTGCCGGTATTTCAAAATTCATTACGCGGTGTTTTTTTTTTTTTTTTTTAATAAATATCTTTTCCCAAACCATTTAATGTATCGGATCATTTAATTGTTTTAATAATTTAACTTCTAGATTTATTTCATGGTTAAATGACCAAAAATGACCTACTGCAGCCGATTTATCAGTCTGTTTATAATTAATGTTACGAAAATATTCTTTCGTTCTTGTTTCTAAATTACATTTTCCACTCCACTAGGTGCTGGCTGGCTGTATATAGCCAGAAGGTTTTTGCTGCGTGCCCACCCGTTGAGGGTTTTACCACAGGTAAGGTTAGTTTGAAATTTGTAGGATGAAGGTGGTGTAGGTTTTGAGGTTGGGATTAAATTTAGGTTACAGAAAGTACCTTCGGGTTGAAGGGGGGGGATGCAGTACTTTGCACCCAAATTGTTATTTTTTGTTTAATTTTTAGTTGGGGAAAAATATAGATGCCAAACAGCTTAGAAGAATTAAATTACATTTTGTCTTTCCAATATAAACTTCATCACAATCTAAACAATTAAGTTTATAAATAACATACTTTTTATTATTAGGAATTTTATATTTTTTAGAGATGTGCAATACATTTTTAATACTATATTTATTTTGAGGAACTAAAGTTATACCTAACTCTTTTAAAAATGTTTGAAAATAGTTTTTAACCCCGGGATGCTACTTGCCATTAAGATTTTGGAGTTTTGTTGGTTCCGGCTGACGATGTGGAAGAATTTCCATGAAGTCGCGATCCCGAACAATTTACAAGAAACGTATCATCATTTCTTATAAGATAATTAAAGTTTTAAGCTACAAATTGTTATATTTGTATATATAGCTATTTATGTTTATCCTCATTCCAGAAGTTGTTAACCTTAACTTCTTGAGAAAACTATTATATGTAATATACTTTTGTTTTCGTTAACGAATCATTACATGCATTTGCATTTAGGTTATAAAATTCATTAAACAATTCTTACTTTGAATAGTAGTAATTACAAAATTATTGACCCGGCACAATCTGCTGAAAAATGGTAATAGCAACAGGCGACAAACTGCCATATTTACAATTCTTATCTTATAACATAAATCAATATATTTGAAACTGCTCAGAAAGTCCAAAAATAAGTAAAATTTGGAGTCAATATTCCTCTGCTGAAATTAATTACACAGCATAAAGTTATTGTTGAAAATAAAACGACAGTTTTCTGTTACCAAGAAGCACAACCTATATCCCCTTTTGTTAACTTTAAGTTAACTTAAAGGTCCATATTAAGTCCTTATATTTGTACAATTTCTGATATAATTATATAAATTGTTTTCGAAAGACGTGTTCGTGTATCTACCCAGCCGCAGTCCTTAGTCACAACTGAAAAACAATCTAGGGCTACCAATAAGCTATGAAGACTTTCTATTGCTCCACGAGTTTAATACACAGAATATATGCAGAATATACGCTATACCCTAAAATGATCCAATAACTTAGAAAAATAACGCAAAAGTGTGTTGAAAACCAATTAATAACTTCAGAATAAGTTTAGATTTGACTACATCGTATTTTTAAATAAAGGATTTAAGGCTACAGGAGCATTACATCCACCAGATTAAAAGGAAATATGAGACATACACACTGCAGAGAGATTGATGCACTTAAATATAATACCTTAAAGTTATTCTTTGAAATATATATAATTAAACATTTTTAGTAAAAATACAATACGAAAAACGTCCTGAATAAAATGGCATTTCTTCCAGTACACTGCGTTTATCCTGAATTTGTCAGTGTATGTGTAGGAACTTAATGTGAAGTATTATGTAGATAGAACTTAAATTGACAAAAGAGGACTTTTTCCCGCTAAAAATTCCTGTTTTTTCCTGCCTTAAAGTGACTACTGCGATCGATTATCATAGTATAGTCCACACTCGGATTATACCTAACACGCTTAAGAGGTTTCGCCAATTACTACTTCTACTACTCATGGCAGCTTACACTTTTTATTGTTATTACAGAAACATTTATTTTTAACCCATGTGATACATGTAGTGTGGAGTTTAACGCCGTTTTAATACATATGGCACCGCAGGCGGTGACATTGAGGATACATGAGATGAAGATGGAGTACTGGTGGATTGAGATGGTGGGGGAAACCGGAGATCCCGGAGAAAACCCGCCCCAACGCCGTGTTGTCCACAACAAATTTTAATTTGCGGTCAACTGGAATCGAACCCCTTGCTGAGAGCCGGGCTGCCTACCATGTGATACGTACAAGGTTAGCAGATATAATACGAAAATTACAAAGTGGTAATATGATTCAGAAACAGTTAATTCTGCAGAACGTATGCTACAAAACTTGTCCGATAGGCCCACGGCTCATCTTCCGGTCGCATATGCGTGAACATCAAATCTTATCATAAATCTAAGAAATATCAGAATATACACATCTTACCACAGGAGATATTGGAAATGCCGTCCACTGGGTTGATACAGATCTTCTGAGGAATTTCCCATTCACACGCATCAGTTTGGCTTCCAAAATAGCGTGGCCGCGCCGTGTCTCAGTGGTTAGACCGCTTGGCTCTCACCAAGGTGGCCCGGGTTCGATCCCAGGCAACCGCAAAGTGAGATTCGTGGTGGACAATACGGCGCTGGGGCGGGTTTTCTCCGGGATCTCCGGTTTCCCCCGCCATCTCATTCCACCGGTGCTCCATCTTCATCTCATGTGTCATCAGTGTCATCGCCTGTGGTGCCGTATGTAGTAAAAGCGGGCGTTAAACACAACACATTTCATTTCATTTCCAAAATAGCGTTAATTTCTGTCGTTATATTTTGGTTTAGTTCTTCTAATGTGTGGACATTAGTTTTGTATACATTATTTTCTAAATAACTACATAAATAAAAATCGCAAGACGTAATACTAAGGGCAGATCGTGTCCTAAATCGTTACTAATGATTCTATACCAAAAATTTATGCAATTTATGTTATTATTAAATTAAGAAAACAGCTGTTTACTTGGTAGCGGAGGCTGCTGGAAATATTCAGACCGACATTCAATATCCATCAGTTGCTCGAAACATGGTGCCAGTGTATTATTTCTGCATCTTTCTGTATTCATGCTACACTCATAAAAATAGGGCCTATTATTCTGCATCGATTTATTGCGCACCATACCTCGATTTTCTAATCATACATTTTGATTAATTCATGAACGAAATTCGGTTTGTCCGTAGCATAATATCAGAGGTGCTGTGATGACATATGACTATGTAAATGAAACCATGCTCCCTCACTGAACAGTATTAATCGTGGATCGGTTGTTACATCATTAACATTGCTCAAAATCCAGTTACAGAAATTTAAAGGCTCTCTTGATAACGTTGTAGCAATTCCTGAGCAATAGTAACCTTGTGTAGTTGAGTTTTAAAATTTTGTTGCTTTCGAAGAATCAGTTTTTTTGTAGGTGACTGTTTCTTCGAGGTGACTGTTCTAATCTTTCTCCGATTTCAGTTAATTTCTACTTCGCAAGCCCAGACGTTTTTCTTCTTTTCGTATCACAAATTGATCCCGTCTCCTTCAATTCATTTAGAAGCAAACAAAAGCCTCTCAACTCGGATGATGTGAGGACGTATGGATCGTAGATACACACACTCCTTGTTGTACTGTGTTTTGCGATCGAGAAATTTTGAAAAAAAAAAAAAAAACTTCAAAATATTAAACATTTCTAAACATTCCTAATGTTATTCACCTGTGAAGCGGACTATAGAAAGTCAGACTGACTCATGTGTGACATCTAGAACGAACGTAGGATGTCTGTGTAGGGAGATGCAGTGAAGATCATACCGTCTCGTGCGCCTAACGGCCAAGTTTTGTTTCGCTTCAAATGACTTTGCTATTAGCCTCCATTAAATTTACTATTCAAGGTAAATGATGTCCAGCTGACTTGGCATACCCCAAGAAAATACGAGGCATGTTTTTTAAGTCAGTTTCGTTTTGGAATTAAAAAAAGACGTGCATATATATCGCAATAATTTTATTTTTACATGAAAGCCTGTACCTTAATCTACTTTTCTACATAATTTTCGTGAATATTGAGGCACTTGTCATAACGTGGCACCAGTTTTTGAATACCCTCCTCATAAAATGCTGCCGCTTGACGTGTTAACCACTGTATCACAACTGTTTTGACTTCGTTATCGTCTTGAAGACGCTGACCGCCCAGATGTTTCTTCAAGTGCAGGAACAAATGGTAGTCGCTGGGAGCAAGATCAGGGCTGTAAGGAGGATGATCTAGAGTTTCCCATCGAAAAGATTTGATGAGATCTTTGGTCCGATTAGCCACATGTGGACGGGCATTGTCATGCAGCAAAACGAATCCCTTACACAACTTGACACGTCTTTTGTTCTGGATTGCACGGTGCAGATTGCTCAATGTCTCACAATAAGACGCTGCATTTATTGTCTCATTACGAGGCAGAAACTCCACTAGCAATACTCCTTTTCTGTCCCAAAAAACTGTGCACATGATTTTCCGGGCAGAAATTGTTTGTGGGTGATGATGAATGTCGTCATTCCATGGATTGTTGTTTCGATTCTGGTGTGACGTAGGCCACCCATGTTTCGTCACCAGTAACAATTTGGTCTAAAAAATCTTCACCTTCATTGTGGTACCGCTCAAGGAAAGTCAATGCACTGCCTAAATGTTGGGTTTTGTGCAAATCCGTCAACATTTTCGGAACCCAACGTGAACACAATTTCCGGTACTTCAAGTTCTCGGTCACAATGCGATACAAAACACTACGAGAATATTGAGGAAAATAGTGGCACAATAATGAAATTGTAAAGCGTCTGTTTTCTCTCACCTTTTCGTCCACTTTCTGCACCAAATCTTTAGTAACGACCGAAGGACGCCCACTCCGTTCTTCATCATGCACTATTGTGCGGCCATCTTTAAATGCTCTCACCCATTTCCTTACCATTCCATCACTCATAAAGTTTTGTCCGTAAACTCCACAGATCTCACAATGAATATCGATCGGTTTTACGCCTTTAGCACTAAGAAATCGTATAACAGTCCGTACTTTACAATGGGCGGGACTCACGATTGTCGGAGGCATCTTAAACACTCAGTAACCAACTTATACAATGAAGAATCAGACTAATGGCGTCAGTGCGTAGACAAGATATGTAGGTAACTAGCGCGCATGCGCGAAACGCCGACCGTAGCGCTGCGGCGGCGGAATCGCAAAACGGTACTGATTTAAAAAACATGCCTCGTATATTAAACAAAACGCACAGTTGACCACTGGGATAGGTGGCAGCAGATTCATCAAAGACTAAGATACATCAGTATCTGCAACAAGCGCGGAATGTTATAGTGCCCTAAGTTGAAATGGACATGGAAAACTTGGGGAAGATCACAGCTTTTTAAAATCAACAAGATGTCACTTGGAGATTCTGGGATGTTCATTGTTATCTAATGAACATTAGATACACACATTACCGTCTTGTTATACTGAAATATTATAAAGTTTAGACATACTTCCCTGCTCATGAAATAGAAATGTAGTTCTCTGCTGAACCAATAGTTGTTAACGAGGATATTGTTAGACCACTTAGGGTTCTCATATTTAAGACAACCACTTGTGGCGACTTACTATTGTAAGTACTTAATTACCAGGATTTTTATCTCTGATTACTTTTAATGTAAATATATATTGAGGAATTGATCCTTAAAGATTTAATCCTTTTAAATACATTACTCCGGTATATGGGTGATTTTTAATTAATTAGAGCCAACTGAAAAATTCAATGCCATGGCCGGGATTTGAACCACCTATCTACTGGTTTCCGTCCAGTTGCTCTACCCCTTGAGATACCATGCTCAACGTGCCTTCCTGACATTAAATTCTCCAATTGACTCATTATATTTCCCGGTATACCACTTAGGGTTCTCATATTTGAGACAACCACTTGTGGCGACTTACTATTGTAAGTACTTAATTAACAGGATTTTAATCGCTGATTATTTTTAATGTAAATCTATATTGAGGAATTAATCCTTAAAGAATTAATCCTTTTAAATTCATCACTGCGGTATATGGGTGATTTTTAATTAATTAGAGCCAACTGAAAAATTCAATGCCATGGCCTACCGGGAAATATGATGAGTCAATTGGAGAATTTAATGTCAGGAAGCCACGTTGACCATGGTAGCTCAAGGGGTAGAGCAATTGGACGGAAACCAGTAGATCCGTGGTTCAGATCCCGACCATGGCATTGAATGTTTCAGTTGGCTCTAATTAATTCGGAAATAAGCTAACTAATTAAAGAAATACTCCTATTCCCAGGCCGGGAATCTAATCTGGGACTCCAGGGTGAGAAGTCAGATCGCTGATACTTAACCACGTAGGCATAAATTATTAAATACTTGTTCAGAGAATATATATACAAACTTCTAAACATAGATTAACTTCTAAACATTGTAAATGTTGTCAAAGAAATGTATTAAAAGCAGAGGAAGTGCATTTTCATGCTTCCTTCCTTATAACTAAAACTGTAATATTTCTACCAGCTAGTATGCCTACTGCTAAATAGTTTAAGTTTTTAGATTCAGTTACAGGAAGAAATAATACAGGGAAGTACACATCTCTCGATATTGTTTACAGAGGAACAGCCGCTATGGTCTGGCAACCCCGGCATCGTCCAAAATTCAGACAACTGCCGGCAGATGCATCAAGACCGGTTTTTGTACATATGCACTAAGGGATTATGTAACGTCCTTCATGGTGCTTTAAAACTACAACTTCTATAAATTTATTCACAACAGTAAACATAAATTACAATCAGAGTTAAAGAGCTTTAATGACTTCTTTAATTCTGCAGTGCCTCATTAAATCAACATCTTTCATTTAAAACGATAAATGCTGTGTATAGCATGTGAAAAAAAACACTACGTATCAATTGCAGCCGATGTTAAGTCGGGCAAAAAAGAATGTTATTTAAACACTTGAATACGTTATTTATGTTTCCAATTAGCATGATCTGATAAATGTTTTAATAAGGTTCGGAAATAGCATATTAAGTTTGGTTTCTCCTAATTAGGGCACTTTTCGTAACGATTCATACAACTATCAAGTTTTAATTTCTTGTCAGTTCTGAGATTCCTTTAATGGAATGATGTTATCAGTGTATGGCAATTGTTTGATTTCCGGTATTTCTAATTTCTATTGCATTCCACCCAAATTAGCTACTGAGATTGCATCGGAAATATGGTTTTGAGACTCACAGATTTCAAGAAAATCACTTTTTAAAAAATGATCACTGAGTGTCCATCTATGTTTTGGTATTTGCGCGCGCGTGAGTGTATGTGAATGTTTGACTGAAAACTCAAAAACGAAAAATTGATTTCTTGAATTTTCTGCTAATAGTCTATGAGAGTCTCTTCATTCGGTAAGAATGTTGTATAATCTTGAGTACAATAGTAAATCTTTAGCGATGGACGAAATCGTGTCCCAAACATTGTATATTTAAAACATAATTTCTTTTATACTATATTTTAGTGCCTTACGTAAATTCTCAGTTATTCGTTATTAAAATTTCGAAACGTTCAATATTAATAAGTACTTTTAATTTTAAGTTATTCCCAGGGAGAGCATGTACAGGTAAAAATCCGGCGAAGAGGGATTTTTCCGGCGTAAAGCTCCTTAGCATGGTTTCCTTCGGGAGGAAAGTAAAGCCGGTAGTCCGTTGTAGATTTATGACACATTAAAGAACTTCAAAATAAAAAAAAGAGCATTTGAACAAAATTAAGCGGTCTTTAACTCGAAATATAAAATGGGACGATGAGAACTACATCGGCAGAACACACCGAGCGGGATGGCTCAGGCAGTTTCCTCTGTGGCCCGGGTTGGATTCCCGCGGCTGACCTACCTGTCCCATGGGTTTTGCCGGGGTGTTTTCCGGGTCGCTAGGCGAATGTGCATAGGTTAATTACATCCCTCAAATTTCCTCTCCCTCCATTTCATCTCCATTATCATTTCATATCATCTCTTATTGTGAGAAGACAGAGTAACTTGAATTTCCTGTGGATAGCCGAGGTATTAATAGAGGAAGAACAAAGTGGCTTTAGAACAGGACGATCGACAACAGATAATATATTTGTTTTGCAGCAAATAATTGAGAAAAGACAAGAGTATAATTTACAAACACATCTGGCATTCCTAGACTTCAGGAAGGCATTTGACACTGTTAATAGGGAAAAGCTATGGAAAATTATGGAAAATAGTGGATATCCACAAAAATTAATTAAATTTTAGCAACTCCAAAATAATAATAAACACAGGAGTTAATAAAATCGAACCAATTTTAATTAATAGAGGCGTAAGACAAGGGTGCAGTAATATATATGTAAATGACATCATCCAGAATTGGAAAAATATTATTAAATCAGGAATAAAAATAAATAAGAACAAAGTTTTAAATATGTTACTATATGCAGATGACGTGGTTTTAATGCAAGAAACGGAGGATAAATTACAACATGCACTACACCGCTTGAACCAAGTACGCCAACAGTATGATCTTAAAATATCGACGGAAAAATCTAAGATAATGGCCTTTTGGGGAAAACAACATATAAGATCAAAAATAATTTTAGACAACAAACCACTAGAATAAATAAAAGAATTCAGCTATTTAGGATGTAATCTTACTTATATGATGAAAACAGACAGAGATGTGAGCAAAAATCTTGCAACATTCCAAATGATTTGTGGAACAGTGCATAGAACGTTGAGAAATAAAACAAGAAGAGATACAAAATAAAAATTATACGAAACAATGGCAGTCCCTGCACTACTTTATGGAAGTGAGGCATGGGTACTCACGAAGAAAATGAAAAGCCAAATTCAAAGTGCAGAAATGAACTTTTTAAGGAAAACAAAGGGATGCACAAGGTTGGATAGAATAAGGAATGAAGACATAAGAAAGGAACTCAACGTAGACTCGATAAGTAGCAAAATTGAAAAATATCAAAAGCAATGGATGCAGCATACACAAAGAATGTCCGAAACAAGACTGCCTAAGATTGCATTCCAATATCAGCCACAAGGAAAGAGAGATGTTGGTAGACCTAAAAAGAGATGGAAGGAGCAATTATTGTGAGACGGAACGGGCACTCTGTCCATGCCGTGAAGTGAAGAAGAAGAAGAAGAAGAAGAAGAAGAAGAAGAAGAAGAAGAAGAAGAAGAAGAAGAAGAAGAAGAAGAAGAAGAAGAAGAATCTCTTATCTGGTGATCTCTTTCAGGGTAGAAGTGTCGGCGGGTGTCTCGGTGGTGCATGGCAGGATGATATGCTATGAGGAAAACTACTTCCTCCTCCGGTAGGTCGGTTGTCTCCACTCCTCTGCTGGGACCAGTTCATGACCGCCAGACAGGGACCTTCGGGGCTCGGATCGCCTGCCTGGGACCATTAGGGCTCGGCTGCTGGGCTCGTTGCCGTCCCGCAGTAGGGGAGTGGGTTCGTTGTCTTGGCCTTTTGGGGGAAGTCTCTCTCTAAGTAAACTGTAGGGACCCTGCCCTCTGTACTGTCGTAATGAAATCCCAATCCCACAGCAGTAGAACATCCACAAACAATAAATAAATAAAAATAAAAATAAATTAAAATAAACATAAAACAGAAAAAAGAGTGTGGAATTTTAAGATCACTTTATAACGTATAGATATTTTCCCTAACGAGACTGTATATTCATTTATACATAACGTTTTCTGTAAACATTGATCTCAATTAAAATGGAGTATATAGAGAAATAAAGTTCTGTAAGCAACGTTTGTATACCTACTAATAAATATAGAGGATATAGAAAGTGATGTGAATGTACGTAACGCTTTAGTTCGTTTTATTTGCCTAATTTACATAGTTCAACGTTAAGTCATATCGGACGGTGAATGGAATGGGTGAAATGATGCTCAAATATGCGGAAAAATTAGTAAATCACTATATCTCTTATGATATTTTAGCAAGTACAACAATACAAATGTCCTAAAATTAATATTCTATGGATGTATCTATTCATATCTAATCTATGGAATAGAAATATGGGGTTCAGCAGCCAAAACACACATGGATAAACTGCTTATTTACCAAAAAAAGTGTGTTAGGGTCATGTATAATCTAAAAGCAATAGAATCTTGCAGGGATACCTTTATAAATAAAAAATAATCAGCATCTACTCTCTGTATCCTTATACAGCTATAATGTTTGTTGTGGACAAGTGTAATCCAGTTAAAACAGTCAGGTACATGAACATAACACCAGAACCAATATGAATTACTATAGAGATAGTGTAATTAAAACTGTCTCTCAAAAGGATGTACATATACTAGGAATTAAGCTTTACAATAAACTGCCATCTGATATTAAATCAATAGCTAGCATCTCAAAACAGCAGTTTAAATGGAAGTTAAAGGCTTTCCTCATAAATAAATGTTTATATAACTTAAATGAATTAAGACATTGCAGCTTCTATTATACTTGAAGATGAAAAATTGACTTTGTCAGAAATTTTAATCAACAATCTATTGACAATATTTATTTGCTTTTTCTACTTTAGACCTTTGTTGGATTCTGTATCTGTTACAGTTTTTAGTCTTATGTAACTTTTTATATTTATCTATGTATCTTGAACTGAAATGTCCTATAACATATATATTATGTTCCAAAGGATGAAATAAATACAATGCAAAAATGAGCCCAGGGTCCAGGGTCCATAGAGCTTGGAGTTATCCGACATTCATCTTTCAGGATAAGGAAAAACCTCGATAAAATCTTATCCAGGTAACTCATCCTGACCGAGATCCGAACTCGGGACCTCTTGAAAGTGAGGCAGACACGTTACCGAGGTGGCACTTCAGTTTTGCCTCACTTAACCTGTCAACGTCGGAATTATAATTTGTCCCATAATGACAACAGTGTGCCCAAAGATTCACTCGCTCTCTGATTGATCTGTGTTGATGACTTCCCCCCTCCTTTGTAGGGGGGAGGTGCTTTTATTTTGGATATAGTTACGATTTTAAAATTTGATAGTTGCCAATAACCCATGTTTTTATTATTCTTTTATGTCATACATTCATAACTGTTTCATTTAATTTTTTTCCATTAAGCGTTTCCTGTGCTGAATAGTGATCGACTACTATTGTCTTTCCGTGAATACCGCTCTTATTACGGCACATTCTTTGTGCCTCCATCTGTATTCACAGAGTAATAGTCACATTCAGCAGAGCTAGCATACTTATTGACAAATGAAAAGCCAGAGAGCATCCAGCTTTTGACAAGCAACGCCACAGTTTATGCAAGCTATATAACAGAAAAAATTCAAGATAGCATGTCAGGACAGGCAATTCGATAAGAATCTAGACAATTTGTTTAAAGGATAGATATTTCTGAAGAACTTGTGGTCTAACGCAATATCAGGTGAGTCAGCCGGGCCTTATTTTTTGGAAGGTAGGCCACCCATCGAACGGCAGGTGCGTTTTAGTCCAGTTTTGCGCTTACTAAATTGTATTGCTTGAGAGAGAGGAATGCGGAAAATTCAGAGGAATAGTGGCTTAAGGGACAAAACGTACTGCTCGCTAAAGTACACCTCAAAAACAAACGTCTGCTTAACTGAGAACGAATTCCGGTTTACAGCCGATTTTACAAACCTTTTATTAGTGTGTACATTGCAAAATAATTCAGTAAACGCCTCGGAAATAATGGACCTATCATATGAGTACACTAACAAGTCAGTTAAAAGAAATGGCGGATTCTTTTACTTAGAGTAGGGGTTGGCTGCCAAAAATTAGGAAGAAATTAGAGACACGTACAGTCAAAATGGATATATTATTAAACAACAGTTTATTTACATTTTTGCGTAAACTACATCTCGTGCATCTAAATTTACATGCATAAGAGCTTTCGCCAATTAAGTAATAGTATTAGAACGCCCAGCAAATGATTAAAACTCTCTTAAAAGGCTAAATCACGCACGAGAACTCGCGAGTTGGCCATTGTATAGCGCTAGGCGCACAAGTCGTACTGCTGAACGCAGAAGGTGCTTTTCGGTCAAGTCTCGAAATAGCTGAATAGGATTATGACCTCTCCTGTGCCCTAACGCCCCAATGACACAGGTATGAGTCTAGGTATTGTAATTATTTTTTTTATGTTTATCAAAACTTGGAAACCGAATTCACAATAATTTAATTATAAAAGTCCCTGAGGGCGTGCATTACCCAAGAAGGTTATCAGTTCGAGCACTTACTTCGTTTGAGTCGTGTTCCAGAAATAGAAAAAGGGTCATTCTAACGACACAAAACATAGCAATTTGAAACGACATTTTTAATAGGACAATAATTCTATGTTTGCAAATTTGTGTTTAACGTCCACGTTAAACACTGATACTGTAATTTCCTTGTTTCTTGTATTCAAATGTATATAAATGATCTTTATTTCAATTGCACCTAACTATAGGTGTGTTTAAACAACTACCTACTTGTAGCTCATCAATAAAGAAACATCAAACAATGCCATAAAACATAAATAAAACAATTAAAAATAAAAAAAATAATTTTCACAATAATACTTGTAAAATGTGAATATTACGTGGTAAAAAAAATAGTATACCTATGCAGAGGATTTGAACCACCTTCACAGAAGACAATTGACATTGCAGTGTTTGTGCAATCGCAATTCAAAGTATAAAATATCAGTGTAAAATGTGCAACTACATCACAGAGAGTTTCCGCTTTAGGGTAGGTGTTGTTAGAAGCGTTAGTGTGTTTTTTTTTTTTTTTAATTTGATCATGCTATTAACGTATTATCGATGTATATTAAATATATTTACTGACATATGACCAATGGCTAACGTTATAGAGAGATCTGCGCCGGGCAGTCGGAACTTTAAACAGATAAGCAGCGCGTTCGACTGGCGTAATCTCGTTTTCCACAGTTCTGGAAATGTACAATGGCAATGTAGACGAACCCCATCGCGTAGCAGTGAGTGAATCAGTGAGAGAAAAGGTCAGCTAGCGAGTGCTATTATTCAAGCGAGTTTGTGACGACTGTGTATTGAGTGCATTTACTGCAAGGTGTTACAAACGATTTGTGTTCGTCTCAGCGAGTGAACTGTCCGGAAAAAGAGGCTACGTTGGACGTGTTTCACTACGCTGTCACTTCGCGGAAGAAAGAGAACTGAATGTGAATACAAATGAAGTGCCAGTGAACAATGGAAGTAGTTCACATTAATCATCTAAAATGTAAACTGAGCTATGCCTCAGGGAAAGCTGAACTCATGTTAATCATGAATTTTATTATCTCAAGTTTAAGACTTTTATGGCATTGCAGTGCCATAACGTAGATCCACCGTATAACAAATGTTGCGAAAAGATGCATAAGGGAATTCGAGTATGCATACGAGGAAAAAAAATATGTTATTTTACATAAATTTGGCGATTTCATCATGCCTAGTATTAGGAATGTAGTGCATTTATGGATATTAATTAAATCAAGTTCTTCAATCTGTGAAATGTGAACTACTAAATACCTTAAAGCATCACATGCATGCGATTTTAATTATACCTAATCATTACAGTATCATTATCGTATTTGTTAATGCATAGCTTGAAGTCATGAAGCGTATAGGTATTTATGACAGGTGATACAGTGAAAGGTGACATTTCACGTACTGTAATATGGTGCCTAACACTCCTCCAAGAAGAAGGGAGGAGGTGAAGGAAACACAGGAGGTTGACAGGTTGCAGAGGCGCACGGAATATCTTACAGTTTCAAGCTCGAGGATAGCTGCGCAGGAGGCCGATGAACGACCCGCCGACCATGCAGCCCTAGTAAACTTTCGCCACGATACCTAAAAGCAGAACTAAAAATGAAAAGGAGACGGAATGAAAAGGAAACTGTAGTAGATTAGAAAAGCTCCACAACATTCGATTACCCAGGAAAAAATCAAAGGGAGATCGAACATGGGACCAACAGAATACTAGCCTTACACGTTCAGCGTTCGATAAGCAGCCTTATATTGGAATTCAATAATAATAATAATAATAATAATAATAATAATAATAATAATAATAATAATAATAATAATAATAATAATAATAATAATAATAATAATAATAATAATAATAATAATAATAATAATAATAATAATAATAATAATAATAATAATAATAATAATAATAATAATAATAATAATAATAATAATAATAATAATAATAATAATAATAATAATAATAATAATAATAATAATAATAATAATAATAATAATAATAATAATAATAATAATAATAATAATAATAATAATAATAATAATAATAATAATAATAATAATAATAATAATAATAATAATAATAATAATAATAATAATAATAATAATAATAATAATAATAATAATAATAATAATAATAATAATAATAATAATAATAATAATAATAATAATAATAATAATAATAATAATAATAATAATAATAATAATAATAATAATAATAATAATAATAATAATCATCATCATCATCATCACGGTATAAGCCTTGTGCCTCGTTCCGACTTCAAGGAAATTGATCGGACCATCTCATTCGTGGGCTGCCAACATTTCCTCTACCTACAGGTTTATACTTGTATACTATTTGTGGTGTACGGTCTTCGGTCATTCTCTGCACATGATCTTGCCATTTTTGCCTGTATGCAATGATTGTTTCATTTAGACTCTGAATTTCCAATTCTCTTCTAATATCCTCGTTTCTTTTCTTGTCTATGAGTCTATAACCTGCCACCTGTCTCAGAAATTTCATCTCAGCAGCCTCCACTTTCTTCTGTTGTGAGATAGTCAAGACCCAGTTTTCACACCCATAAAGCAGGGTTGGGATCGCCATTATTTTATACAGTTTTAACAAAGTTTGACGATTACAATTTTTAAAAGTTCTTTTTATTGTGCCACATATTGTTTGGAATGTGTTTATTTTGTTTTGTATATCTCTATTACTGGTACATGACACAATATAGCCAAGATAATTAAAATAGCTTTGCTGTTGGATGGGTTTATCATTTATGCAAATTTTTGCTCTCAAATGATTCATTCCTATAAAAGCCATTATTTTTGTTTTTTCATATGAAATTTGAAGATTATATTCTTTTGTAATATTATTTAATTCATGTATGGCTCTTTGTAAGTTATCTTCCGTCTCCACAATTAAAATCTGGTCATCAGCAAACAGCAATGTGTCAACATTTCCCCTTTATTTTAAAATGTGTTCTGAGCATAGTTTGCCATCGTACAACTGCGTCATTATAATAATAATAATAATAATAATAATAATAATAATAATAATAATAATAATAATAATAATAATAATAATAATAATAATAATAATAATAATAAGAAGAAGAAGAAGAAGAAGAAGAAGAAGAAGAAGAAGAAGAAGAAGAAGAAGAAGAAGAAGAAGAAGAAGAAGAAGAAGAAGAAGAAGAAGAAGAAGAAGAAGAAGAAGAAGAAGAAGAAGAAGAAGAAGAAGAAGAAGAAGAAGAAGAAGAAGAAGAAGAAGAAGAAGAAGAAGAAGAAGAAGAAGAAGAAGAAGAAGAAGAAGAAGAAGAAGAAGAAGAAGAAGAAGAAGAAGAAGAAGAAGAAGAAGAAGAAAAAAGAAAAAGAAGAAGAAGAAATTAAGAAATTAAGAAATTAAAAATCTTACCCCTCTTTTGCATATACGTAAATTATGATATTTTTTATGTAAAAAAGGACTCAATATCCCCTTGCCTAAATAAAGATATACACAAACACCACACTCGCAGACAAAATGATTTTTTTCTGTAATCATATAGGGGCCAGTTTAGAAATAAATGTATTATTTATGCTGGATCAAAATACTTCAACATATTACCAAACAAACTGAAGTCAGAGACAGACAGAAATACTTTTAAAAAAGAGCTCAAATTGTATTTGTTAACCTATTGGTTTTGTAACGAAGATGAGTTTCTTATCCGTAATGGAAATTAATCACTTTTTAAGCATAGTTGAGTTTTTGACATAATAGTATGCACAGATTTACATTATCAATATTTAGATCAATTTTATAAACTCGTATTTTGTATTTTTTATCACATGTCTGATGTGGTCTTAAGAACAGTTGTTCATATGTATATAGTATTATTTTATAGTGTAATTATTTTGTACTATAAACTGACATGGTCCTTGTAACACTGTCTTTGCATATTCTATAGGACTGAAAATAAATAAATAAATAAATAAATAAATAAATAAATAAATAAATAAATAAATAAATAAATAAATAAATAAATAAATAAATAAATAAATAAATAAATAAATAAATAAATAAATAAATAAATAAATAAATAAATAAATAAATAAATAAATAAATAAATAAATAAATAAATAAATAAATAAATAAATAAATAAATAATCCGACAGTGGTAAAATATAAATATGAATAGAAACTTTATATTCTGCCTGAAGAAAACAAATTTTTCTCTCGAGAGAAAAACAGATATCTTAGCTAATTTACCTAACAGTTAAATTAACTCTTAACAGAATTAACATAACAGAAAGTAACAACTAGGAATTTGCAAACATTGTGTGCGCTGATTAGAGAAACGATTAATGTAACTTGTTAATGAGCATGGAAAAAGAGAATCTACAATAAATTGTCTTGAAGTTATTTTGAACAAACGCAGGTGAAATACTGCGGGCAGTAGATGACCGGGCAAACGTGGATTGGCGAAGCTCCCAGCGGTATTTCGCCCGCCGTTCAAGGCCGTGGGGATGCGCGGCTTCCTGATTCTGAAAATAACATTCTTGGAGTTGAGGAAATTCCTACCGTTTCCCAACGCTGTTTTCATTACACATAGCATAAGCACGATCGGTATGCCCTAGAACAAAAGGCACACTACAAATATAAACCTGAAAAACAAAACAAGGTGCGGTAAACCTTGTCATGACAAGCACGCCGTGCAAGAGTTATGTCAAGTATTAGCGGGTTCGAGCCCCCACTTGGTCATGGTTGAATTCCTGTGTACAGGTGACCTTGCTCCCACATACAGCTTAATGCGCCAAGTGCAAGCTTGTGTAAATACTTCTACATTGTTTCAAGTTTGCTTACGCAACTCCTACAAGGACCCAAAGTTTAGGTATTTATAAATACTGCTTTAGAATCTTGTTACTTACTCAGCCATAATTATTCTAGACCTTTAGAGCAATATTAAATGCCATTAAAAATAAGAGAAAAAGAACAGTTATAAAGTGAATCTATAGTTCTACTGCTATCGTTTTAAATTTACCAATAAGTACAATTATAACTTTCAAAGAGAACAAAACATAAATCATATCTGCCTCATAAACCCTTTTTGTTTATGTTTAATTACCTTTATTCTCTCCTGAAAGTGCAAGTTACAAAGGCTGCCAATGAATTTTAATAAAATAATACTCAGAAGGGAGAACCTTAATCAATTCTGCTCCCAAAATCGTGGATTCTTTTTCAGTTGCAGCATGGTTAATTAACTAACCCCTTTACAGGCAGAATACTGCACCGTGTTCTATTTTTTGTTCAGTTTACTTATATTTCTCTTGTTTTCTGTCTTGCTTGTGCATACTCATACATTTACAAACAAGCAACCGTACTCGAGGCGTGACTCGAACCAACAATCCTCTGTGTCTTGAAACATCCCTTGTGCTTGATAATTTAGCAGGCACGATCATAAATTCCCCCATCACACGGAACCGAACCGAGTAGGTCAGAACACTGATCCCTGGACTGCAAATGACGGATGTATTTTCTTGTGTGAAAAGGCCCTAGAAGGTTTTCCTAAAGCCTCTTTAGAAATGCAACATAAATATTTCCTTTTCTTATTTCCTTTCCGAGTTATTTCACTTTCCGTATCATGTTCATTTCTCTGGCACTTTTTTTTTTCATATTTGTAAAAAATATATACCTATATACATTTTATCTTTTCGTTATTTTAACGATTTTTATTGTTTCCATTTGATTACTGTACCTTTTACACATATAAACTATACACATAAAAACCCTGTCCAAGGTGGGATTCGAATCCGTGACTCTCTACGTAGTGGAACGTTAGACATACGGTCTAGTGACCAGGGCTACGAGGGCCGACATTTAATGCTTCAAATAAGTACGTCTAAAATCGGTCGGCTTTCTTAGGAATAATTAAATTTCTAAACAAATTTGAAAAAAAAAATGTGGTTTAGTGATTTCAAAAATATTGTTGTTCATTTATTTTACTCCCATTCCACCCCCCAACACCTCACCCCCGGAGTATAACATACAATAACCTAATACAGGCTCCCTGAGCAATGTCTTTTTTTTTTTTTTTTTTTTTTTTTTTTTTTTGTAATTTACGTCCTCAAACGTTAAGTTATATCAGACAAAGAATGGAACGGGTGAAATGATGCTCAAATGAGCCCAGGGTCCATAGAGCTTAGAGTTACCCGACATTCGTCTTTCAGGATAAGGGAAAACCCCGGAAAAAACCGTACCCAGGTAACTCACCCTAACTGAGATTCGAACTCGGGACCTCTTGGACGTGAGGCAGACACTCTACCACCACGCTACCGAGGCGTGCTGAGCAATCTGCTCTGTTTGTACTCTGCCACTAAGGCGTTTTCTGGGGAGAGAGTTAAACTATTACATATCCAATGGGTAATATTATCTTCACACATTAACATTTAGAATGGTAATCTACTGGACTGGATTCTTCGGACGTGACTCAGCAACTCGACCAGACTGGTCTTTTATACCTAATGCCCCAAGTGGAGCACCCCAAGAGGGAGGATGAGGCGAGGGGAGACAGAGGGCGGCCGACCACAAGGAGTCACTACAGTACAGAGGGCGGGACACTGCCCTTTACTAGATAATACCTCCGCAGCGGTCCACCTACCGTGGCGCAGGAATCGAACCCGGCCTCCCACTACCTCCCTCTGCAAGCCACAAACGAAACCACCTGAGTCATACCGCTCGGTAAGTTAAATTCATAATTCATCCACTGGATAACATAGGCTTCACACATTAACATCAAGAATGGTGAAGTATTTGTTACCGCTTCTGCTATGATAGGGGAAGGTAATGTTTTATTATTGTTATGAAATTGAACAGCACAACAATGCTGAAGCAAAGACGTTAAATAATAAAAAGAACGGAAGTCAGCTATAAGTGCACTTACGATTAAACAGCATTAAGCGGTTCATTGTCGTATCAAGGATCTTCTTCTTTCTTGACGCTGTCGGAAGTGAGTAGAGGGTTCTGTAGGAGATAACCCCTGATTCGTGCAAGTAACTAAGCAAGATTGAACAATAGTAATATGTGAGGCTCTCTTTCGGTGGATTCCCGTGGATCGCTCATCCTGACCAATGGGTTTTAATGATTTTCCTGTGTCAATAGGCGAACATTCAGTTGTTTCCTTTTCTACCATTTTCATTTCTTAGTATTTTCTTCATAGTTATCTCTCTCAAGGTTTTGTTCAGCGCGTTGCAGCTTCGTGGCGAAGGTGCGTTTTGTAGAAGTTTCTTTCTGGCGTCGGTCGCGAAGCTCTGTTACGATCCCCAACCGAGTGCTCTCAGGTGAGCAGCTCTAGGAGATACTTGAGGATAGGCTGGAGCAGCATCGGATGCGTTGGAACTATAAACTTCGGCCATGCCCATGCACGTCCTCATTCACATTTGATCGCCCGTCAGATCTACCCCGTATCCCGTCATCCCTTAAGCTACGGTAGAAGCACAAGGCTGACTGGCCTAAATGTGGTGCCCTGCTCTGATTGCGGGGCCCCTCTGTTGGTAGACATCTTTATCTCTACTTCCACTTAGGAAGAAGCAAGCTCATTGCTCCGGGCAAAAGGCTAAGTTCAACCTGAGAACGAATACACATACACCGAGAAATGAGTTCTAGTGATATATAAACAAAGAGTTGGGGACCACCTATTAGAATGACTGGCAAACTCTAAGTAGTATACGAGGATGGTCTGAAAAGTTTCCGACCTAATAAAGATACAAGACATTTTTTTCAGAATTTCTTTTCATTTTTATTTTTCAACATAGTCACCTTGTAACTCTACACACTTCTCCCAGCGATGCTCCCAACTCTGTAACCCGTCCAAATAGTACTCGCACTGTTCTCTGCAAAATAATTGTTCACTAAGGTGATTGCTTCTTCATTTTACGAAAATCTCTGTCCTCCGAGCGCAATTTTCAAATGAGGGAACAAAAAGAAGTCGCTTTGGGCTAGATCTGGTGAGTAAGGCGGATGGTCAAGCAGTTCATATTGCAATTCGTGGACTTTCGCCACTGCTACCGCTGAGGTGTGTGACGGTGCATTGTCTTGGTGAAACAAGATTTTATTGTTCTGCAAATGTAGCCGTTTCTCCGCAAGTTCTGCCTTCAGCCTGTCAAGATATGAGTATGCTTCTGTAATGGTATTTCATTTTTGAAGATAATCGATTAAAATAGCTCCACAACTATCACAAAAAACAGTCGCCATCACTTTTTCAGCCGAAAAAAGAACACTATTTTTTTTCTTTTTCTTTTGAGCCGGTTCCCCCTCTACAGTCCACTGTTTGGACTACATTTTTTTTCGGGCGTATAATGGTATATCCAAGTTTCATCTACAGTAGTTAATCGTCGCCAAAACTCAGATTTATTGGGCCTAAACTGCGCCAACAGAACGTTGGAAATGTTCATTCGAACACGTTTTTGGTCTAACGTGAGCAAACGCGGAACATAACGCGCGGACATCTTTCTTATATCTAAATATTGATTTAATATGTGACAAACACATTCTTTTGACATGTTCATAGCCTATGCTATCTCTCTTCGGCGGTCGTCTACCAGCATTTGGTGAACTTTAGCGATGTTTTCGTCGGTAGTTGCAGTTTCCGGAGGTAGCGAACGTTCATAGGCTCCCAAGCTCTTACGGTCACGTTTAAATTCAGCTGCCCAAAATTTCAAGGTGGTAAATGATGGTGCAGTCCCATACACAGAATCCAACTCATCTTTGATTTGCATAGGGTATTGCCTTTCTAAAACAAATATATAAATGTTTATTTAAAACCAAACGGATACGAGTTAAAAAACCCAACGGATACGAGTTAACAACTTCGGTATGTTCCAAAGGAGAATGGCCACCGATATGACCATTGGACTTAAAGCAAATGAAAAAAAAAGTGAGAGGTAGACCACAAACACCATCTTCTTCAACGAATGTGCTGTTTGTTACACCTCCAAGCCTAATATCAGTATATTGTCCAGATGCACGAGAACTTGGATCACACCATACCCGGAACAGATGATCAGCCCAAAAACCGTAAAGAAGGAAATGAAATATAATAGTAAAAGGGACAGTGGGAAAATTACTAATCAAACTATCTAACCCAGCATTCACCTAGAGATAGAGGAAAATAGCAGGGGAGAAAAAAAATCTTTCGATCAAATTTGTTGGCCTCTGAGGTTTGAAACTGAAACATCCATATCCAGGTCACACACATTACACAGCTATCACCTCATTCGAACGTCTGCAATGAACAACATAATTTAATTTATTAGTATACACATCAAAATTGCAGTATATTTTGTTCATTGTATCGGGATTTGTTGATTATTACGCTGCGCTTCAATTGAAGAAATAAGTGACCCTCTTTTGAAACAAGTACAACGACTCTTGAGGCCCTTTTTGCCTCTTAAACTGGGCATTCAATCAAATCTAATGGTGCCGATAAAACGGGCCACGTTCTTTGCCCTTCTTATATCTCGGGTTCCAAGAAAAATGAGTTTAAGGATATCGCAAAGCCTTCGTAATCGTGTGGCATATGTTGAGAGGTTTAATTTTCTCTTCCACCTTTGCTGCAGAGGAAAACTTGTATGAATCCCATTGTCTACGCACTGCGTTGTTACCCAATCTCTCGGATTTGCGATATAGTTAAATTCAAAACAAGTGTCTTCTGCTGAAACGGAATTTAATTTCTTTATTCTAACATTCTAGACAGGTTCTAATTGTTACTTCCGGGAGGCTAAACATGATTTTGGGTGCTGAGTTCTGTAGCCCATCTGAAAGTGTCCGCCAACACATTGCGTCTTATACCTGCATCCAAATAAGGATGC
Source organism: Mantis religiosa (assembly GCA_030765055.1). Taxonomy (NCBI): domain Eukaryota; kingdom Metazoa; phylum Arthropoda; class Insecta; order Mantodea; family Mantidae; genus Mantis; species Mantis religiosa. Next base: position 37,798,658 of record CM060949.1, on the reverse strand, counting down.
CTGGGTCTATAACTTTGATACTGCTGGTTTCATTTATTTAAATGTGGTTTCAGCCACCTTAGGCCTAAAAGGCTACCTGTCTGCCGTCGCAATTATTCACTTCCGCCGGTTTGCCTGCCACGTTTATATGTGATGCATAAACTAACATTGCATACAGGTATACGAACTGAGGAAACATTAGCATGCCTCTCCAGAGGTTTGTCAAATCTGATTTTACAACCGGCTCCAGGTCCTAGTCCTCGTCTTGTCCAACAGCGAACCACGTTTGGTCCCCAGATTTCTTGGGAGACCATTTCTTTAGGTGCAGCAGTTTACCACCAAGAAAAGCTGACTTACATTATGCCTAGGCCTCATTAGAATATGGCGCATGCTTCTTGACGCCTTAATCTTTCGTCATAATATCTTAAATTAATGAATATCACACTGTTTGTGTTATGTGAGTACCACAATGAAAGAGCAAAATTGAACATACCAGAGGGAAGGTAATAAAATGGAAAAGCAATACACCAATATCAAGAAAACAAGCGTGTAAGAGGAGGCAAGATATTTGGCGCTTTATGCTCTTCAAAAGAACCACGAAAATTGACGATGTTAACCATGGACATGACTTTGATAAAACTTAAAAGAAATTACGTTTATTTTAGCCATAGGCACAAAATAACAGTTATTTCCTTATCGTACTTACTCCATAGCGTAGTGAAAAAGTTATCAATGGTTATTCGAGAGTTCCTTTAGGGTAGTTCAGTGCTGAAGTGCGGTCACTTGTCCGTACAACCAATGAATCAGGGTAGATAGTCCCCTTTTCTTACCAACCTCGGTATTTAGCGTTTAAACCGCTAACAATATCTTACAATATTATTTCAAAAACCTAACATATATATAAATTAACAACACACACATTATAATACACCCCCTACCTAACCTCCCCCCCCCCCACACACACCGAACGATTATAGCCGTTGCGTAGTTTATAACTTAACTAGTCCAAATTTTGGTGTCACAGCTTCGAAGTTCTGTTAGGTATAATTTTATACAGCATTAAGTATTACATGGTTTTGTGATCAGCCAGCGCAGGAAGCACTGGTGTGTGAACCTCAAAAGTTGTTGGGAGGCACCGGCCATGAAAACAAAAGCATTGCTCCTTGCTCTTTATCAGTGAACCTACCTACCCTAGCCTACCTTTCAGGTAATGAGGCAAAGGGTAGTTGTTTGTGCGAAAGTCGACTAAAACTCTGACAGTTGCAAGGCTGTCTTCAGTGTAAAACTACACATTCCGTCCTACCAGGGAGGATTTTGCGCGTACTTAGATAGCAAATCCAAGCAATATGGAGCGCTATACGAACGCCGAAATGACGGGTATGGTTTTGATGGATAGAAGAACTGAAGGGAGTTCAATGAACGCACGATTAATTTAGTTTGATTAAAAATATGAATTGTAAAAATAGTTACATTATTGATAATATTTATTTGTTTAACTTCAGAGCATTTTGTTATGATTTTAATTGTGCAGTACTTTCAACCACTTACTGTAAATATTTACAGCTTCCTTTTCAGTTATATATGTTCTATTTAGTATAATCAAACACGTGAAATAAAATGCTCGTCTCATTGTATAGGCTATTTAGTTTTGGTTAATTTATCTACAATTCTTTGATGTTGCTTTCTGTTCTGTTTATCGTTTAATGCTTCCATCTTCAAACTCCTAACATTAACTTCCCTCTAAAAGGTATAAGTTGCATATGTCCACCAGTATATTTGCCATCATGGACTGCTATAACGGAATGTCGGAACACGCTAGACACTCATAAGCAATAATCAAGCAATAGTTTCTTTATTGCGGTTTCATAAACCGAAGAAATTCTTAATAGTAGCAAGCTACTGCAGAGTATGCCAGTAGTATGTTTACAAACAGCTACAGCACGCGGCACGGCATGTGACCTATAGCTGCGAACTCCAACAGCGTGAGGCACGCGTGGTTGTTCCTGTCACTGCCTAATCCACACTCATTCTGGAGCATTTTTATGTGGTTCTATTGGCGGTAAAGACTATCTATATGTGTCAGTTTGGAATTCCAGATTATAGTTAGTGGTGTTTACATTTATGGACCTCCTGTATAAGTCTGGTTGCTTAGGCATCACGCATCCCTCTCCAACTTTCCTTCCATACTGGGTAGATCTGAACCTAACAGTTACTGGTTTGCCTACAGGACCTAAAGCATTACTAGCCATAATAAAAGAATGCTTACTTTGGATATGCATTGGAATTGGTATTTTCTGGAAGTTCTTTAGCAGCAAAAATGTATTCTTAATACTTTTTGAAATCATTTTCATTATTTTAAATAATTACCGACAATTTTATAAACTTAAATTTTTACACTTCTTCCTACTTCCCATATTTTTGTATTTTAACGACATTTTTATATGTTTTCAGCATTGTTAGATGCCTTATCCTCACTTTAATGTAAATACTTTGATAATTTACAATGTTTTCATTCTTATAAGCTTTCAACCCTTTCATTGTCATGCCTTTCTTTTAAAAGGAAATCTATGGTGACGCAATTCAAAAGTTAGATCACCTTCTATACGAGTTTGCATTATTAAACCAAAAATTATTGCCAATATTTATGTAGGAACAAACTGGCGAATAAATAATTGCAAAATATCAAAACTGCCTCTCTATACTTAATGGCCAGCGGGAAGCATAACCGCATAAACGTCAGAGCAATGTAGGTACGCCTGTAGTTGCAAGTGCCTAAGGCAGAGCTACCGGCATCACGATAGTGCTATGTTGGAATCGTTAGGCACCCCGTCATCACTGACGTTATACGGTCGCCCTCCAAAACTCCCTTTATCCCTTCTTCCCAGGGGCCACACTGAAGCACAAGGAATCTAGCTAGGCCCATGCGCGGTTCTGTACTCTAGGCCCCTCCATCGGACTATTTCTAACTCCAGTCACAAGAGTCAGTACGAGGGTTTTTCAATAAAGAATGATCGTAATTTTTTTCGATAACGTACCTTTACTCATTCTCATAATAGTCCCCCTGAATGCGATGCACTTGTCCCAGCGTTTCTGCCAGTCTTCAAAGACATGTTGGAAACCATTTTTGAGAGATCCTTCAAAATCGCCTCCGCAGCCTTCACCACTGCTTCTGATGATGAATAATGCCTCCCACAAAGGCATTTCATCAAGTAAGGGAATAGAAAAATGTCACATGGGGCTGAATCCGGACTATAGGGATGGTGAGGGATGCACTTCACGTTCATTTTTGCAAGATATTCAGCAACAACATTGGCAATATGCGGCCGCACATCCAGCCTCCTTCACGGAAATGTGGTCTTTTGCACCTGATATGGACTTGCAATGCCTTCAGGATATCTCAGTAGTATTGTCCAGTTACTGATGTGTGTGCAGGTACAACATGCTGATAAACCATTCCATGATTCTCAAAGAATGATGACCATAACTTTCCCAGCAGAAGCAACACTGTTGCCTTTTTGGGGGTTGGTGATGAAGGAAATTTCCACACTGAGCTTTGCTGTTTGCTCTCAGGAACAAAATGATGTAGCCAAGTTTCATCAGCAGTGATTACGTTTGATAGAAACTCCGGATCTTCCTCTAACATCAACTTTAACTGCATGCAGACGTGCATGCACATGTCCTTTTATTCGGGAATCAACAGTCTTGGAACCCATCGTGCACAAACACGTCTCATGTGTAATGTTTTTTTCACTAACGTCTGGGTGGCACCCAATTAAATATTCAGTATTTCAGAAAGTGATCTTAAGGTAATTCGTCGATGCTCTCTCACAATGGCAGCAGCAGTGTTGATGTTTTCTTCCGTAAGAGCAGTAACTGGAGCACTGGGTCTACCTACCTTTGAAATTCATTGTCTCCCCTCTTTAAACATTTTAAAGCACCTTCGAGCTGTGCTGTGGGGAAGAACAGACCCCCTTAGGCCTCCTGTAACATTGTATAGGCCTCAACTGAAGATTTGTTGAGACAAAACCAGAATTTCAAAGCCGCATATTGTTCCTCGCGTGTTACTTCCATTGCAGCCATAGGCGGTACTCAACATGTCTGAACTCGCCTGGTTCTTACAGACAGGAACCAGGAGTATCAACAATGAAACTACTACGGCGTGTTTGTTTCACATTAAACTAACAAAATATAATATTGAATTTTAGTGCGAAAAATTATGACCGTAAAAAATTATGATCATTTTTTTTGAACAGCCGACGTATATAAATAAGTGCATAACAGAATGTTCATTACATGAAACTCCTTATTTTGTAGGCCAGTTGTACTAGTGGGGCTTCAGAGAGAGCCTGTCTTTAAAGCAAGATTTTTGTAGATATCACCATATCACCGCATAGAAGCCAATGTCAGTGGGCATTCCCAAATTGCATGTTTTGGGGTGCCAATGTTATAATTACACTATCAACGTCCAGAAATATAAAATGAGTAGTGATATCCACTTTTATTTCATTCTAAAAGGTTAACAAATAGAGTTAATTGTATAACTTATTTTCACAAATTACTTTACCTCTGTCAAATACATGAAAATACGTTTTATATTAAATCATGCATATGATATAATAGCTGCAATAGGAGTTGTGAAGATTTGCAGATAGTAGCGAAGTGCGGCAGTTGGATTGTCAGTAGCCCGGCCACTGATAACATGACGGCCGGCTGTTGATAAGGAGTCAGCCGACAAAACCGTGAAGCGGGTGTCGATATTTTCCGCCATTTGCTATATTTCGATTCTTTGGGTGTTGTTAACAGTACAGGTTTTCCTCCTCGCTATTTTTAAGGTGTAATAGGTATATGCTTCTGCTTCCAGCATTTATAAATATGGAACCAACAATTTGTTGTTAAGAAGTAATGAAGTAAATTCTCAAATTACAAATACTTGCTTTATTTAATATTCCTAATTACGATTTAATAGTATTAGTATATAATTAACAGAATATAACTTAGTATAAATAGTTCTCTCGTTAATACGTTATCTACTTTTGTGATAGGAGTTTCTCCTTTGGTTCGGTCGGTCTTCTAACTCTGAGTAATGGTGCTCTTCAGAATTGGAAATGAACTGTTCTTTCACACTAGCCGTCTGTATGACGAATTATAGAAAGGGAGTCAGACTGAACAATTCCATGAAATAGTCGGGATTTGAACCACGGAACTTCCTGTCTCAATCCGGCTGCTCTTACCATGGGCAGCGTAACAACATGTAATTAATTCTAACTTTCCACTCTTCAGGGTTGGTTACCATATAAAATTCGCAATACCGTTGTTAGTCATTTGATAATGTTGGTAACTTCACTCGAGTTTGCCTTTATTTTCTATTGCTGTTTACACCGGTAAAAATAAATATGTATTTTAGTTAATTGATGGAAATTAATCATTTCTCCACACTAGCCGTATATAGGCTAAGATATTTGATGGATAGAATCAACATGAAAAATTCAATGCCATGGCCGGGATTTGAACCACGGATCTCCTGGTTTCCGTCCAGTCGCTCTTAACCTTTGAGCTACCATGGCCAACGTGCCAGGAGATCCGTGGTTCAAATCCCGGCCATGGCATTGAATTTTTCATGTTGATTCTATCCATCAAATATGTATTTTGTTTGGTTAACGATGTTCTCAATTAATAAGATCATATTATAGCCCCAGTGTACCCGATCTTAACATATTTGCAATGAATTGTCAAATTTACATTTTCTTAACACATGATCAGTAATATTTAACAGACTTAGTTATCTAGAATACAATCCAGTCCTCTTGAGATTAAAAGATAACAGAAACCCTTAGTTTAATCCTGCATATCAGGATAAAGAAACAGGATAAAGATTGTGTTTTACTGTCTTCTTGCCCAGTATACGAAGATGGTCTGAAAAGTTTCCAACCTCAAAATGAAGATGGCAGCACTCGTAAATAAAAGCTAGCGAATTTCGTTGTGCATCTGTTGACTGTTATTCAACAATTTTGGACGCTCAGTTTTTATGTAACTGTCATTTGACTCAGGTGATGTGAGTGTTTTTATGAAAATGGACGAAATAGAGTATCCGGTTGTCATTAAATATTTCTTTTTGAAAAGGAATACGCCTACGTAAATCAAAGATGAGTTGGATTCTGTGTATGGGGACTCTGCACCATCATTTACCACAGTGAAATTTTGGGAAGTTGAATTTAAACGTAGCCGTGGAGACGAAGAACGGGACGTCCAATAAGTGTAACTACCGACGAAAATATCGCCAAAGTTCACCAAATGTTGTTAGACGACCGCCGAATTAAAGTGAGAGAGTTTGGACTGTATTTTTGTTTCGGGCGTATAATAGTGTATCCAAGTTTCATCTACAGTATTTAATTGGTGGCAAAACTTGGATTTATTGCGCCTAAACTGCTTTGGAAACATTCATTCGAACATGTTTTTGGTCTAACGTGAGCAAACGCGGCACACAACGCGCGGACATCTTTCTCATGTCTAAATGTTGATTTAATATGTGACAAATACGTACTTTTCACCCGTATTTTAAAATAGATGTTACTAATAAAGCAAGTTGGGTTTCTATCGAGTACTGTTATTTGTTACACGTCGCAAAACAAGTTGGATACTGATGCGTGAGTTTGGATTTGACGGGCACTTACATTAATTGTTAAGCATGTTTTCGCTAACATAGAGACAGTTCAATATAGTTCAGTGATTCGGTTTTTACTTTTGGATGGATAAATTTGCGAGGAGTTAAAAGCGAAATTGGATGCTCTTTATGACAACAGTTAAGATATTGGTTCAGCGACTTCAAACGTGGTCAAACATCCGTATTAAATGAGGAGCCTCTAGTACGCTCACAGATGTGGTTAATGAGAAAGTGATTGAAGAAGTCCATCATATATTTCTCGCTTACCGTCGGACAAAAATTTGCGAAGTGACAAGGGTTACTGGAAACGGCAATCTATATTTTGCATATGAGTTGCCGATAAAGAAAGACTGCGCGATGGCTCCTACGCTTGCTCACAATGGGCAATAGGCGGGGCTTTCAATTTCCAAGTGGTTTGTAGCTAAATCAGAAGGCTCTTTGTAAGTTGTCACTGTCAATGAAACCGGAATATTTGAATAGGAATATTAAGAAACCCCACATGTCCAAAAACTGAATTTTTCAGGAGATATAAAAACATTCAAGTTCTTAAAATCACGATTAAATTCAGTTTTTGTCCTCGTTTTTCGTTGAAATGAGCGTAGAGGGAACATACCATTGCACTGTAGACATTCTTGATCCATTTTCTTGAAATTATGTTAACATTTATTTAGTGAACATGTGGGTTTTCTCAATATTTTGTAATAAATATGCCTAAATTATTACTTAACCTCACTATATAGCTGACAAGGGCAAAAGTGAAACAAATCGTGACAAACATAGCTGTATGGCATTATATTCTACACAAGGTTCATTCTTTGACACATGTTGGCCAATTGTATATGTCTGAATGATTTCATCTTTTGTTAAGAATGGCACAAATTGTCTTAGGTGTTTATGTGTGCTCTTCCTCACATTCTGCACTGACATCACCACTGTCTCATATTTTATCAACAATAACAATCGATTAAATCCAAGAATAGGAGGCGGATTATTGTTATCTGTGTTTGAAACAGTACTGGTAAATTAAAATAATGAGAGGGCCCATATCCTTTGCACATGTGGGGAGTTTTCCTTCGTCTTCGCTGGGACAATGACTGCATACAGCACAGAAAATGTCAGAACATCATGGGTTTCTCTAGATTATGATCAGCCTATATATTTAAAGTACAATGTCAGAGGTAATTCAATTTTGTAAAAGAAAATGGACATGTGGGGTTTCTCAATATTCCCATTCAATATCACTAGGAAACCAAGCAACAAGCATAACAATGAGTTGCTTCCAGTGAATCTACTTCAGTGAAAGCAAAGACGGCCTCATTGGACAGAAAAGTGATGGAATATTTTATGTGAAGAATGTCATACTCATTCACTTCTTAGAAAACTGAAAAACTATTATTGAACAATACTACAAAAGTTACTTGCACGATTCGACAATGAGTTGAAGACATCTCCAACTGATAAAGAAAACGGGGCTGTTTCTCCACGACAACACACCAGCACATTAATCTTGTGTATTCGTCACCAAACTGCATGAATTGTGTTATGAATTGCTGCTGCACCTTTTATATTGCCTGATCTTAGATTTTTTTGCTTTCTGCGAGTTCTACTCTTTTCTAAACATAAACAAATGGCTCGTGGGAACAAAATTTAAATCAAACGAGACCATTGACGTTAGGGGAACATTTTGCCGAGTTGACAATTTCTTTCTTGGAGTGGTTAAATATTGGAAGGAACGTCGGAAGAATATATATAAAGTCCTTAAAGCGGACCACGAGAAATGAATAATTAATGTTTTAAACAAATTGCCGTATTTGTTTCTAACATGGGCAGCTATTGAACTATCCTTTAAGCATCCAAAAATTTAAATTTTAATACTCCTTCAAACTTTTTCTCTCCATTTGAAGCAGAAGTTGCTGCTCAAAGTTTTCAAAAGTAATTTTAAATACCAAAATAGTAATACAGATGAAAAAATTTTAAGTGGTGGGTCCGTATGGAGGTACAAAGTACTGTGCTGAAGTGTTTCTCACGGTTTGATATATGTAGCATGTGTGACAGAATATTTTAAACAACTTTTAATTTAAAATGGATGAAAAGTTGTTAAGCCACTTGACTTAACAGCTTCTGATTTTAATGTTAGAGTTTTTCCATTATATAATATTATAATATGTAGCCATGAATAAACTATTACTTCATTTTCACCAAAACATCTCTACTATTGACTAATCCAGTATGCACTTTCTGAATTGGCATGCAACATTGTCATCAAAATATCACTCCATCTCTACTACATCATCTTCTACGTCACTTCCATATGTCATTGTGTCATAAGAAGTGGCACCTTCTGGCAGAGTGACGTGTTCCAGTAGTGAACGAACATCATAATATTTTGCCTTCTTAATCTTCCGAAGCCTATCTGGTGTGTTTATCGCACTATTACATGTCTTATGTAAGGCTTGGAGCCTCACTACTCTCCTCAAAAGAGACTGGGGATGATAAAGTGAGGCAGACATTGTGTGACGAACTTCTGGTACACATCCTCTTTGGAAATACACACCCCGGATTAAAGTGAATTCAGGAATACTTCTTACAAGGACATGGTCGAGGGTATCTTTGAAGTCAAAAACTTCAAAGACTGGAGTTCCATCATGTTCCCCGTTATCGGTCAGTGGACGTTTGACATGGAGAACATCAATGGGCTTCTTCTGTAGTAAATCTTTGAACAGTTTCACCCATGTGGAAGGGACTAAGATTTTATCCATTGATTGTTTCTTCTTCTCACTCAATATTGCCCAAAATTCTGTCAATAGGCATGAAAGACTGCCTTGGTATTAGAAAGTACAGTAGAAAATGCTACGCTGATACAAAGTGAGGGAAAACAACTGCGCAGGTAAAATGAACAATGACTAATCTGTTCGATTGAGTATAGTAAAATACGGTGATAAAAATGAAATGACAAAGAAAATCGAACTGATCACATGACTGAGGTATCTAAGTGAAGTCACAGTAAAAGTTGAACCACGTGGTTTACATTAGTGAAGTGACTGTGGAAACTTGCTGACATAACTGTGAAAATTGAATAAAATCTTAATATTTTCAAGAATATTACACCTTCGAATTGGGAAATCATTAACTGCACTTTGTTAATTAGAATTTTGGCCTCAGAAAACGACACTTTTGCCCCCATGTTGACAACTTGGTGAATTTTAAATAATATTCAAGACAGGAAGAAGACGTGGGAGGCAGGCGAAGGGAGTGCAGGAAGAATGACGCGAGCGGAAGGTTTAATAGTAGGTAGGGGGAACCGCGTGGGGATAAGACGGAATGGCCACGTGCGAGAAACACAAGCAAAGAATACGGATAGGACGAAGGCAACGTGAAATTACCCTCCGTCCACACAGTGAAAAGTAAAGCTGAAAACACAGCTGTCGCTTTCAATTTTACATTTTGTTCTCAGTGCCGCTATAATAAGAGATGTACTCTTGACATCGATAATGCTAGTAGCAAACATAAAGATGCTCCACACACTTAGACATTAACTGGTAAGGGTACAATTAATGCATTTTATAATTAAACTGACATAGCTATAAAACTGAACCAAATCCTATTAGGTGAATTACTACACATGGAGAACTATTCTGATGTCTCTGAATGGCTAATGTGAGACCTGAATCAATACCTACTGGATGGAAGCAATGCAGCGGTCGTATCCTTTACTAGCTGGAGTAGAGTTCGCTGCTACTACGATTCCCTCTAGCGGGAATCCATTCATATCTCACTTTAGCCAGACACATCAGAATATCTTATTTGTGAGCCAAAAGCTCGAATATGCATCTATTATTTGGAGTCCTAAGACAATAAAGCAAAGGAGATAAGTTGGAATGTACAAATTATAGAGGCATATCATTATTGTGTAATTGTAAGTGTTGACGATGTTACTTAAGGATAGACTAGAAAAGTATACAGAACAAATAATAGGCAAATATCAGGCAGGATTTAGAAAAAGTAAATCAACAAAAGACCAATTATTCACAGTTAAGATAATTTTAGAGAAATGATGGGAGCATAAAGTAGACGTGTACCAGCTTTTCATAGATTTTAAACAAGCGTATGACTCCATAAGTAGAGAGAAATTATACAATATCATGTTGAATTTCCGGATACCAAAGAAACTGGTGAGATTGGTTAAAGTAACCATGGATAATTCAGCTTTCAGAATCAAAATACAAGAAGAACTCACTGACATGGTATATAGAACAAAAGGCTTAAAAGAAGGGGATGGGCTGGCCTCATTGCCCTAGAGCATGTAACAAGGCAGTTAAAGATAAATACAGATGGAACCCTAATACACAAATTAGTACAATTAGTGGCTTATGCTGATGACATAAATATAATGGCAAGAACAAAAAGAGATTTAACTCAAACCTTCCAAGAACTACAGGATAACGCACAGGAAATTTGTTTACAGATAAATATGGAGAAAACTAAAATGTTAATACAGACACGTAAGGCTAACTTGAACAATAACAGACAGCAGATAGACCTAATAAAAGTAAATGCAGTTCAATAATTTACATATTTAGGTACAATAATTAGTAACGATAATAATGGAATATATGCGATAAAGAATATGCAGTCAAAGGCAAATAAAGCATATTTCACATTATTACCAATATTCAGGTCTAAAGATATACACAGACAAACAAAATTACGTTTGTATAAAACAATAATAAGAGCAATATTGACATATTGATGTGAATTATGGGTAATGACAAAGAAAATGGAGAATATATTAAGTGCCTTTGAAAGAAAGATTTTGAGAAGAATCTTAGGCCCAGTGAATGATAATGGGTTATGGAGACATAGATATAACAGCAAAATACATGACATATATAAAGAGCCAAATATAACAAGAATAGTTCAATTAAGAAGACTTCAGTGGGGTGGTCATGTATTACGAAAGAATGACCAAAGTATACCCTTAAAAGCGTTAAAATGCAAAATGTTTGGGAATAGAGCAGTTGGCAGACCAAGGGAGAGATGGTTTGATGGTATGAGAATAGATGCAAGAAACTTACTGAATAGCAGGAATCTGGAAAGAGCTGCAATAAATAGGGAAGAATAGAGGCAACGCTTAAGAGAAGCCAAGGCTCAAGTTGTGCTGTAGCGCTACGGAAGAAGAAGACAATAAAGCATATCCACACAATAGAAAAAGTATAGTGAAATTTTCTAAACTATATGCTTTTAAAAGAACTGGATATCACCCTACTTACACAAATTATAAAACTCTTTTAGAAGTATTTAAATTTAAAACGTTACATTTTAGAAGAGGCATTGATTCGATTATTGACGATATTAATATTACAACAAATATATTATTTTATGTACCCAATAAAATAAGCAGATTCAAGAGGCTTTTCTTCACCTCCAGAGCAAATACAGAAATCCATAAAAATCCTTCGTTACACAGAATTATGTATTTATATAATAAACTTCGATGTAAATATTTTCAATATGTCTGTGACTCAATTCAAAAATGACATAATTACTATTTATTTGTAGACAAGTAAATTACTAAAGATGATAACAGTATATTCACTTTAATTAGTAATAGTAGTAAAATTACTTAGCATGCCACCTTCACATTTTCCCCCTTTTTCCTCGTTTTATAATGGTTTCTATTATTTATTTTCCCTCTCTGTATTACTTTGTGTTAATTTATGTTTTTCTTGTGTTGTATTTGTATAATTACTATGTGTAAATAATATATATGATGAACATTGTAATTGGGTTTATAAGCCTGTTATGTTCATAATAAATACACAAATAAATAAACAATAAATATCTCCACCACGTGGAGAAAGTCATGTTATAGGAGCTACTTCCATTTTACTGCTACGAATACATTAGTTATGATATCAGTCTAATCACAAAATGAACTGTATACAGCAGGTAAACACATGGACAGGCGTGTGACAAACTGATATGTTGTTACCAACTTATGTTATCTGTAGTAACCATGGGTTCAAAACAAGCGCTTGAATTTGCTTAGAAACAGTTCCCTTTATAACTTCGTTTTTTTTTTTTTTTTTTGAGGATTTTCCAGTAAAATAACTCGGCCCAGTTATTCACACTATTGTCTTCACTTTGATTATTTTCACGTAACTGAAATTTATCTGCTACTTCATTTGTATTTACCACTGCATTTCCCTCCCACGGTCTCCACATCGTGACACACAACGAATTTCTGCACATAATGAAACAGATCAACTGGAAGTTGGAACGTTGGCAAATGAGACTCCACGTGGAGTAGACATGCGACTGTCACTTCGAGAAAATCAGGGTTCTTATTGGTCCTCAACGACAGTGTTCCATTTCTGAAGTGTGGAGATAGATTTATGACGGTCATTAGTGGGCGGGAAGGTCAGGTCCCTTGAGGTCCCTTTGAGTGGGAACTGCACACACGTTAACTAAACAGACTTTACCACTGTCGTGGTGTTAGGAGATTCTTGTTCCTCTATCCCATAAGGTCGGGCCTTATGAATCTGAAGCTTTGGATCTGATAGAGAACCAGGATAGGTGGTCAGCCCAATGCCTGCTGTGCAGGTGAAGGAAGTGGGTGATATAAGGGAGAAATAAATGATAGGAAAGATGATGGTGGAGCAATTGGTAGAATGCTGACGGGACAAACACGTCCCGGTACCATGTTGTCCACCACAAAACTCACTTTGCGGTCGCCTGGGATCAAACCCGTGTCGCCTTGGTGAGAGCCAAGTGGTCTAACCACTCAGTCATGGCGCGGCCAAATTCCTAATATACTATATTATTAATTCCAATTTTGAAGATGAACCTTTAATAAAGCTATACATAAACATTTTATAAAATAACACAAACAGTGAATATATCCACAGCAACTGTTTCAATATTATTTAAATATTACTATGTAATATATAGGAATATATAGGACAAACCAGAAGGACCATCGCTACCAGAATAAGCGAACATGAACGGAGCATTCGTTTAATGCAGCCCAAGAAGTCTGGACTGGCAGAGCATTGTTTTGATAACGACCATAGAGCCAACTTTAGGGAGACGACCATCTTGGCAAAATGCAACAATTACTGGGAGCGGAGAGTTAAGGAGGCTTTGGCCATTTCCTCCCAGCAGAGCACGCTTAATCGTGCTGCTGGATGTCAGTTCAGCTCCTCTTGGAAACCGGCATTAAAAATGGAAATCCGTCGAATTAAGAAGCAAAGATCAATAGAGCTTGATACTCAAGTTAAGTACTTACGTTTCTTTGACCCAATTAATTTTCTATACTCACGCCCTTCTCCTGACCTGGCATTTAATTTACTGAAAGCAGTCTTTTGTTCAGTGATGCGAGTATTGATAGAGTCTTTCCTTTGTTTATATTTGTATTATATCCAGTGATACATTTGTGGTTATAACATTTATTAAAATATCCGATGGTGGGAGAGATGTACGCTCCCGAAACGTCGATTTCTAATCGTCTTTTCATCTGGCTTGTTTCCCGAGAAGATCTCTAACATATTAAATTATTATTTCCATATACATACATATGAAACTGTTCCATTACACAGAATAACAATGCTAGATTGTGAATTTTAAAGCCAGCAGATAGTCATTTCTTTCGTTTCCTGAAAAATGTAATTGTGTGCCCTTAACAACTTCTTGCTTTGGATCACCGATTTTTCTTCTTTTTTGTTTACGTAAATCACATCTTGTCAATTATTATTAACACTTGTAACGTAACGTGACATGGAATTAGGTTTCACGTGTAAACTGACCAGACTAATCTGTTCGATAAGTGAGGTAGAAGATGAGCTACAGAAATTTTAATATATGTGTTATCTGATGCAAGGGCTTCCACAAAGAATTACAATAGTACCGCCATCACCACTGACATCTGACATCACGAAAACATAGAATATATTATTTTGTGAGAGATTTAAGAAATCGTGTTTTAAATTTATGTTTTTATATTTTAGGTGATCTTATGAGGACAGGAGAAATGTCTTGTTTATAAAGTAATGTTGAACATAAAGTCACATAATCACAAGATCCATCCAGAGATACTAATAAAGGAGGCATGTTTAAGTCTTTCCACCTTTACTGTTCTTCAGTTTGCCTACCCTTCAAGGAGCTTGTATTTTCAAGCAGTGTCGCCGTAAAGTACGACTACCCGCCACACAGATAATGGAGGGTGGAGGAAAGTAGGAGAAAGAAACCCCAGGTCACAAATTGGTTTACCTGGAACAGAATGTTCACTTACATGCTACACTCCTGGAAATTGAAATAAGAACAATGTGAATTCATTGTACCAGGAAGGGGAAACTTTATTGACACATTCCTGGGGTCAGATACATCACATGATCACACTGACAGAACCATAGGCACATAGACACAGGCAACAGAGCATGCACAATGTCGGCACTAGTACCGTGTATATCCAACTTTCGCAGCAATGCAGGCTGCTATTCTCCCATTGAGATGATCGTAGGGATGCTGGATGTAGTCCTGTGGAACGGCTTGCCATGTCATTTCCAGCTGGCGCCTCAGTTGGACCAGCGTTCGTGCTGGACGTGCAGACCGCGTGAGACGATGTTTCATGCAGTCCCAAACATGCTCTATGGGGGACAGATCCAGAGATCTTGATGGCCAGGGTAGTTGACTTACACCTTCTAGAGCACGTTGGGTGGCACGGGATACATGCGGACGTGCATTGTCCTGTTGGAACAACAAGTTCCCTTGCCGGTCTAGGAATGGTAGAACGATGGGTCGGATGACGGTTTAGATGTACCGTGCACTATTCAGTGTCCCCTCTACGATCACCAGATGTGTACGGCCAGTGTAGGAGATCGCTCCCCACACCATGATGCCGGGTGTTGGTCCTGTGTGCCTGGGTCGTATGTAGTCCTGATTGTGGCGCTCACCTGCACGGCACCAAACACACATACGACCATCATTGGCACCAAGACAGAAGCGACTCTCATCTCTGAAGACGACACGTCTCCATTCGTCCCTCCATTCACGTCTGTCGCAACACCACAGGAGGCGGGCTGAGCGATGTTGGGGCGTGAGCGGAAGACGGCCTAACGGTGCGCGGGACCGCAGCCCAGCTTCATGGAGACGGTTGTGAATGGTCCTCGCCGATACCCCAGGAGCAACAGTGTCCCTAATTTGCTGGGAAGTGGCGGTGCGGTCCCCTACGGCACTGCTTAGGATCCGACGGTCTTGGCGTGCATCCGTGCGTCGCTGCGGTCCGATCCCAGGTCGACGGGCACGTGCACCTTCCGCCGACCACTGGCGACAACATCGATGTATTGTGGAGACCTCACGCCCCACGTGTTGAGCAATTCGGCGGTACGTCCACCCGGCCTCCCGCATGCCCACTATACACCCTCGCTCAAAGTCCGTCAACTGCACATACGGTTCACGTCCACGCTGTCGCGGCATGCTACCAGTGTTAAAGACTGCGATGGAGCTCCGTATGCCACGGCAAACTGGCTGACACTGACGGCAGCGGTGCCCAAACGATGCGCAGCTAGCGCCAATCGACGGCCAACACCGCGGTTCCTGGTGTGTCCGCTGTGTCGTGCGTGTGATCATTGCTTGTACAGCCCTCTCGCAGTGTCCGGAGGAAGAATGGTGGGTCTGACTCACCGGCGTCAATGTGTTCTTATTTCCATTTCCAGGAGTGTATTTTGAAGACCATGTGTGACAGCAATCTGACGGCTTTTGACCACTGATTGTTTAAATCAAATCACATGTTGACAGTTTCATGGCGAATGTTTATTACTTTATTTATACAGGTAAATTGACCAACAATATACCATATTATAACACCACAATTAAAAATGGAATTACTTGAAAATTAAATGCTACAAATGACTTTCATTTCTGTGAAGACAATCTGCCGCTTCCAATACACAGCTACAAATGAAGTCGTTTCAGCTTTATAAATATCTTCTGCTATTTATTTCTTATGGACGATTTGAATAAACCTTCTCTACAAATACCCACAGAAATATATGAGTCTCTTTAGGATCACACAGTGGTTTCTCTCTTACTATTTTCTTTTTGAGATAACTAAATTCACAACAAAAAAACTTAAAACTGCCAGGTTTACTGTGGGACCATTTTTATGTAATCATTTAGCTATAATCTGTATGAATTTAAGGATTATTTAAAGATAAATTTAAATGGAAATTAATTACATCGTTTAAGTACTTTAAGGCCCGGGCTTTCATAGTTAACCACTATTAGGTCAATTAATGGAAATTGATTGTTCTTTCACACTGGCCGTGTGTAGGCTAAAGTATGGAAATATTTAGTCAGAGTGAAAAATTCAATGCCATAGCCGGGATTTGAACCACGGATCTTCTGGTTTCAGTCCAGTCGCTCTAACCATTGAGCTACTATAGCCAACGTACAGACATGATATTAAATTCTCCAACTGATTTGTGTTTTTCCCGATAAACCACTTAGAGGAGTTCTCATAAACACATGAGACAACTACCTTAATGGCGACTTACAACGTGTAAGTACTTTAAGGCCCGGGCTTTATAGTTAACCACTATTCGGTCAATTAATGGAAATTAATTGTTCTTCTCACATTGGCCGTGTGAAGGCTAAAGCATGGAAAGGTAGAGTGTGACTAAAAATTCAATGCCTTAGCCATAGCCGGGATTTGAACTAGAAGATCCGTGGTTCAAATCCCGGCTATGACATTGAGTTTTTCAGTCTGACTCATCGCTCTCATAAATTTAAATGTTACAAACAATTTGACGCTATGAATCGTAAGCTGACAATATTTAACAAAAATAGAGGTTTATGTAGTACAAAATGGCACATTATTTGTTCATTTTATATACCTCATAACTTACTTAAATAATATAATAACTTTCCTATGCACAATTTATAAGTTTCCATTGAAACATGCTGTACTTTCTGTCTGTGCGCATTACGAAGCAAGTGTAGAGTAATTGAGGCTATATAATCTGCATTAATTACATTTTGGCATAACGGTGAAAGATTGTAAATTAATTGTTCTTTCACACTAGCCGTGTGTAAGACGCAATATGAAACGGTAGAACCAGACTGAAAAATTCAATGCCATAGCCGGGATTTGAACCACGGATCTTCTGGTCTCCGTCCAGCCGCTCTAAATTGAATTTTTCAGTCTGGCTCTACCCTTTCATAGTTCTTCCTACACACGGCTATTGTGTAAGAACAATTAATTTTCATTAATTGTACCTAATAGTGGTCAGAACTATAAAGCCCGGGCCTTAAAGTACTTACAGCATAGTAAGTCACCATTAAAATAGTTGTCTCATGTGTTTATGAGAACTTCTAGTGGTTTACCGGGAAAAACACGAGTCAGTTGGAGAATTTAATGTCATATCGGCAAGTTGGCCATAGTTGCTCAATGGCTTAGAGCGGTTGGACGGAGACCAGAAGATCCGTGGTTCAAATCCCAGCTATGACATTGAATGCTTCAGTCTGGCTCTATCTTTCATGGTGAAATAATTGTTTTCTAATGCCATTTAATCGTATTTAAAGTGCAACAGAACATTTCAACCAGTAAACTTAAGAACGTGATCGTAATACATGGTGTTGCCTTCTGACCTCGGTGATGGGACTTGGCAATTTATTTTACGCGTTATTTAAGAAGAACGTTTACAATAGATGTCACTTCCATAATCAATGTTATCACAATAAACTTAAGAACTTTTGAGCTATTTTATAAATATTCATAATTATGATATTCACAAATACCACAGTGAATACTATAGCAGACACTTTTGATCAACAACTTTATTTGTGAATCCCAGAAGAAATGACTAAGAAAGAAATCACTGTTTTTTTTTTCTCTAACGCCATGCACTGTAGAATGCTACGCTGCGACAAAGTGAGGTAAAACGATTGCACACATAAAATCAACAATAACTAATCTGTTCGATTGGGCATACCATAAAAAGACGATGAAAACGATCAATAAGAAGAAAATAGATGACAATATATGAGAATACATTTCTTGCTATGGGCTTGAGGAAATGATAAATTAGAAGGACATTCGGGGCAGAAATAATATAAAGAGATAAAGAGGAAGACGAGGAAACAAGAAGGAATGAAGGAGGAAATATTTGTAGTGAAGTAGTGAAGGTCAAGGTTAAACTGTACGAGGGCTGTTCAATAAAGAATGATCATCATTTTTTTACGGTCATAATTTATCGCACTAAAATTCAATCTTATTATATTCTATTAGCTTAATGTGAAACAAACACGCCGTAGTAGTTTCATTGTTCGTACTCCCGGTTCCCGCCTGTGAGAACCAGGCAAGTTCAGAGATGTTCAGCATCGCCTACCGCGGCAATGGAGGTAACATGAAGTTAAAGTTGATGTTAGAGGAATATCCGGAGTTTCTTTCAAACGTAATTATTGCGGATGAAACTTGGCTACGTCATTTTGATCCTGAGAGCAAACAGCAAAGCTCAGTGTGGAAATCTCCTTCATCACCAACCCCCAAAAACCAAAAGTGGTTGCTTCTGCTGGGAAAGTTATGGTCATCTCTTTCTTTGATATTCATGGATTGGTTTATCAGCATGTTGTACCTGCACACACATCAGTAACTGGACAATACTACAGGGATGTCTTGAAAACATTGCAAGTCTATATCAGGCGCAAAAGACCACATTTCCATGAAGCAGGCTGGATGCTGCACCACGATAATGCGCGGCCGCATATTGCCAATATTGTCGCTGAATATCTTGCAAAAATTAATGTGAAGTGCATCCCTCAGCCTCCCTATAGTCCGGATTTAGCCCCATGTGACTTTTTTCTATTCCCTAACTTGAAGAAAGGCCTTCGTGGGAGGCATTGTCCATCATCAGAAGCAGTGGTGAAGGCTGCGGAGGCGATTTTGAAGGATATCTCAAAAAATGGTTTCCAGCATGTCTTTAAAGACTGCCAGAAACGCTGGGACAAGTGCATCGCATTCAGGGGAGACTATTTTGAGAAGGACCATAGAAATTACGAGACTGAGTAAAGGTACGTTGTGAAAAAAGTTGTGATCATTCTGTATTGAACAGCCCTCGTATTTAACTACTGCTAAAGTAATTGTTTCATTTCTAGATGTCGCTAATATAATGTCGTAAACTTAAACTGGATATTTTTAAATGAAGAAACAAAATAATGAAACATGTATATCGGAGAAGAGAATGTTTAACGAAGTAATAATTTTTCGAAAAGCTATTATATCATGACCACTGTTACTTAGATACAACTTGGAATCTCTTTTGCTACAAATACTTCAACATATTTTTCCTTACGAATTCCATCAGCTAGAGGACTTTACAGAATGTAACAAAAACAGTTGAATGCAATAAAAGACATTCTAACGTTGCCATAGCTGTTTGAAGCTTTAAATCGCTATCAAATGCAAGCTGAAGATTTTTGCCATTATATTAAGTTGATCGCCGACAAAAGAACCATTCTCTTTTATGTAAAAGGTATAAATGCCGCTTTCTGGGATCAAGAGAGGTCGAAGATTGGGTAAAAAGACTTCGAAAATGGCGCTTAAATGTAAGTTAAGTTGCAGATTAAGCCGAAGTTGAGATTTTGATCAACATTCGCTGAAATGAAGTCCGTAGAAGTTTCTGAAAATGACGTCAATTCGTGTTTGCGATTTAAATTCGAATAATATGGCGCGAGAATGCGCCTTCTCTACATGGGCAAGTACGATGCCATTGCTTCGTGCTGAACGTCGGTCCTAATACAGAAATCTATTCCCTACCTCTCTCTCTCTCTCCCTCCTCACTCTCCGTCTCTCTCTTTCTTATGCCGGATTTCACCAACAAATGTTAAGACTTAACACGCGTTTAGCAATAGTTAAAACAAAAATTGCATTTCACCAACAAGTGTTAAATCTCATGTTAAACTAACACACCGAATTTGTAATGTTAAGTCCTTAACAACTGTAAATAGTCAAGATGGCGAGCATGAACTCAGCTGTTGATGTCGATTTGCTATATTTAAGACCGTCTAATGGCATTCATAATAGAGTACGGCCAATGAGGAGAAACGATTTTGAAGAACTATCCGAAGAAAATTGTTTTACGGAGGTATAGGCTGTCGAAACATGTTGCTGTGAAGTTTACTGCGGAAGTACAAGAGAGGTTAGAACATGCATCGAAAGGAATATGGCGATCTCGCCTTTGCTTCAAGTATCAATAACCTTGCGATTTTATAATTCACTGAATTATGTGGATAATACACTGTCTACCTCCCGTGTTGAAACGTTCAAGTCACTTGTCGTTCTTCGCTCCTCGTTTTAAATTTACGTAATACTGAGTTAGAACATGCAACGAAAGGAATATGGCGATCTCGCCTTTGCTTCAAGTATCAATAACCTTGCGATTTTATAATTCACTGAATTATGTGGATAATACACTGTCCACCTCCCGTCTTGAAACGTACAAGTCACTTGTCCTTCTTCGCGCCTCGTTTTAAATTTACGTAATACTGACAAGTTGTTTGGTGCTTGCAGTACTGACACATGCGTATGAATTAAATTCGTTTCCAATATTTTCCCCGCGACATCTTTCTCTTTTACATTCACTGCATCCGTCCTCCTATTTTCCACGATATCCTTACACTTAGTCACCATTTCAATTAACAATTCTTTCTCCATCGATGAGAAATTTGTCTCACGGCTTTATTTATGGTTTTGTTCATCCGCCATTTGTGCAGATGAAAATGAAAACAAAAACGCATCGGAGTACGTTCAGAAAATCATCCATAGCCTTCTATAGCTGTGATATTTACAAGTTTCTTGGCGTTAACACAGGTTTGTTAACATTTTAAGAAAACAGGTTGGTGAAGTGCAAGAAATTTAACATTAGCTTTAGCGTTGTGACAGTTGTTACGTTACATTTGTTAACGTCGATTTTAACATCTATTGGTGAAATCGGGCATTACAGTACAAGTTATAAACATTGCCGTTGTTTTTAAAGAAATCCTTTTACACTTAACCTATTTATCATATTTTACTTTGCTTTTCCTTTCTTTCTATTTATCACGCAGTGTTTGAGGCACCTGTTCCTATACAACTACATGGCAAAGCGAGAAGGCATATCGGAAAGAATTCGCAACACAGAGGTTTCTACCGCAGCTTATCGCACGTATACCTGGTGGGATCAAACCCGGGCCGCTTTCCGTAGCCATGGACCATAGCCCGCTACGCCACGGTATAGGATTCCCTTATCTATCAGTAAACAAAATATGAGTACTACATGATAAAGCGAGAAAGACAAAAATTCGCAACACAGAGATGTTTACCTCAGCTTATCGCACATACACAGTGAGTCCAATGTATGTATAGTCTGTTCAGATATAATCATGTCTTCTGGACAGCCATGTGTCATACATCGGCAGGCGCGAGAAAACATATATAAACACACGAGGCTTCCAATCGCCCTATTTGTGTTTCGAAACTTATTGTCCATCAACATAATAATATTTCACTCTTCTAATCGATCAGATAAACCTCGATAAGAAATGTGTGTGGTGCTTAACGCCCGCCTTTACTACGTACGGCACCGCAGGCGATGACACTGATGATACATGAAATGAAGATGGAGCACCGGTGGAATGAGATGGCGGGGGAAACCGGAGATCTCGGAGAAAACCCGCCCCAGTGCAGTGTTGTCCACCACAAATCTCACTTTGCGGTCGCCTGGGATCGAACCCGGGCCGCCTTGGTGATAGCCAAGAGGTCTAATCACTGAGCCACGGCGCGGCCACACCGATAAGAGACGATCGCAGCGTTAGTCACCTGAAGGTCGATACGCCTCAACGCTCTGTTGCCCGCCTCGGTAGCGTAGACGGTAGCATGTCTGCTTCACGTTCAAGAGGTACCGAGTTCGAATCTCGGTCAGGGTGAGTTACCTGGATAAAGTTTTTTCCAGGGTTTTCCCTTATCCTCCAAGACGAATGTCGGGTAACTCTAAGCTCCATGGACCCCGGACTCATTTGAGCATCATTTCACCCAATTCATTCACCGTCCGATATGACTTAATGCTGGAGGACGTAAATTACACACAAAAAAAAAAGCAACGCTCTGTCGAGTAATACGACAGTACTCTATGCACCAGTTTTATAATTGAGACTATTCGTTGTCCCCGGTCACCCCCGGTCACGTAGGATTTTGGATTTATTTGAATTTTATTAATAAGTATGTCAAAAATGAGGAATATTGTCTATATTCATGCTTTTACGTAGCACTTCCTAAATGTTTAATGACAAATGTTCTTTAGCAGAGCAATGTACCGATAGTGGTGTTATTGGTAATGCTCCCATAGTACATATCTAATGGATATAAACATTTTAGGACTTGATTCTTATCTGTATAAATATATAAACGATTATAAAACTATTTTAATCTTAGTATGGCTATTTCAACACTAAAGTCATTCACATTTTTATCGTCTAAGGCAAGTCGTAAAATATGCGATAGAACAGTCTCTAATTTGCATTTTTATTATTTTCACTTCTTCCTAAGCATCTCGAATCCCCATAATGTTGCAATTTTATTAAGTGCAATCTTACTTTACGCTGATGTTATTATGTTGCATCAATGAATAACGACCAGACACGCCTCACACTACTGTGCTGGTTCTCTCGCAGGCATGCGTCGTAAACATCATTACCAATTTTCTAATCTTTTATTTAATTTTTAAATAAAACTTATACAGTACCTATTAGAGTTACATTTAATAACGGTTTATAGTAAATAAGTTACGTTTTCTCTTTTGTTTCGTCACTCACCACGTTCTTTAGCATTTACGATTATCTTAGACAGTTATGTAGCGACTGTGACCCGAAGATGTCACCTCATGATTACTTGCAAGTGATACGTTGTGATAAGGTGTAAGAATGACCAATACTTGCCCGTAGAGAACCGTGGTTCCAGTGGAAGGGGGCGATTTTCCTTATCGAAGAGGTTTGTTATTGCTGAGGGACGTGAAAGAAAGTCTTAATACAGTTACAAATATTGTCATATACGTGACTACTGACTTTCGTAGTGGCTTGAGCCACGTGACATGTGCCGTCACATCTCTAGTGTTAAAATGGGATGTCTTAAACTAACACATCATCAGAGACTTCAACCGCTTACAAAGACACCTCCGTCTCACACAACAGTGGTGCTGGCGTTGGCGGATGTACGTTAACCCGGACAAAAACCATGCCATAATTTTTACAAATCGCCACACCCCCAGCAGACTGCCCCAACTTAAGCTTCCGAGGCCGAAGGATAGAGTGGACAAACTCTGTCCAGTACCTAGGAGTCAAATTGGACAGAGGTATAATTTTCCGCCAGAACATCAGGAACCTATCAGCGAGGGTGTAGGGAGCAATTGCTTCCCTGTATCCAATGCTGGGGTCGACCTCGATACCGGTTAGTCTGAAGTTGTACCTCTTCCGAGCGCTGGTAATTCCGGTAATGCTATATGACTGCGAGATCTGGGGCATGGCCGCGAGCTGGCTGGCATGGCTTCAACGTGCACAGAATAAAGGACTTCCGTCTGTATATTCTGTGAGTCGTTACTTTCCTACCAGGTTCAAAGTCACAGTAGCGGGAAAAACATCTACACTGAGACCCGTGAGAGGCGGAGTCCCCGAAGGCTCTGTACTATCCCCCAGACTTTTTAGTGTATTCATGGCAGACTTTCCAACTCAACCACAGGTCGAAATGGCACAGTACGCTAACGTGTTGTTGTTCTGCATAAACAGACACATACTCAGAGCCTTCAGCCCAATCCAGAGACACCTCCGTCTCACACAAGAGTGGTGTAGGCGTTGGCGGATGTCCGTAAATCCGGACAAAAGCCACGCCATTCTTCTTACAAAGCGCCACACCCCCGCTGACTGCCCCAACTTCCACTTTAGAGGCAGAAGGAAAGAGTGGACTAATTCCATCAAGTACCTGGGCGTTCAACTTGATAGAAGCCTAACTTTCCGCGGGCACATCAGGGAACTATCGGCACGGGTACAGGGGGCTATTGCCTCTCTATACACAATGCTGGGTTCGGGCTCGATGCCAGTCCGCTTAAAGCTACACCTCTTTCGAGCGCTGATAATCCCACTCATGTTGTACGCCTGTGAAATCTGGGGCATGGCTGCAGATAGCTGGATAGCATACCTTCAGCGTGCACAGAATAGAGGACTCCGATCTATCTATTCTATGGGCCGTTCTTTCCCCGTGAGGTTGCTTCACGAAGCTTCTCTTCTCCCATACGTGGAGGACGAAATTAGGCGCCGGGCGACAAAATTCTACGCTCAAATTCCAGCTCACAGGAGCGCCCTGGTTCGGTCTCTAGGATATTACGACGCTACGAGACGCCGCTTCAGGCTTTACCGGGTACCCCGTATGGCGTGCGGGCACCCGAGGTAACAGCAGCATAAGCTGAATTTCAAGAAATCTCCAAATGAGCTGTTTGGCTACAAAATTTATCTCAGTTCAGCAAAATAGAACACCAGGGTGTAAACAAAAAAGTGGTTTGGCATCCTGTACAAAATAAAGAGGAGCCAAAAGCTACCTCAAAAATTTCCTCAACAAAATAATCCCACTTCATCCTGTAACCATCAAAATTATCAAGCTGCGGTCAGACCCAAAACCTGGGTGGGTACGCAGCAAAAACCTTCTGGCTGTTAACAGCCTGTCAGTATACGACTTGGGCTTCCTACCAAGTTGCTACATGAGGCCTCAGGTCTTCCATATGTGGAGGATGAAATTGAGCGTCGGGCATCAAAATTCTACGCTACTTACACAGACATAGAAGCGCCCTTGTTAGATCATTGGGAGATTATGACCCCACTAGATGCCGTTCCAGGCTCTTCCGGTTACCTCGCATGGCTTGTGGGCACCCGAGATATCCCAGAGCTAAACCTAACAGCAGCTAAACCTGAGATCCACATAATTCTTCTAAGCTGTTAGGCATCAAAATTTTCAAATTAAACACAAATTTTAAAAATAGAACATCAGGGCGCAAGGTATAGCATCCATTCCCACAACCTGAAGGTATATAAAATTGTAACCTCAAAAAGAAAATTCTTCCTCAAAACCCACAACACGTCCTACAAAATCCCTAAACGAAAAGCCTTACCTGCGGTAAAACCCTTAACGGGTTGGCACGCAGCAAAAAACCTGGCTTTATACAGCCAGCCAGCACCACGGACGGACGGACGGTCGGTGTACTCTCTCTATGTGTAGTCAGCCTTCGGCTGCTCTGGGTGTATCGTCCTAGGCTTTGCAGGCCATGTTTTTGTAATTATATTTTATAAATAAATCTCTTTTGCCTTAACTATGGTTTACTGTATCACTGTAATCAAACCTTTATATGGAAATACGTAAAGAAACCGAACCTTTCCTGCCATTGTGTTCTAATTACTCCATCTGTGCTATGTTCCTCAGTCCATTCATGGCCAAAGTGTTGTTAGCAATCCTGTATCAAAGTCCACCATGGCCAAGGACGTAGCAATATCTAGGATATATAAATGCATAAATAAGGAAACATAGCAAACATCAAAACATAGAAAACTAATATTCGATCTTAGTGCGTTGAGGATTTCAAATCAAAAGCTATAAATTTTGCAGCAGAAATTGACGACTTATTGGACTTCAATTTTAGTCACTGAGTACTACTTTGTATTTTAATATATCGTTTTCTTTTTAGTTATTCTTGTAATATTGTAGCACACTAATCAAATTTTAATGAGCCGCCGTTTATTGCACCCACTTGGTACAGCAAACGTTTATTTTAACGCTTCCTGAAAACCAACTGGCTTTCATGAAGTATTAAACAGATGGTTATAAATATACAAAAGAGGTGATAAATATACACCATAGCAAAGCTAATATTTCCCGCAATGCTGTAACAACTTTGCAGCGGTTTCGGAACGAGATTGTGCATTCTGCGGTGGTCCCGTCCTCACCCGTGATTATACATCGGAGCCCGTACACCTGTAAAGGGATATGAAGTTTACTATCTCGCAGTATATAACTGCTGACGTCAGTCCCGAGCACAACACGCAGGGATAGTCGTGTTTGCAACGCGTTGTTCACCACGAAGGTAGATCCGCCTTTCAGTGAGTGCAAGGTATTTGAGAAATTGTGTTAATAGCATTACTTTCGTAACAGTTATTGGACAACCTCCATTTCATAAATCAAAAGTTTTGGATATTATCAAACACCATTGAACAGTTTAAAGAATGTACTTTCGAGCTGTCTGAAAGCAGTCGAGGAGATGTCTGTAAAAATTAACAATATAGAGAATGCACCACTTACCAAACGAACAAAAAATAAATTGTCCAGTATTCAAAACAAAAATACTGGATTTTAATGCTGCGTAATATAAGAAATAAACTAAGTCTCGGACAAAAATATGAAAATGATTTGTACTACTCATATGCACCATTAACGTCATGAGACATTGAACGAACTTTCTCCCAATATTTTTATATTGTTTCAGTGAGAGGCGCAGAATATTCGCATTCGACAATTTACGAAGTACATGGCTGTTCACTGTAATTCCCGCACCGAAAGTGATGAGGATGGCATGTTGTAACGTAGCTTACACTTTGTATCCGTACCGGACTGTAAATACACAGCGCTTCGGTATACTTGTTGGCATGGACGTTTGTTGATGTCGCACTTGACCTTGTATAGTACCTGTGCGCGTACATTGACGTTAAGGTGTACGGGATCCGATGGAAGGGTTCCGTCCCTTTCAGCTGCCAAAGTGCGGGCGCTGCGGAGCACTCGTGGTACCTCTGACGTTACTAGAGGAACCTCGGGCCGAACAGCCGAGCCCCTCCTTCGGGAGTTGTTCGGATTGGGATGGACTCGAGGGGGCAGTGTGTTCCCGAAACCCGTGGGAATCGGGTACGTCTTCGGACGGGGTTGAGGGAAGCCATTAAGTCTGCCGGGTACTAGCCTGCAAAGCTAGTAGAAGGTGTGCTAGATCACCAGGCGGCCCCACCGAGGTTTTTCGGTAGTCTTCACCTTGAGTGTTGACGCGCGTAAGTGGCGTATCCACTTCCATCCCGGCTTGAGTCCACAGGACCAGATAGGGGGGGCTTGTTAGTCTCTAGGTCTTGCCCTATGGAAAGCACCTCGGAGGACGCCGAGCGCCCTTTGGGACAGCTCGGATACTCCCTGGTTGAAGGAGGCCCGAGTCCAGTTCCTACGGGTTCAGGACTAATGGGAGTAGAGCCTCTGGACTCAACTGTACGGGATCCGATGTCTGCCCATGACGTATATCCATGCCGCACCATGACGCGTTTCTGCCTCCTAATTCCGAAGACACGAGGTTGAAACTGGATGGGGAGAGTTACCAAAGCAAGATTTATCTGGAGCATTCCTTCATCCACTGAAAACAAAAATGCCACACAGCTCTCAGCTTTCAAGACAGTTGCATTTAAGCATTCATTGTTGTAAGGGAAGTTAAAAGAAAAGGTCTTGTAGATGAAAATGGGGTCCGTATATTGATTCATTTGGTGACTGAAGAAAAAAATAGCAGTCACTTCTTTTGAAATGTAAAACAGTGTAATTACGCTTTTCGCTTAATGGAGGAAAACGAAAAATCTGTATGTTAATGTAATACAGACCCTTAGGGCTTTGAAATTAAAATGATTTATGAATAAATTAAACTGAATAACTTTGCTTAAAGGTAAAATTAAGGCACATTTGTAATATCAATGAAATATAGTATTAATACTCATTTTTATAATTTTGTATATTGTTATGGACGATATATTTTTAAAATGATCAGCAGCGCATTTAGCCCGTTCACTGATTTCTATCGGTTATACCCATTATCGAAATAATAAGTCGGCAGCCGGTTTATAGACTTAATAAGGATTAATTCCGTTATGAAATTACTTTGCAATTAATTAATATAGGCAGTATGAGGAATAATTCCGTCCTGACCTTCGACATAGACATAGTCTGAGTAGTTCGTAGATATATGCATCATAAACGCATAATTAAGTCTTAACGCATGTGCATACATACAAGATTAACCTTACAATCTACATAATAATGTAGTTTGGACTGAATACTCACAATGACTTCATGGGTAGAATGATTAATTAATATTGTGGCGAATTTTACCAGCAAAAAGCAGATGAATGCTGTGTATATTTAAGATGAATCCTAAATAAATACTGAAGGGGAAGAACATTACGCAGTACCTTGTGGTGGAGAAGCTGCCTAGCAAGCGCAGTGTTATATATGCCAAAACATTAAACAAAACATAGGCCACTCGCAATGTCACACGCAAAGGAGTAAAATAAGATGAATGGGTAGACTCCGTGGTTCAATCTGTAGAGTATCTGCGTGCTATTTGGGACCTGGGTTCGAATCCCACCTGAGAAGTACGGATTTTTCTCTAGTCTGGAGCATTCCCTAACTTTCCCAGAGCTTGAGAGAATAAACGAGAGCTAAATAAGCATTTTTATGACCTAATGCATAAAATGCAAGGAATAAAACGCCCTGTATGCCAGTTAACATCACTGCGCAAAGATATTATGTTCCAAAGTAAAAGGCCCTCATAAAATGTAGTAAAGTGTAAAAGGATATACAATCAAATGAGTTGATGTGTCTTGCATAACCCTCTAAACGCCCACGCAAATGTTTTATTTACATACCAAATGGGAGATATTCTTTGACAAATTCAAATTGCGCTACAAATTTAACGGATCATTGATATGACCGAATAAAAAGAGGTTTCGGTGGCACAACACCATACAGACCGTCATCTGTTATACTACGAGGAAGAAGGTTCTCACGTCCAAACTAAACGCTTTGCTTGCTAGGCAACTCCTCGGACACACTAACACCTATGCCGACGTGCTAGCCAGATTGAGTTCTAGGCTCAGCAGGTAGACAAATGACGGCTTAAAGCATGTCGTGCCACACTTTGAAATGAACACCAGTATACTGATTGGGTTACATGCATACGGATTTCCAAGGGCGGTAAATTCAACTAGTAAAACAATACCTAATATTTACTTCACTCTTTAGAAATACGAGGGCTGTTCAATAAAGAATGATCACAATTTTTTTTGACAACGTACCTTTATTCATCCTCATAATTTTGACGGTCCTTCTCAAAACAGTCTCCCCTGAATTTTATGCACTTGTCCCAGCGTTTCTGCCAGTCTTCAAAGACATGCTGGAAACCATTTTTTGAGAGATCCTTCAAAATCGCCTCCGTAGCCTTCACCACTGCTTCTGATAATGGATAATGCTTCCCACGAAGGCGTTTCTTCAAGTTAGGCAATAGAAAAAATTCACATGGAGCTACATCTGGAAAATAGGGAGGGTGAGGGATGCACTTCACGTTGATTTTTGCAAGATATTCAGCAACAACATAGGCAATATGCGGCCGAGCATTATCGTGGTGCAGCATCCAGCCTGCTTCACGGAAATGTGGTCTTTTGAGCCTGATATGGACTTGCAATGTTTTCAGGACATCCCTGTAGTATTGTCCAGTTATTGATGTGTGTGCAGGTACAACATGCTGATACACCATTCCAAGAATATCAAAGAATGAGATGACTATAACTTTCCCAGCAGAGGCAACGACTTTTGCTTTTTTGGGGGGTTGGTGATGAAGGAGATTTCCACACTGACCTTTGCTGTTTGCTCTCAGGATCAAAATCATGTATCTAAGCTTCATCAGCAGTGATTACGTTTGAAAAAAGCTCCGGATCTTCCTCTAACATCAACTTTAACTGCATGCGAGTGTTTTTGTTCGGGAATTAACAGTCTTGGAACCCATCGCGCACAAACACGTCTCATGTATAATGTTTTTGTCACCAACGTGTCGGTGGCACCCAATGAAATGTTCAGTATTTCAGAAAGTGATCTTAAGGTAATTCGTCGATCCTCTCTCACAATGGCAGCAGCAGTGTTGATGTTTTCTTCCGTAAGAGCAGTAACTGGAGCACCCTCCTTTGAAATTGATTGTCTCCCCTCTTTAAACATTTTAAACCACCTTCGAGCTCTGTTGTAGGGAAGAACAGACTCTCCTAGGCCTCCTGTAACATTGTATAGGCCTCAACTGAAGATTTGTTGAGACAAAAGCAGAATTTCAAAGCCGCATATTGTTCCTTGCGTGTTACCTCCATTGCAGCGGTAGGCGATACAGAACATGTCTGAATTTGCAGGGTTCTCACAAGCGGGAACTAGGAGTACCAACAATGAAACTACATCGGCGTGTTTGTTTCACAGTAAGTTAACAGAATATAATAAGATTGAATTTTAGTCCAAAAATTATGACCCTAAAAAATTATGATAATTCTTTATTGAACAGCACTCGTTGACCCCTTAGTTAGTTTTGACCTAGACTAATAAACGAAACTACTTTTTCTTATGTAGTACAATATGTTTCTAATAAAATAATAAGGTTCTCAATGTATGCCGACAGGTTTCGCAGACTCTGAAAAACAGTTCCAATTTTAGCAAAGTAAGTGATCAATAACTTCTCGTAAGGTCTTGAAGGTGCTCAGAATAAAGAAGGAGCGTTAATCTAGGGCTTCTTATGTTGTGCTACGTCCACGTAACACATCATCCGCGATTGTTTACCTTATGTGATGATCTGGTCATAAGTGAATCACTGCTCATCAAGGTCATGCTAAAGGAAACAATACTGTACAAGCGTAATCACGAAAGACAGCAAAAGTTATGGTTATGGAAGACATTCTGTGGTGTCCTGGAGAACTGACTCATTCATGACCAACAGCGGATATTTTTAGAGGTTACATTAGTCATCGTTACATTGTAATGTATATCCACTTTGATTTGGAGATGAGAAATTATAAAAGCTAAACTGAGACGTAATTTTGATGTAGTTTGACTTAAACCTGACTTTTTTTAACCTCAGGGGTAACTGTTTATCTTGCACTAACGGACAGAAGGAAATGCGTTTTTTTTTTTTTTTTTTTTTTCATGAAATAATATTGTCAAAATGGATTTTAGGACATTGTTTTCAATCATTCTTCACCTCTGCATTCTCTATGAAAATTCAAAGCCATGGCTGGATATTAAATAGTAGTGTAACTCATATTTCCACCAAGAGACACTCAACATTATTGCTATAGCAATATAATATTCACTATAAGAAATAACTGAATGGGTTTGCATGAAACTTCAGCTTAAAAATTTCACTCGGATCCAATACATTTCAGACCTCTGCAAAAATATAAACGTACCTAATTTGCAAATATGAAAAGTTTTTAAGTTAAGAGCTGCCCTAATCCTCTATTATTCTGGTAGCAATTTAATGAGATATGCAATTAATTATCTGCAAATAACACTGAGTATTTTAAATTAAAATTATGTAAAGGAATATATAGTCATTATCATTGGTACCGATCAACTTTTCCTAGGTATATATTTATAAAATATTCACAGAAGCATAAATCTTTATTTTTATAGGATGTCTACTTATTATAGCTAGCTGCAAACCAATGCACAGAATATAAGGAGTTATTAATGCATATACTCTGTCTTTAAACAGGATCTCACCGTATTCCTCACAAAATGTAGAAATTATCTATTTGTGAGTGGGTGTGTTTTTAATAAGAAAAAGTTATCAAACTAACGTTCACCAACATACCAGGGTGGTCTGAAAAGTTTCTGACCTAATAAAAACTTTTTTTTTCTTCAGATTTTTTTCAAACATAGTCTCCTTATAACTATACACAATTTTCCCAGCGATGCTCCTATCTCTGTAACCCGTCCAAATAGTACTCGGCGTTTTTCTCTGCAAAATAATTGTTCACAAAGGTGACTGCCTCTTCATTTGACGAAAATCTCTGTCCTTCGAGCGAATTTTAAGATGAGGGATCTAGATTGGGGCTAGATCTGGTGAGCAAGGCGGATGGTCTAGCAGTTCAAACCGTAATTCGTGGACTTTCGCCATTGCAACCACTGAGGTGTGAGACGGTGTGTTGTGTTGCTGAAACAGTATTTACTTTTTCTGCAAATGTGGCCGTTTCCCCCACAAGTTCTGCCTTCAGCTTGTCAAGTAATGATGCGTAGTGTGCTCCTGTACAGGATTTTCCTTTTCGAAGATAATTGATTAAAATAGTTCCATATATATTCAAAAAAACAGTTGCCATCACTTTCCCAGCCGAAAAAAAAAACAACAGTTTTTGCTTTCTTTCGAAGACGGTTCCCCTTTTGCAGTCCACTGTTTAGTGTACTTTTGTTTCGGGCGTATAACGGTGTGTCCAGGATTTATCTACAGAAATTAATCGGCACCAAAACTCGGATTTATTGCGCCTAATCTGCGCCAACAGAGCATTGGAAATGTTCATTCGAACACTTTTTTTCCCGCCTCGGTAGCGTAGATGGTGGCATGTCTGCCTCACGTTCAAGAGGTCCCGAGTTCGAATCTGGGTCAAGTTGAGTTACCTGGATAAAGCTTTTTTCCGGGCTTATCCCTTATCCTTCAAGACGAATGTCGGGTAGCTCTAAGCTCCATGGACCCTGGACTTATTTGAGCACCATTTCACCCAATTCATTCACCGTCCGATATGACTTAACGTTGGAGCACGTAACTTAAAAAAAAAAAAAAAAAAAAAAAAAGTTTTTGGTCTAACGTGAGCAAGCGCGGCACCCAACCTGCGTAGAGCTTTCTCATGTCTAAATGTTGATTTAATATGTGACAAACACGTTGTTTTGATATGTTCATAGCCTCTGCATTCTCTCTCACTTCAATTCGGAGGTCGTCTGGCACCATTTGGTGAGCTTTGGCGATGTTTTCGTCGGTAGCTGCAGTTTTTGTACGTCCCGAACGTTCATCGTCTCCCAAGCTCTTAGGATCACGTTTAAATTCAGCTGCTCAAAATTTCACTGTGGTAAACAATGGTGCAGAGTCCGCATACACAGAATCCAACTCATCTTTGATTTGCGTAGGCATATTGCCTTTTAAATAGGAATATTTAATGACAGCTCGATACTCGATTTAGTCCATTTTTATAAAAAGACACATCAACTCACTCAAACGACTGTTACATAACAACTGAGCGTCCAAAATGGCTGAAACTTTGGTGAGTAACTGTCAACAGATGTACAACGAAATTCACTAGCTTTTATTTACGAGTGCTGCCATCTTCATGTTGATGTAGGAAACCTTTCAGACCCCTCTCGTACAGTTCAAGGAGCTAAAACATCATTAGTTGTTTCTTAAAACACGGCGATATATTTAAGGGGCCTAAACAGATGAAACAATAAATTCTAAATATATAGACTACTCACATGAGTTAGCAATAGCATCAAGCTGAATTATTGAAAAGTATTTGTTTCATGCCATGTTTAATATATTTAAACTTTTTAAATAAACGTTTTAGTTTAGCCTATTAAAGCTTTCAAAGCATTCTAAACTCCATTGTTCGAAATAATAGCACATTGTCCAGTTATATATAAAATTTAAGCGTCAACCTATAGACATGTGTAGGTAGTTCTATATAAATACTTTCTTTGTTAACAAGCAGAATCATATAACACCGCCGGGTGTAGGAATTCCAACATTGTTATATGTTAATAAATCTACTTACACGGGACTGCCACTTTTAAGCACACACAAAAATTATCCACCTAGGCTGGGTGTAAACTCCCAACCCGGGATCAGTAGGCTCGCACCTAGCCAACTGAGCCACTCAAACCAATCTTAATCTTGAATGGAAGCTGTGTCCAAGGACAGAAGATTATATGTTGTAGACTGAATATCTATAACTGGTGTACTATCCAGTACTTGATGAAATAATAATGGTGTGTGGTCTATACCTGTAATTATTAATTACAGAAAACGGTTCTGGAACCAATGAAATCTTCGCTTACCCACGTGGCAATTTGCATTGTTATTGCACGTTTGGGGATTGATAATCGCTTAAAATGGTTGTGATGTATTTCTATATTGTTTGGTGGTAGAAGAAGAGTTCCCTTGTTGACTGTTAGTAGGCGAGCTCCTGTATCAGCAGATACATAAACAAATAACATTGTGCCTAATGTACCGTGCACCGCTCTGCAAACAAAAAAATGAAATGAGCACGGCGAAACCAAAGTCGGTCCATTGAATTCATCTCCATGCTATGCACAAGATACTGTTCTCGAACCCTCACCTCGCTTTCAAACGCCACAAATAAATCACACAGAGTACTCACCAAAACAGCAACCTTGCAATTCACACCACTAACCTGAAACAATAACAATAATTTTCAGTTTCAATTTACTTTCTTGCACTGCAATTATATTTAAAGGTATGGAAAGACATTCATGCACTTCGTGGTAATAATAGGTTAAAACAAGTAAATAAAGGCTTTTACAATTCTCGGGTTGAGCTGAACCTAATAGTTTACATACCCGAAGATATGTACTTAATATATTATCTCTTATAACCTTGCATTATTCTTAACAGGTGCATGCATTTTCTTTACTACTCTTCGCAAACCAGCAATTTGGAGTGAGGGTGACGTTCTCTCTGCCGGTTTAAGTGAAGATGTTTTAATTTGGGCGTGGATTACTCAGGCAGAATACTGGTCAATATTTGAACACTTGTAGAAATACGAGAGCTGTTCAATAAACAATTGTCACTTTTTTGATGGATAGAGTCAACATGAAAAATTCAATGCCATGGCCGGGATTTGAACCACGGATCTCCTGGTTTCGTCCAGTCGCTCTTAACCTTTGAGCTACCATGGCCAACATGCCGTCCTGACATTAAATTCTCCAGTTGACTCGTATATGTACCCGGTAGACCACTAGGGGCTCTCGCATCCGAGATACACCGTTTGTGGCGACTTACTATCCATCAAAGATCTTAGCCTATATAAGGCTAGTGTGGAGAAATGATTAATTTCCATCAATTAACTAAAATAAAAAGAGTTAAATGATGAAGCCTGGGACTTAAGTACTTACAATATAGTAAGTCGCCACAAACGGTGTATCTCGGATGCGACAGCCCCTAGTGGTCTACCGGGTACATATACGAGTCAACTGGAGAATTTAATGTCAGGACGGCACGTTGGCCATGGTAGCTCAAAGGACTGGACGAAACCAGGAGATCCGTGGTTCAAATCCCGGCCATGGCATTGAACTTTTCATGTTGACTCTATCCATCAAAGAGAGCCTATATAAGGCTAGTGTGGAGAAATGATTAATTTCCATTAATTAACTAAAATAATAAGAGTTAAATGATGAAGCCTGGGACTTAAGTACTTACAATATAGTAAGTCGCCACAAACGGTGTATCTCGGATGCAAGAGCCCCTAGTGGTCTACCCGGGACATATACGAGTCAACTGTGTAACCGATTTTAATGGTGGTGATCACAGGTTACCACTGCTCTACGTTGTGCACCAGTTTGAAGCAAATATTATAGTGAGCAATGAGGTTTCTCTCAGGGTATGCGTGGATGTGTGTGAGAAGGAAATTTTACAACACTGGAATGCCCGTTTGCAAATTATTTATTCACTGCTTCTTATTTAACCTCAAAATGGAAGCTGCCGACCGAGGGTTACCAATCTCGGTTTATAGTGACTGAATGCTAACTATATTTCTCGATAAATTTTGATGACCCGACAAATATTCAAGACAGAACAAGTTGACCGCTCTAATCGGCTTGACGTCTCAGAATCCTCTCTATCGGCTACACGCCGGATAATGTTTATAATGGTTTCATAGCCGTGACCCGTCTCCATCGGCGAAAAGCCGAAGAGTGCTCCCTCACCACAACTGCGTGTGTGTATTGATATATAACTTTCACTCTCCAAATTCCTTTTTAAACAAAGTCCTTTTGTGGCTGTTTTGGTCGCTATTGTAAACGATCCGAAGAATACCCTATTCATGTACGTCAAGTGACAATTCCTTTAGAAACCTTCTAAGGACACTGTTCCTTTCATTCATGGCATTGTTATAAACAGTTTCCCCAACTAAACTGGCCTTGTCGTCACAAAGACCAACATTCCTTCGACGTCTATCATTATTCTTTGCTTCTGGCAACCAATAATTTCGGTATCAACTGGAGAATTTAATGTCAGGACGGTACGTTGGCCATGGTAGCTCAAAGGTTAAGAGCGACTGGACGGAAACCAGGAGATACGTGGTTCAATTCCCGGCCTTGGCATTGAATTTTTCATGTTGACTATATCCATCAAAGATGTTAGCCTATATAAGGCTAGTGTGGAGAAATGATTAATTTCCATCAATTAACTAAAATTATTACTTTTTTTTGTGACAACATACCTTTACTCATCCTCAAATTTAGAAGGTCCTGCTCAAAATAGTCTCCCCTGAATGCGATGCACTTGTCCCAGCGTTTCTGCCTCCGTAGCCTTCACCACTGCTTCTGATGATGGATAATGCCTCCCACGAAGGCGTTTCTTCAAAAAGTTACATAAGGCTAAATTCGGACTATAGAGAGGGTGAGGGATGTACTTCACGTTGATTTTTGCAAGATATTCAGCAACAACATTGGCAATATGCGGCCGCACATTACCGTGGTGCAGCATCCAGCCTGCTTCACGGAAATGTGGCACCCAATGAAATGTTCAGTATTTCAGAAAGTGATCTTAAGGTAATTCGTCGATCCTCTCTCACAATGACAGCAGCAGTGTTGATGTTTATTTCCGTAAGAGCAGTAACTAGAGCACCGGGTCCACATTCCTTTGAAATTGATTGTATCCCCTCTAAAATAGAGAAAGCTGGGAGTCCGGCAGGCAAGTTTGCAACGCTCGATGTTCGAAAGGGCATAATGGTCGAAAAAGAGAAGTTTCTGATCATACTGAGCATGCTGTTATCCATCGATCTCATTAGGTCGGGTACTGGCTTCTATTTGAGCATTGCTGTACTGCTTCAGGAGGATAAAAGTGTAAACAATGCGATACCAAACTATGATTTTCTATACTTCCCTAAGCTTAATATTGATATTTTCTGTATAAGCTACACGATCCTGAAGGTATGTTATTTCCAAACTTCATTAACTTCGCTTGGTACATGTTGTACTTCGTTAAATTTCATAACACCATACATGTTTATGCCTAGCTAATGTTTAAGTGTTGGATTAAGAGAGCTCATTAATGCGCACTATATGGATGCATAAACATTTAGAAAATCCCATCTCATCCACCTCGAGGTCAATCATGTTCCTTCATTTTGTTTGTAACGAGAATGTACGCAATAAACTTAGAGGAGAAATTGCTCTTTGTGCCGTCTCATTTCCTTATATTCACTGGTTAATTTCATGCAATGACGTCATTCGCCGCATTGCATATGCAGCACCCACCCGGCACTTTCTTTCACTTCTTTTGAAAAGTGACGTAAGAAAGACGGCCGAACAAGAAGCAGTGGGAGTCCAGGATCACACCCAAGAAACATACATTTCCCAGACATATTGGTAATATCTCAATGTGACGCCATTTCTCCAACATTTCTCGTAGGCATGCCACAATAGGAGTTTCCACACATTTAACATAGATTATAGAGTGCTATGACAGGGGAACATGCTTGTAATTTTGTTAATTTTTCTCTTCTAGGCCATGCTAGAAGAAATGTTGCAATCTACCTCAAAATTTGATGGGAAATTTTGGTGGCAATACGTTTTTGCTGATACTTTGAATTTGGAAAAAGACAAGCGAATGCAGTTGTTTGTGAATGTGCACGCCTCATCTCATATGAGCGCTCCAATTAAACTATTTGCTTAGTTTTATATTCTCAAATATGACTAAGGTTTTTGAGTAAAACGTGGAATAAAACTCAATATTCAAGAGGTCTCGAGTTCGAATTTCCACCATGGTGAGTTATGTAATAAGACTTTTTCGGGTTTTTTCCCTTATATACAAGATGAATGTCAGGTAACTATAAGCTCTATGGACATTGGGCTTATGTGATCATCAGTTCACCCACTTCAATCATCGTCGGATATAACCTAACCGCTCATAAGATGTTAATTTTAAAAATACTGAGTAAAACATGTAAGTATATTGTACTTTCTGTTGACTGCATACAAATTCTCTACATTCTTTCTGAAGTAACTACTATAACTAAAAAATTGTAACATTGGAGAGATGAATTTGTTTTGCATAATTGGGAAAACACACCAAATGAAATAACAGGCAAAAGAATCTTGAATCTAAGATCAGAAGAAAACAATAAAACTGGGAAAATTTATTGGCAAGGTAAGACAAAAATAGCTTTGGAAAACAGAGAAGATTAATGAGAATAACTAGGAAAAATAGTATAAGGTATAAAGGGAAACAAAAATATAGATCCCAAGTTTTTAAATGCTCAGTTGTATACACAACCGGGGTTAATTATAATGGGGCATGAGAAAATGCAACTCCAAAACGAGAAGTATGCAAGATTTTGTATTTATCGTATATTTGCTAGATATTGCAATTATAAATTGGAAATAAACTAACAAATTATAAATCATATAGGTCTAGTATGAAAAATTACGATTGGTACACTCACATACTTTCTCTTCTACTCTTGTACAAATTATTTTTAATAATCATATCCTCTGTTTAGTGGTAATCAAGATAAACATTTGTAGGAACTGTTTTGCAAGAAGATTACGATAATACAGTAGGCTTTAAGTGATAATCAAATCCTTTAAGAGATGATTACTATGGATACCTTTGACATTCAATTCTTTCTGCGTTGTTAGGACAGAAAATAGAGAATAATGGCTTGGGAAAAGCAGATATAACTAGATGAACATTCAGAACATTAACAATGAATATCTAGAATTTGTTATTTCTGGAAAAAAAAAAAAAAAAATACGTTATGTGCTTTAGTGAGATTTACATTGTAGTAATGGTAGTAGTAGTTAGTAGTAGTAGTAGTAGTAGTAGTAGTAGTAGTAGTAGTAGTAGTAGTAGTAGTAGTAGTAGTAGTAGTAGTAGTAGTAGTAGTAGCAGCAGCAGCAGCAGCAGCAGCAATAGTATTTTTTTTGGGGGGGGGGGCAAATGTCTAAGCATACCAGTCTCACTGTCAAATGTGGGCTCTCCACTAAAACCCCACCAGTATACCTCACAGCACTATAGAAAGACCTCTCGGTATTACTTCATAGTGCTGCTACCTTTATTTCTTAATTTGCTTCATTCCTTTCTTAAGATTTTAAAATATTTACTATCATATCCTGTATTAAAATACAATTTTGTATATCATCTAACATTACTGGAATTGTATTTCTAATGTGTAGCGCTTGGTTGAGCTTTTCAAGACACTTTTGTCTAATTCCCCCCCCCCCCCCTTTAGAGCATTTTAAAATTGTGTGTTCCGGAGTATCTCTTTCCCCACAATACCAGCAGTTTCGGTTTGTGGCTAATACCATTTTAAATAAATATACTTTAAAATTTCCGTGCCCTGACAAAAATTGGATCAAATAAAAATCAACTTCACCATATTTCTATTGATCCATGTTTTAATATTTGGGATGAGTTTTTTAGTCCATTGAGCAACCGTTACTTCTGCCGTCCATTCGTTTTGCCATTTTTCTAGGGTCCTTTCCTTAATACGTTTACTTTCAGTCATATTAGCATTCCCTTTCTAAGGTATACGTTCACTGGCAACTAAGTGTACAGGTATAGCACTTGCTATTACCTGAAGTGCTCTAGTTGAAACCGTTCTATACGCGCTGATTATTCTTAATCATGATCTTTTGTTGTGCTCTTTCTAAATGTTGATTTCTCCAAAACGCCACACAGTATACAATTATGGAGTTAACCACAATTGCCGACACTTTTCTTTTCCCTGGTTTTGGTCCGCCTATATTGGGCATAAGTCGTCCAAGAGCCGAAGCTGCCTTCTCCGCTTTTCCTGTCACATATCTAATATGTGCACACATGTTCATGCTGTGTCCAATGATAATACCCAAATAGTAGTAGTAGTAGTAGTAGTAGTAGTAGTATTAGTAGTAGTAGTAGTAGTAGTAGTAGTAGTAGTAGTAGTAGTAGTAGTAGTAGTAGTAGTAGTAGTAGTAGTAGTAGTAAAATTGTGTATATCTATTACGCTTTACAAGTTAGCAAAAGTCATCCAAAAGGACAGC
This sequence comes from Mantis religiosa, assembly GCA_030765055.1. Lineage (NCBI taxonomy): Eukaryota > Metazoa > Arthropoda > Insecta > Mantodea > Mantidae > Mantis > Mantis religiosa. Next base: position 37,757,880 of record CM060949.1, on the reverse strand, counting down.
ATAGGATAGATTCTTACGGAGGGAATTTGTCACTGCGAGCAATGTTGATCTATTTTGCCTATGTCCCAAGTAGGGCATCCCCGATAGAAAGGATGAGAGGTGAGAGGAGATAGAGAAGGCGTTACGACGGTGCAGAGGGCAGTGTTGTCCAGTTAGAAATTCAGGTCCACCGTGGTTCTGAAACGGCCCACTAGGTCAGCCCGTTGACGGTCCTACCAAAGGAAGAGATGTTTACCAGGAGCATACCATCCTGCCATGCAGCGCCGAGACTCCCACTGACATTTTCACCCTGAAAAAGGCCACCAGACGAAAAATAACGTGAAAGGATAATGGAGATAAAATGGGTGGACAGGGTGGACTGGGCAACAATAAAAATGCTTCCGGCTTAAAAGTAGTGAATTTACATGTATTTCCATCTCCTGAATTAAAAAATCACCATAAAAATGATAGCTTATCCTTTGTTTTGAAGACAAAGTGACATTTCAGATTAGAGTGAAGATTTTAAATTTGGGGGAATATTTTGGTGGAGTTGGCACATATGTCAAATAACAAAACACAATCAGAAATAAATTTTGGAAATTAAGTGATGCAAAAGTTAAGGAAGGCATATTTGTCGGACCACAAATAAGAGAACTCGTAAAGGATCCTGCATATGACCAAATTTTGGAGGGGAAAGAAGAGGAAGCTTGGGAAGCCTTCATGGATTTTTAGGCAACAAAAGAGATGACAACTACAAGCATTTGGTGACAGTGCTTCTGCAAAAATACCGTAACCTTGAATGCAACATTTCTCTTAAGATCCATTTTCTCCACTCCCACCTAGACTTTTTCCCTCCTAGTTGTGGAGCTGTTAGTGATGAACATGGGGAGAGATTCCATCAGGACATTTCTGTTATGGAACAAAGATATCAGGGCCGTTGGAATGAAGTAATGCTTGCGGATTACTGTTAGTCTTTGTACAGGGATTCTGCGGAACTCCATCACAAGAGGCAAGCTAAAAGACGACGAAGTCAATAGGCCATCACATGATTCTCTTCAGGCACGACCATCTGCTAAGTATTTTTTCCAACAATTTACAACTCTTAGCATTTAACTACCAATTTAAAAAATCAAATGCACTTTCATTGTTGTTAGCATATATGTAATTAAAACGTATCCTTTTCGCTCAATCCGTTAATATGTAATACTTCCACCTTGTGTATATCATAGAAACTAGAGCCAATAGCATTTTTTTCACTGTCATATTTGTTTTTTTCTGAACCCAAAATTAGTAGAATTGCCTCATGTTGTGCTCGAAACATTCATTTTTTTTATCTCCCAGTGTAATCAACCTAACTAGCGTTCACCTGGCGACCCGAGTAACCCCCGAATAACCTATGGGTGGTAGGTCGGCTATGAAAATCGAACCCGGGCTTCCTCAATAAAGATCATAGACGAAACCACCTGAGCCATCCCGCTTGGTAAAGGAGCACTTCAGAGCTATTCTCAGACAATTCAGTACATACGTACATTTCATTTTTCGAGAAAATACAAACAGTTATTAAGTAGAGCTTCTCGGGTTACTTATTTATAAAGTTTCTCGAGCTTTCGGCCATGTTTACTCCTTGCCCTTCCTGAACAATATCGCACTGCTGGTAACCCGAAAAGCTTTACTTAATAATCATCGCCATGAAAGCTTCAAATCTTACAAATTCAAACACATCTATTTTTAATCTAAATCATTAAAGCCTTTGATAGCTAGAGTCAACATGAAAAAATTCAATGCCACGGTTGGGATTTGAACCACCGATCTCCTGGCTTCCGTCCAGTCACTCTAACCCATTGAGCTAGCATAGCCAACTTGCCGTCATGACATTAAATTCTCCATTTGACTCGTATATTCTCCGGTAGACCACTAGGTAGAACTTAATGTCATGACGATAAGTTGGCCATGGTAGCTCAATGGCTTACAGCGACTGGATGGAAACCAGGAGATCCGTGGTTCAAATCCCGGCCATGGCATTGAATTTTTCATGTTGACTCAATCTATCAAAAACCTTAGGTTATATAGGCTATTGTGAAGAAATAATTTCTACCAATTAACTAAAACATTAAAGCCTTTTTTTAATTTAAGCATTTCCAAAAATGTTACAAAGTTTCGTTTTTGAGTTATGCTGTTTTCAGACACATACGATGCATGCACATGCACACACAACACACACACACACACACACACACACACACACACACACACACACACACACACACACACACACACACACCACATAAAGGATGTGTGTCTAAAAGTGCTATTTTGGATACATGAGACTTGAAAACGTATAGTTTATTGAAATATCAGTATTGAATTTTGGGTGGAATGCAATACTATCTCTACCTGCTATGTATATGATACAAAACTTGTAGAGCTCATTTAAATATTGCTTTTTATCTAAATAGTTTATTTCGTGGAATTAAGAATATCCAAAATTTTCACTTTTATTCATCTGAATGTATCAATATAGTAAGTCTGATTACTCTTTTTCTGAAGTACTAGGGGCACTTATTTGTTTTGTATCTAAGAGCTCATTACAAGGGATATAAATGTCAATTTGCTCTTGTCTTTATCCCACAATCAGTATCTTTATGTTGCTGCGTATTATTGACTGTTTAGTTTGGTTAGAATGCAGAAAAGTAAGTTTCTAGATGAATAAAATCTTGATTAGCTTCATAGATATACGATAAACTGTACATATTGTGTGTTTACCGCTGCTGCAAAAGGATAGTTACCATTTAACTGGAAGTATTTGGTAAGGGAAGCTGGCGTCCCGGCGCCGGGGACTTGGGTGTGGCGTCGCGGAGAAATGTAACAGCCCACCCTCGCCGTGCCCTGCATTCGAATTCTAGATTATAGTCAATGGACATTTTGTGTCTCATATGCCCAATATGCAATACCTGCTTAATATTGCATTGGTGTGGGTATTTTATTCATAATTAACTGAGGTATTGAAATTAATGTATTACACAGTCATTGTAGTTTTTTTAGAATTAATTTACTTATTTAGTTATTCAGCACTTTCTAGATTGATTGTGTTGACATATTCACAAAAGCCCCTTAGATATTGTCCCACAAGTGCTGGTTTATGTACTGGCCACTTTCCTCCTTTCTTGTTTATTTACATCCTTAGTTTTTCCCTTTGGTCCTTCCATTTGATGCAGTCATACAGGATGTGATCTGTGGTTTCCTCTCCTCTGGTGCAGGTGCATGTAGCATCATCAATTATGTTGAATCTCTTGTAATAGGCTTTAAGCCTTCCGTGTCCTGTTAAAATGGTAGTGAGGTTTGTTGATATGTTAATTCTTCATTCTAATCGTTTTGCTACTGTGGGAAAATATTGTTTTGTCTCATGTCATCGGTCCGGGTGGCCCATTTTCTTAACCGCTGGTCTAATATTCCCAAAGTCGCGAGTTCAAACCTTGCCTAGCCGATGGCTGTACATTTAACTGACGTATCAGCAATTTACTGACACGTACAGAAATCTATCGGAGTGAAATCCCGGTACACCGGCGTTGCTGATATGACCCAGCCAATTGACAATGTGGTTAAGAAACAAAATATTTATTTACTTCCTTACTATGGATCAATCATTTCAATTGGGGAGCTCCTGGCCTAAATTTAGTTGCTGGAACATAATAGAATATAATTTACTGCCAAGGAAACTTACAGAAACTAAATAATAGCGTTATGAATTGGATACACACTAAAGAATACGATCATAAAATCCGTGGACACAATAAGGAGGCTGGAACAGAAGAATCGACTTAATATATATTATATTAATAAAATATTATTTAACTATCTAATGCCATTACATACGTGATTAAAGAAACTTAATTTTAAAAGTCCAATGTTGAATTTTAGAATATTTACACATACAACATATATTTCTTATGCAGGAGTGACCTCCCCATAATAATCGACCATGAGATGGTAGTATGCATAGCCATAATCCACTGCAAAAACTTTTGATTACTAAGTAATCTTAAAATAAATACTGCCATGGTGTTCTTTCCGCTTGAGCAATGTCTGTATCAGAGATTAACTGTAATGCACAGAAAAGTATCCAAAAAAGTATGCAAGTACTCTTGAATATTCACAACTTTTTTTAATCAGATGAGTGGAGTAAATGGGTCTGTGGTCATTAGTTATGGTCGTTCAAGTGATAAGAGAATTGTGGTTATAAACTGCTTGATTTGAGTCCTGAGTGTTGCACTGAATATTTTCACGTCTGGTACATTTTCCCAAACTGTAATGAAGAATGCATAATAACTAAACGCTGGAATTTCTATGCATTAAAGTGCGGACGAACGGAAATATATTTGTATTAAAATACACGTTGACTCTTTGTGAATGCGTGACAGAGATGACAGCACTGTGCAGTACATAGAATTCTAGTGACAGCGCCTAGAGTTAGGACTGTTTTTGATACTTAAAATGGCAACGTTTCCATTGCAAGAACAGCATGTAATCATTAGTTTTCTCCATTTCGTGGTGTGGCACCTATTAAAATTCATCGACAGTTGAGTGAGGCATGTGGTGATGGTACCATGGATGAGTCTAATTTGCGTTCCTGGGTGCGACTGTTCAATGAAGGCAGAACATCGTCTGACAACAAACCAAGACAGTTGTAGACATCGCCTCCAAAATTGGCATTTCCGTTGGATCTGTGCACGCAATCATGCATGAAGATCTGAAAATGCTCAATCGGCGATCCTCCAACACAACGTTCTCCACTCGCTGGATCATGCCATCAGACCGGCTGGTGTGAGGCCGTGACTGTCTTGGTTTGTTGTCACACGATGTTCTGCCTTCATTGAACCGTAGCACCCAGGAACGCTCATTAGACACATCTATGGTACCATCACCACATGCCTCACTCAACTGGTGATGAATTTCAATAGGTGTCACACCATGAAAATTGATAAAACGAATGACTACACGCTGTTCTAGCAACGAAAACGTCACCATTTGAAGTATCAAAAACAGTATCATTCACAAGGAGTCTACGTGTATTTACAACAACAACAAAATACAAGCTTCTATCAGGTCCCAGTCCTGAAAAAATAGGTGTTATTAACTTGAACGCACCTCGTAATGTATTTTAGGCAGGAAAAAACCGCCCCAATCTTTGACGTTTGCAAAAGAAACTCTCACAGATCCGTTCACTGACACTTGGTCGCTGTTGTTTACATTGTTTACATTGATAAACGATTTGAATGTACCAACTTGTAGCCAACTGCTTAAGAATTTACATACCTGATAATCACTAATGATAAAAATACAAATACTCTCGATATCGACTTTTTTGGGTGGAATTTCACCCTACTAGGTATGTGGTATGGAAATTAATGTCAATTAATCTTATGTCCCTACAGTTCAAGAATTTTATGGCTTTACCAAATCCGATCTTAAGGTCGAACAAAACGATAACCTTGTTATTATATTCTTTTAACGTGTATCAGCCTATAAGTTTTTAACAGCAAATATTGCAATAGTTAATTTAAAACAGAACCCTCTTAGAGTTACCAAAGTTTGATACGTTAAAAGTACATCAAGTGAAATGATAACGATCAGTAAGTCTACCATAAGAACCAGTTTCTTCCATTTTCCCAATTTTCATGTTTTTAATCAGCCTTTTTCTTATTCACTAACCTTTTAACAATCACCTTTTCATTCAAACTTCCAGAAAATGGCTTTCTTCCCTCTTTCCTACCCGCTTCAGAAGCTTTCATTTCTGCCCACTTGTACTTATCACATGTTTAAGACATTTTTATGCAAATAAAATTTAACTGTTGAACTTTCTGTGTCGGCCCGTGAAGAGATCTTCATTATGGAGACTTTTGCATAACTGATAAACCATTAGAGATAGTCTTACTATAAAAAAATCGTTAAAGATTATAATTAACGTAATTAACCATTTCTGATATACTTTCTGTTATTGTTTTCACTATTAAAGTACTTGTCCATGCAAAGAAATCTACCACAGAGCGCTCGCTCTTAAATTTTTTGAGTATCGCTTAAAGGCTTCTATATACCCTAGTGTTGTTGTACCTACAAGGAAATGTGCAATAATCCATGTTTATGTAACATAAAGTAGTAAAAGCAATAAGCGTTTGTAAAAATAATTTGTCAGGAGTAGGTAGAGAAAATTATAGAGAGAAATACATCAGATTTATTATTGATGATGCACCTCTCTGTTTCCAGGGCAAAGAAGAAGAGGAAGAAATGGGCAGCCCGGAACATGTGAAAGAAAAGGAAGGAAGAAACGACAGAGGCTGTGGAGCGTAAAAAAGGAATCCGGTATAGTCAACTTGAGGCAGTGTCTCCATATGTCACTTCCCTTCCACTTGAGATCCTCTTTCTTTTCCGGCAGTGAGTTCCTTTTCCAACCTGTTTAACATATTTTCAAGGTGTAGCATAAAGATGCGACAGGTCAGAATAGTGGTTCTCAATACGTGGTTAGCGTACCGACCAGTACCGCCGGTAACGCGAACATCAACTTGGAAAAACAATGTCATTATTCTTTTACAAGTAATAGGACTTTAAAACCTTTACGAGACCAATGAGAACTGCTCTATTCCGCTTCTTGTTTGTCCATGTTGTTGTTAATGGGTTGGCTTCTGTTAATATAATTTTGATTCGAACTAGAACTTAATGCTCCATTTATTGTTAGTATTTACCTAGAACGCGTTTCTTTGGGATCTTCCTAACATCATCAGCTGTTGTCGACTAGTGGATGTTTGTTTGGTGAACTCCTTGGAGGTGATAGGAGCGTCTCTGTTGGTATCTTGATGAACTTGAAGTTTGGGTTCTCTTCAAAGGTAGTGTCGAAATTAAACAATTTTCTTTCATATTTCTTTATGAAATTTTTTTCCCACGTGGTTAATGCAGCTGGATCTTGCACACTTTTAATAAGTGAATTTCTCGTTCTCTATCATGATTCTCCTTCCAAAACTGGTACGCTACCACCGATTTATCTATTTCTTTGTTCCTAAAATGCTCTTTAAGCCTAATGTTCAAATTCCTTTTAGTTTTTCCGATGTAAAAGTTGTCACAGCCTTTGCAGTTTATCCGGTACACACCTAATTTTTTGTCTGTAGGTATCTGCTTTGTACTATGCGATTTCAAAAGGTGTTTTACACTGAATTTGTTCTGTGGGGCCAAAGTAATGTTGTGGTCCTTGAAGACTTTTTGGTAAAGGTGTGTAGCTCTGGGATGATATGTAAATTTTCTGTATGAAGTTTTATTTCTGATTGGGGAAAGAGTAGTTATTTGTTTGCATCTTTGTTGTCTTCTGAATTTATCAATTTTCTTTTTGACCAATTTAGCACTGAATTCATTGTATTCTGCAATGTGAATGATATTATTGTACTCTTTAGTATATTCCATCTTGTTTAAAGGTACATTAGCCAGCCTGAAGGTTAAACTGCTGATAACAGAATGCTTATGTTTTCTTGGGTTATATCCATCTGATTTTATGAAATTTTCTGTGTGTGTGTTTCCTTCCTATGTATTCCAAATTCAAGTTTTGTATGTCTTCTGATTAGTTTCAAGTCTAAGAAATGGATTTCATTGTTTGTCTCTTTTTCTATATAAAATTGAATTGCAGGATTTTGTAAATTAAGTAGTTTTAACGCATCATTCACTTGTTTCTCATTTACTATTGTCCAAATGTCATCTAAATAACTATACCAATGTTTGAAAATTAGTGGGAATGCCTTTGTGATATGGGTTTTCAAAAAGCTCATGAAGAGGTCTGCCAAAAAATGGGGACATTGCCCATAGATAGGTTATGTTATTCTATAGGGAATTATGTGCTCTACAACACAATATGTTTAGATTTGGTATTCTTATATCCGGTTTATTCTTTTGAGATATATAAGATGAAGAGTCAAGTCGACAAAAAAAAGAACATTTTCACATCTTTCGCTCGAGCAGCCTCTGTGGTTTGGCACTTTGAATAAATGCAAAAAGCAGAAAGTATCAAAACTGCTCTTTGTTACGGATCAAATACTCCATTTTATTGACATGAAAACAACAACGTATAAGCGCACTAGAACTAAGTGTATTATTTTGTAAAACACAAAAATAAGTAAAACGCAAGGCCAAAACTTTTTGTTTTACTCGCAAAACTTTCAGTTAAAAAGCGTTACAATTTGTGGGCCAATCAATTTTAATAATACTTGTCCAGGAAATCGCGAAGATCCCTCCATTCTTTGCACATGATCATTCTACTACTGCTATTTCCACTATCACGTACTCTTCTGTCAGACGTTCTTTTGTATTTCTACACCGATTTGCTGTTGTTCACCCAATACAGATCTTAAAAATCTTCTGTGCAGCAATCAGCCCTAACTTCTCCCAATTTGCAATTACCCAATTTACGCAACCATATATGAATAATGGTTTAGTTACAATTCTGTGAATCCGTAGTATTACTTACTCATATTCTTATCAAACCTTCTTTTTTATCATCCCATTTTGTTTGTTGTATTGTACAATATTTTCTTCAATATGAGTTTTCCTTCTGTTAACTGATATATTGAACCTCAGATACCTAAACTTTGGCATTTGTACAGCAAATTCTCCCTTTATGAACAGGCCGCGCCGTGGCTCAGCTGTTAGACCGCTTGGCTCTCTCCAAGGCAGCCCGAGTTCGATCCCAGGCGACCACAAAGTGAGATTTGTGGTGGACAACTCGGCGCTGGGGCGGGTTTTCTCCGGGACCTCTGGTTTCCCCCGCCATCTCATTCTACCGGTGCTCCATCTTCATCTCATGTACCCTCAATGTCACCGCCTGCGGTGCCGTATGTAGTAAAAGCGGGCGTTAAACACTACACATTTCTCTTTATGATTATTTCACTCATGAATTGTTCTTTCCCCTTTTGTTGTCTCTATAGATTTTGCATATTATATCAATTTTTATTACATTCAATTTGGTATTGAGTTCTTAAACTCCCATTAATTGTCCGCAAATAGTATCTGATTATCGGCAAACAAATGGTTTCCACTTTATTGTCATTTATTCTGAGTTCCTTGCATTTTCTGATTTAATTGCTTTATATCAGAGACTAAAACTATATTTGGTTTTAAATAGTACTACTGGGAATAGCTTACCTAAATTGTTAGTGCTGTAGATGGATCAAAATTTTTAATCGATTAATCATGCTACTTTAATCGATTAATCGATAGATTAATCGAGATATTGTCTGTTCGAAAATTAGGTGTAATAATTATATAAAGTACTTTAATACTCTGTATATTTAATTATACAGTAACTCAGAAACGTTACTGGCTTACTGCAGTTTACAGCAAAGTTACACCACCACCAGGCCTGAGAAGAGGATCAGCTATTTTTTCCATAGCTGCGTATTCGAAGTGTTCGGTTCAAGGTTGTACAGTTCAGTTTATGTTAGCAAGCGACAAATAATCAGTTGTATGCGATATGTTGTCACACACAAGCTGTAAGGAAAGAAACCTCTCTGTTAGCATCCGTATGTAGTTACGTACGTCTTAGAATATTTCCCAACAGAAGTGTTATTTAGACTCTCTCGGGGCTCAGAGTGGTTTCTTTCAGCTATCAGGAGCTATATTATCTCAAAGTTAAAAAAAGCATTACGTGTCTAGTGAAAGCTTGATGCGTTGGAAAGGCTGTTTAGGTTGGAAGCAATACATCAAAACAAAGAGGGCCAAATTTGGCTGAAAGCATTTTGATATATATATTTATAATAATCGATTAATTTCAATCGATTCGATTAGGTATTCGATTAATTTTTTAACCTTTGATCTAAAATAAAAGTAATCGATTAGTCGTTTCGGTTAATCAATTAAATCACGCAGCACTAATAATTATTATTTAAATATAACACAAATTGTATTTCACCCATGTTTAAACAAGAGACTGTGATTGGCAATAGTGGCATGGAGCAAGAATTGTCAAAGACCGGGGCTTATAGACTGCAGTTCAAAATATATCAATAGAAATAAACGGTTTGGCTACTTATTCACGAAATTCAAGCAATTATAAAAGAATTAAATGCTGATATTTTAAATTTATGTACAGTGCAATGAGATAATGAAGGACAAACACAAGAAAATTAATTTAACTTAAAGGTCTGTCCAGTGACACATTTACTCGTTTGAAAGGCTTTGCACAGAAACAAATACACCAATGTATATCTGTAAAGATATTTTCCTACGACTAATAAACATTTAGAAGCTGTTTTGATGATTGACAGCAGAATATTGGTACCACAAATGTCTGGCGTTACACCACATAGAAATCAGTTGAACAAGAACTGCTATTAACGTAAACACAGCTTATGCAATTCGTGTGTGGTTGTCTATGAGTTACATTGTCTTCTTTCTATAATTACCCTCCTTAGTATGGAAGATTTAAAGTTAGCACCGGGGCCTAAGGCGTGTCAGTGAACAAGAGGTACTGTGGATCAAGAGGGTCTCCGGTATGGTTGATCAACCCGATAACCGATATGAGAGAGAACAATATGATAGGATAGATGACAGGAAATATGATGATGGAGCAGTTGATAGGAACAGAGAATCTGGACGTCATTTTGTCCACCAAAGGTCTCACACACACTTCCCTGGGAAAGGCGAGGGGTCCAACCACTCTGCCAAGGCTCCGCCGAGTTGCGTTGTCATGAAATTAGAATGAAAGACTGGCCCTTTATTAAAGGTAAACATTTCTAGAAATAGTTTAAAATACATTTTATAAGTACAATGGAAATTGGGAAATGCAGTACGCTTAAGCGGTATTCAAATCTTTTAAGAGCTGATCGCAAAGTGATGGGTTTAAAATTACTCTTGCATATCGAAGAGAAGAAACATGATTTTCTCTATCATCCTTTTAGAATGTATATTATATTTTAAAAAAATCATATTTTTCAGGCCACATCATATTAATCAAGATTAACATATATAGATTTGATTTTGTTATATATTTCATTGCAAGCACAATGGCAATAAGGCTTATGTGATTTCTGAATTTTAAGGACTGGTTGCTATGTGAAATTTTATCTTTCACTTGACCAGTGGGGAGAGAGAAGGAGGCCCAAACAATAAACAAGAAAACGAATAATGATTTGCTTTCAATTTATGAAAAATATAAGCATTGGAATCTCCAAACCAATAACAAAGAATGTCTCGTAAAGGTTAATTTTAGTGCAGCATGTTAGGATGGTGAGGTAATCAAACTCAGTACTCATGAAAAGTGCATGGGAGAGTTCACCAAACTAATTACTCAGGAAGTTAACAGGTACACTTATGTTCTATGTTCCCTTACTGAAACACTCCGGCGCCTTTCAGTTGATGGAGCTATTAAAATCCCCTAGCAAGTACACATGTCGCGTCATGGCTGATTGGTTTCACCGCTTGGCGCTCACCAAGGGTTCAATCCCAGGCGAAAGCAAAATGATATTTGTGGCGGACATTACGCTGGGACGGCTTTTCTCCGGGTCCTTCAGTTTCTCCCATCAGCATTCCACCAATTCCTCCATTATCATCTTTCTTATCATTCATCCCGCCCTCCAATTCCTCCACCTTCACACCACGTATTGGGCTGATCACCTATCCTGGTTCTACCGCCTGCGGTGCCGTATGTAGTAAAATCGGGCGTTAAACACTACACATTTCATTTCATTTTTTTATCCTGGTGCTCTGTCGGATCCAAAGCTTATGTCCCTCAGGCCCGACCTTAAAAGGGATAGAGGAATAATTGGGAAAGAGCCAATTAGAACAAAAATAGTTATAAATAATCGTTGCGTTGAACAGGTAAGCCATTTTAACTTCTTGGGAACTGATGTTAGTTATGACAATGAATATGATGTCTACAAAAAAAATATGCAAATTTCAAAGAGTGTGTGGAACAGCAAATAGAACATTTAGAAACAAAATACGTAAAGAAACAAAATTAAAGTTCTACAAAGTTATGGCTGTACCTATACTGACATACGGAAATGAGACTTGGACGTTAACTAAAAAACAACAGAGTAAAATACTGGCTTCAGAAATGAAATTCTTGAGAAGTGTGAAAGGATGCACGAAGAGGGACTTAATAAGAAATGAAAATATAAGAGAAGAGCTGGACATTTTAGGATGAATGATAGGTTAAAAGATCTCAAACAGAAATGGAAGGAACATGTTGAAAGAATGCCAGATAATAGACTTACAAAACAAATATTACAGTATCATCCGTAGGTAGGAGATTGGTGGGCAGACCCAGGAAACGATGGCTGGAGGACTTCGAAGGCGGAACAGGCACTTGATTGCCTATGCCATGAAGTGAAAAAGAAGAAGAAGAAATAAGAATCCCCTAACACCACGATAGTGATACAACTAGGAAAGTTAAAGAAGAAGACATAAACCCATATTTCTTAAATTACAATTTCCACTAAATATTCTTCTTACTTCAAGCCAGTGGGGCTGCTATTCTGCTGATAGTAGTAGTAATAGTAGTAGTAGTAGTAGTAGTAGTAGTAGTAGTAGTAGTAGTAGTAGTAGTAGTAGTAGTAGTAGTAGTAGTAGTAGTAGTAGTAGTAGTAGTAATAGTAGTAGTAGTAGCAGCAGCAGCAGCAGTAGTAGTAGTTGTAGTAATATACCATAAAGAGATCCACTATCTAAAAACCTGTATTATTGCTTTACGTGATATGACTTCCCTGTAACTAATAAAAAAGTATGTGTGAATGTGGAATAAAGGTTTATCTCGAATATTAATGGGCCGCGCCGTGGCTCAGTGGTTAGATCGCTTGGCTCTCACCAAGGCGGCCCGGGTTCAATCCCAGGCGACCGCAAAGTGAGATTTGTGGTGGACAACACGGCGCTGGGGCGGGTTTTCTCCGGCACCTCCGGTTTCCCCCGCCATCTCATTCCACCGGTGCTCCATCTTCATCTCGTATACCATCAGTGTCACCGCCTTCGGTGCCGTATGTAGTAAAAGCGGGCGTTTAACACTACACATTCTCGAATATAGAGGCAAATATAAGACTAACGTTTTTAAGAGCAACTTGTTGAAGCGTCAAAATCGAATAAGTATTTATAATGTGTTACCTTTTTCGCCAAAATGTAATAAACGTTCATAAAAATTTAAAAACTGATCAAGTTTATTCAGAATACACTTTATCTAGAAAGCAAACCCATTATAATTTTTATTTTCTATCACTCCATTAGTTTGAACACGTATTTTACCGATCTCTTTAATTTTCTTCAAAGAATCGTCGTTGTTACGAAGCTATTAGGAAATAATGCATAAAGGAATGTACTTTGACACTGGAAGTCCTGTGATATTACAGACAAGAAATAAGAAGTAACAGAAGCTGGTTAAATTCCGGAAAGTTTTATATTATGGATTTAATGTAAAGTATTGCAGAAATACTTCCCTTTGCGAAAGTCAGTTTTTTTTATAATAAAATATATTTTGCTACTACCTGCGACCGTTTAACGTTTTTGTTATATTTTATATGCACTGCACTTCGAGTTATGCAACAGCATTCATTACATTAGTCTATAGTCCTCCTTCCTCTTAAACTCATTATAATCCTTTTTATGCACCAATCTTCTGATATCCATTTCTATAAAAAATTATTTCAGAAATTTTTACTTCCCTTTTACAGTTTAGGGATTATATATTATAAATTTCAATGTGAGGTTAAAAATAAATTACACTATTAAAACTCTAAAATTACTGATAGATTTATTACAGAATTGTGAAGCTATATACGAGGGCTGTTCAATAAAGAATAATCACATTTACTTTTTTTTTTTTTTTTTTTTTTTTTTTTTGCCAACGTACCTTTACTCAATCTCATAATTTTGATGGTCCTCAAAATAGCCTCCCCTGAATGCGATGCACTTGTCCCAGCGTTTCTGCCAGTCTTCAAAGACATGCTGGAAATCATTTTTGAGAGATCCTTCAAAATCGCTTCCGCAGCTTTCACCACTGCTTCTCATGATGGATAATGCCTCACACCAAAGTGTTTCTTGAATATAAGAAAAAGAAAAAAAAGTCACATGAAGCTAAATCCGGACTATAGGGAAGGTAAGGGATGCACTTGACGTTGATTTTTGCAAGATATTCAGCAACAACATTGGCAATATGTGGCCGCGCATTATCGTGGTGCAGCATCCAGCATGCTTCACGAAAATGTGATCTTTTGCGCCTGATATGGACTTGCAATGTTTTCAGGACATCCCTGTATCATTTTCCAGTTACTGATGTGTGTGCAGGTACAACATGCTGCTAAACCATTCCATGAATATCAAAGAATGAGATGACCATAACTTTTCCAGCAGAAGCAACCACTTTTGCTTCTTGGCGGGTGGTGATGAAGGAAATTTCCACACTGAGCTTTGCGGTTTGCTCTCAGCATCAAAATGATGTAGCCAAGTTTCATCAGCAGTGATTACGTTTGAAAGAAACTCCGGATCTGCCTCTAACATCAACTTTTACTGCGTGCAGATCTGCAGGCGAATGTCCTTTTGTTCGGGAATCAACAGTCTTGGAACCCATTACGCACAAACACGTCTCATGTGTAATGTTTGTCACCAACGTGTGGGTGGCACCCAATGAAACGTTCAGTATTTGAGAAAGCGATCTTAAGGTAATTCGTCGATCCTCTCTCACAATGGCAGCAGCAGTGTTGATGTTTTCTTCCGTAAGAGCAGTAACTGGAGCACCGGGTCCACCTCCCTTTGAAATTGATTGTCTCCCCTCTTCAAACATTTTAAACCACGTTCGAGCTATGCTGTAGGGAAGAACAGACTCTCCAGTCTGTTTAGCCAACGTGTGTGCAGTTCCCAGTCAAAGGGACCTCAAAGAACCTGACCTTTCCGCCCACTAATGACCGTCATAAATCTATCTCCACACTTCAGAAATGGAACACTGACGTTGGGGACCAATAGCAACCCCTATTTTATGAAAATGACAGTTGCATGTCTACTCCGCGTGGAGTCTATGTTGCCAAAGTTCCAACTTCCAGTTGTTCTGTTTCATTAGGTGCAAGACGGTGATGTTAAAATGTTGCAACCTTGTAGAGGGCACCGTCAGGAGGAGGGTCCATGTTGTAAAACGGTTATGAGGGTTCCTCAAAGAAAGCGGCCGCCGTGCACTTGCGTTGAGTAGACAGACTTTAACATTGTATAGGCCTCAATTGAAGATTTGTTGAGATGAAAGCAGAATTTCAAAGCCGCATATTGTTCCTCGCGTGTTAACTCCGTTGCAGCCGTAGGCGATACTGAACATGTCTGAACTTACCTGGTTCTCACAGGCGGAAACCAGGAGTACCAACAATGAAACTACTACGGCGTGTTTGTTTCACATTACGCTAACAGAATAAAATAAGATTGAATTTTAGTGCAAAAAATTAAGACCGTAAAACATTTATGATCATTCTTTATTGAACGGTCCTCGTACATTCCAACTCCTCCCATTAAAACTATTCATAGCATTTATATTGTTCCATTTATTTTAAACATTTTCCATTTTGGAGAATTCTTATTTTCAGTTTCTTTCAATTCCTGAAATTCGATAGATGCAATCTACTTCTCACATAATTTACTTCAGCTGTGTGTGCACACATTTGCATAGTCCAATTTTATGTTTGATTTTGCTTCATTGGTATCTTTCTATTTCTTAAACAGACGCTCAATTATTTTGTAGACATGGTTTACATTTTCATGAAACTATATTCTGAATTCCGCTATATATTTTTGAAGCCTTTTCATTTAGCCTTGAAGTCTTTCGAAGCCTTTTCTTACTTCCCTTTTCACTTTTCCTTTGTTTATGGACGTCTAATTTATTTTCTACTCCTTTAACTGAGCCTTAAATGTAAGGCTTCCTTTGCTGCTTTATTTAGAGCGTGTAGTAATTGTATCCACGTTTTCTTTCACATATTGCCATATGTTTACTTTCTCTAGCACCTTCTCTGTACAAGGAAATTATAGGAAATATATACCAGAAGCATGAACAACGAAATATTAGATTAAACGAGTCTTGGTAATTATCCTTGGAACTTTCAAAAACTAAGAGATGAATTTTATTAAGAAAATCCCCAAAACTAAAGCAGAAATATTGTTACCTTTTATTTTCTCAAGACTGTTTTGGATTAAAATGTCTTGTGTTAAATATATTTGCATAGCTAACAGAAGTTTCGTCAACTGAAAAATCTCATTCTTTCTGAACAGATGTTCTGTAACTGTGCAATTCTGGTAAAAATATGACATCGCACATAAAAAGGAAAATCTCGTTAAAGCACACAATTTACATACGAGTAAATTAAAACTCTTTGTATTATTTCTGAGTTAAACGTTCCTATTGATTTGAATGGTCCAAATGATTGCATCTTTTTTTTTCCCCTTTTAAAGAGACGGAAGTTCAAAGCCGGCATATTGAGATTCATTTTAATCATTTTCGACTATTGTCGAAAACTCTGTTGCGTTAAGATACATGGGGGATGTATCTTAACGCAACAGAGTGGAACTGTCACTGCCTGACGTGAAGCACGTAGAAAAACAGCTTCTGTAGGAGTACACTGCAAAACAGATATAAAACTACACGATGATGAACATCTTAAATGCATTTTGTACTGTGGATGTTACACCATAAATCCGCAGGTATATAATTTCACATCAGAAATTAAAAAAAAAATGTTAGATCCTAAGATCCTACATTGACCTTCAGTATAACATCATGCACTTGCATATTTTAATTTGCTTATTTAGAATGCGACAATCGGATGTATTTACTGTTTTACGGTCAGTCCACGGTCAATACATATAAATAAATTTTAGTACACAAAAAATAGTATCCACTTTGGCGCCATAGGTCAGTAATGAGTATTGTTTGCTAACAACGCTGTCAATTGCTATGATCATATCAGCGTCATCTGTGTTGAAATTTCGTACTGGACTTCTTTTACATGCCAGTAAATATAACGTGCGGTGACGTCTTTTAAACACACTTAAAAATAATCGATCTGAAACAGATTTGAACCCGCGACCTTCGGATGAGTAGGCCATCACCTAACCGATTGAGCCACCAACCGGCAACCTATGTCATGGAGACCTCTAGTGGCATGATTAACACTATCCAGTTGGAGCGACCGGTTATACAAACACTGCCGTGTCTTAAAAGAATAATTTATCTTAAAACCAAACATATAGGCCAACATACTTTATTTATATTAATGATAAGCGTCCTATTTTCACAGAAAAATTAGCACTTAAAACAAATATAAACTAACATCGTTTTAATATGTATTATAATAAATCTTTCAAAAAATTAAGGAGCTATTTCTCAACATAGAAATGAACAAGGCAGTTCATAATACATTTAAAACCATTCCCTGAAAACGAAAATTCAGCACTCGTTTCTCCGATGTTTCAAATGATTAAGGAATCACGCCTGTCATAGATACTGGTGCAATGCAATTGCCATTCAGTGTTTCTGACTGAAATTTCCTCCGGATTTTTACCCATGTTTTAAGTTAAAGTTACAAGCTTGGTGTTTGGAAACAAACATTGAAAATAAACACTGCCATCTACATACGAATCTCGTATTTTTACTGGCAATGCATTTTAGGAGGCAGTGATAAGGTTCTTACTTTAGGATTCAGATGGCTGTCAGCAAATTACAGAATATATCTGTTATTAATTGTAAAATATTGTATTACATTTATTTATTTTATTCGATAATATTTAGCGAGCGTTTAGTAAGAACGATTATATACACTACATAAACAAAAGGTTTAGTGGACTTCTGCACTTATTGCACCGCTACAACTTTATTTTACGTATTTGACGCATAAATAGCTATTAGAGCAGTATTTTTAGACTGATAGTTCATACCACCTTAAAAGAAAGTAATCTTCCAAACTTCTTCTTATTTTTCTTCTTCTTCAACACGGTTTAGGCTATTTAGCATTTTCCGCTCCAAAGTGTTGCTCCTTCCATCTTTGCCTCGGTCTTCCTAGATTTCTTCGTCCTTGCGGTTGGTAATTATATACTATTTTAGGAATTACATTTTTTTGCATTCTATTTAGATGCAGCTTCCAGTTGGCTCTAAATTCCATTATTGTTTTAATTAATTCTACTATTCTTAATTGTTGTCGTATTTCATGATTTTGTTTGTTGTCTAGTCTTATATATCCAGCTATGCTTCTAAGGAACTTCATTTCTGTTGTTTATATACTTCTTATAGGTGAGTTGTGATGTCATTGTCTATGTTTCAGGACCATACGTTACAACTGGGATATCCATTGTTTTATACAACTTTATTATTGAATAGTTTCTTGCTTTATTATTTAAAGTTATTTTTATTATACCTGTTACGTAGTTGAATTTATTTAACTTTTTATCGATGTCTGTTTCCGATATGTATAATATTTCACACCCGAAGAGATAAAATGTTGACATTTGTTCAATTGTTTTATGTTCTATAACTACTTTAGACCGAACTGGGTGAATACCTCTAAATACCGGGGCTTTTGTTTTGGTTATAGATATTTCTAATGTATATGTTTTTGCTATTTTATATAGCTTATATGCCATTCTTTGAAGCTCATTCTCGCCTTCTGCTATTACTATTTGATCATCTACTAAAACCAGTTTTTGTACTGTTCTTGTCCCTAGATTAATTCCCCCTGTCTTTTGCTGTTTTCATGGTTTAATCATGTCGTTTATATATAAAATAAAGAGTGGCTGACATTGGACAACCTTGTCTAACCTCTTTTGAAATCAGTATTGGTTTTGGGTAATTTATTTTGATTGTTGTTTCTGCATATACGTTTTGTTATTACATTTATTAAATGTTTTGGTATTCTTTTTTTTCCCAGGATTTCCCATAATTTTAAACTAGATATTTTATCGAAAGCTTTCTTGTAATCTATAAGGAAAATGTGCGTTTCTAAGATAAATTCTTTTCGTTTTTCAATTATTTTTTGACGGAGAAGACATTATTCCTACATCCTGTCTGTTCTTTCATTAAAAGTGTTTCTACTATTCTTAACAACTATTACTTATAATCTTCGTATAGATTTTATATGCTGAGGAGAGTAGAGCAATTCCTCTGTAATTTTAGGTTTAGATCTCTTATCTTTTTAACAAAATGATAGATCTCATTTGTTTATAAAGGTTTCAATTTGTCTTGTTTTTAATATAAAGTTCTAAATTTTTAAAACTGATTTAATACAACACAGTCATAATTGTATTATTATTATTATTATTATTATTATTATTATTATTATTATTATTATTATTATTATTATTATTATTATTATTATTATTATTATTATTATTATTATTATTATTATTATTATTATTATTATTATTATTATTATTATTATTATTATTATTATTATTATTATTATTATTATTATTATTATTATTATTATTATTATTATTATTATTATTATTATTATTATTATTATTATTATTATTATTATTATTATTATTATTATTATTATTATTATTATTATTATTATTATTATTATTATTATTATTATTATTATTATTATTATTATTATTATTATTATTATTATTATTATTATTATTATTATTATTATTATTATTATTATTATTATTATTATTATTACTATTATTACTATTATTACTATTACTATTATTACTATTATTATTACTATTATTATTATTATTATTATTATTATTATTATTATTATTATTATTATTATTGTTGTTGTTGTTGTTGTTGTTGTTGTAAATTTACAATTACAAAGTAATAAAAGCATTCAAAGAGTATTTAATTAGAATGCTTCGAAACTGAAACCAAGTATTAAAAGATGACAATATCCAAACTCCTTCAACATAGTAAAAATACCAATTGAAATCTAACATCAAAGCAGAGAACATACATTCGGTACAGCTTGTTGGATCTCACTCATTTTTTATCTGGAACTAAGAAATATGGAAAAGTTGATTGTTGCAAAAACGGGATTTCTATCTATACCATTTTGACGTAAAGATGATTGAATTTTGATAATCGCAACCAAAAGAGAATTACTGAGAATAAATTTGGTAGCATTAGACGCGCATACTTATTAAGACTGAACATTTACCCTCACTTTATTGATGAATAATACTACGATGGGGTGAGTAAGCAGTGAAGCAATCATGGACACTATTGCTCTGATAGTTAAGCTTGAGGGAGATTTGAAATTTATCAAAACAGACTCAAAGTTTACATAGGTTTTGAAATAATTTGAACGTTAAACTTTTTAAATCTGAACACATCCATATATATATATATATATATATATATATATATATATATATATTTGATCTTAAACATTTCCAAAATACATTTAGTTATTTCTTTTATATTTCTTGCTATATTATGAAGCACTTTACTATTGCCCTCTATATTTTTATTTTTATTATCTGTCCTTTTTGTAGTACGTTTTAAGATATTTTATTTTATTTAAATTTTCACGGAAAATAAAATGAATACGTCATATATTTTATTTTTGGTCTTGATGATATTAATTTCAAACTTAACATATCTATTGTGGAATACAACTTTTAATACTTTAATTGTATGACTGAAAATACAAAGCTGTATAGAGGATTTAACATGTTTTAGTACCTAATAGATTTGCAACCAAAGTTACTCGTTCCTGCTTAGTAGGATCACAACTTAAAGAAATTGCGAATAATCGAATAGCGGATCCCTCGGTCTTCGTTCGGAGGCCTTAAACATTGAGCTACCATGGCCAACGTGTTGTCATGACATTAAATTCTCCAAAGCGACTCATATATTTCCCGAAAAAACCACCATGGATTCTTATATACTATGAGATACACACCTTTTGTGGCGACTTAGTATGTTTAAGTCCAAGGTTCATTGTTAAACCACTATTATGTAAATTGATAGAAATTAATTGTTTTTCCACACTAGACATGTGTAGCCGATGGTTCAGATTGGTAGAGTCAAATTGAAAAATTCAGTGCCATAGCTGGCATGTTGGTTAATCCCTTCTAAAATTAAGTACAAAAATATTTAAGTAATTAAAATATTTAATTTTCTCAATTCTTCTTCTAGTTCATCTTCTTTGTGATGTATGCCTCGTACATTCCAGGTTGCTACTTTGATTGCATAATAATTTAGCAGAAATCACACTTTAAGTATTTAGGATGTAATGTCTCGTACCAAGGGGAAGCTGATATAATAGAGTAAATAAATAAATTTAACTATATAACAGGCACAATAAAAATACATTAAAAATAAAGCAAGAAAGGACTCTGTAATAAAACTATACAAAACAATGGCAATACCAACTCTGATCTGTGGATCAGAAACGTGGACACTAACAAAAAGAAATAGTAGGAGAATACAGTCATCAGAAATGAAATTCATAAGAGCAATAGCTGGATATACCAAAATTGATAAAGAACGTAGTCAGGATATTAGGACAGAATTAAAAGTAGAAGAAATAAACCATACTATTGAAAGAAATAGAAATCAATGGAAAGAACATGTTCAGGGGATGAATAATAACAGAATACCAAAAATAGCCTTAAACTATAATCCTATAGGAAGAAGAAACCAGGGAAGACCGATCAAAAGATGGGCAGACCAATTTGGAGCCGGAACGGGTTAAACAATCCAAAGCCGTGAGGTAGAAGAAGAAGAAAATGTTTAATAATTTTTGTACTCAGAATTAAATTCGTTTATTAAAAAACTCTTCCCGCAACACTTTTAGGATTAGCAGTTATACCACGAGTATATTCTGACTATCCTGACTCCTACACGCCATAGTAGCTCAATGGTTAAGAGCAACCGGACGGAAACCGTGAGATCCATGGTTCAAATCCCGGCTATGGCATTGAAATTTTCAATTTGACTCTACCTATACAAATAATTGCCTAATGTGCAAGAAAGATTAATTTCCATCAATTAACCGAAACTTTATGGAATTATTATTCTATCATCGGGATAGTTATAGATACATTTCAGCTTATTGTGCTAAAAAAAACTTTAAAAATACTAAATTTGAACTAAGTTAATCTCTAAAAAGTGATTCTTCTGTTAATATATATTTTTTCGAGGCTAGTGCTTGGAAAATACCAAAGGAAATGACATTTAAGCTTAATTTGTTAATTGAGTATACAAAACTATCTGAAGAATGATATTCGGCGTGTAATTTAAACATTATCAATATATGAGATAGATATACGTGCTACAACTGCAATAGCTGAGAACATTAACATAATTTATAGATAATTACTTGCGGAAAACCTACCAACAAATAACTATGATTTTTGTCTCGGAACTAACTTTAGGCGATGTAGGAATGTACTGTCCGAAATTTAAAACATTACAAAAAGTTTGGTAGATTCTGAATGATCAAGTAGGCGTTACTTCAGGTATTTTCCCTGGCTGGCAAGTTAGTGAAGAATAGTAAGTAGTATCTGTTCTTTGAAATTTTGTAAGCAATTAAGAACAGAATGGGGTATGGAAAATTTTATAGATCAATGTGACAAAACTGGAAGAGAAGGCATAGCTTGGATGAGAGTAGGAATATTGAGAAGTAATGAGGTAGGAATATGTGAATTTTGTGGAGATGAAGAAAGCACTGTTCATTACCTGATAGAATGTAAGGAACTAACAAATTAGGAGGAAAACATGGGATAAGAAATGGGTCAGTGTGAGCAAAGAGATATTGGCAGTACGCATGTTAACGGGGACGGGAGAAAAGAAAAATAGATGTGTAGGAGATTTCTTATATAGGATAACAGAAAAGTGAATTAGGATAAAAGAAGAAAAGGTCAAAAAGAAATGACATCAAGCTGCTCAGGAAAACCAAAGGCTTATAGCCAAGGGAACTGAGTCAGCAATTTTATGCATAATACGGCATGTTCTATATTAAATTTTATTGTGCTGAATTTGTAATGGATACTGTACAAATAAATATCAAATAAATAAATCAATAAATATCAAATATCAAGTAGTATCTGCAGAAATCAAGTTCGTTTTAGCGATAGATTTACAAATGCCTGGCTAGATAAAAAATAAACATTATAGAGAAGCAAATAAACTGTACATATAGGATGATTTAGACAGGGTATTTCACAAATAACGTATAATAATCAGGGGTCAGAAGTTCAAAATGTATATAGTACTAAAACATATATAAAATAACCTACATTGTCTTAAGAAACACATAATAATTGGAAGAAAACAGTGTAAAATTTATTGCAAATTAATTTGTATTCAAAAAAAATTTTTACCCGCCTCGTTAGCGTGGTGGTAGTTTGTCTGCCTCACGTTCAAGAGGTCCCGAGTTCGAATGTCAGTCAGGGTGAGTCACCTGGATAAGGTTTAACCGGGATTTTCCCTTATCCTGAAAGACGAATGTGGGGTAACTCTAACCTCCATGGACCTTGGACTCATTTGAGCAGCATTTCACCCACTTCATTCACCGTCCGATATGACTTAACATTGGAGGACGTAAATCACAAATAAATAAATAAATAAAAAAGTATAATAAAATATTTGTTTTTTAAATTTTACGTCCTCCAACGTTAAGTCATATCGGACGGTGAATGAAATGGGTGAAATTATGCTTAAATGTGTCCAGGATCCATGGAGCTTAGAGCTACCCGACATTCGTCTTTAGGATAAGGGAAACCCCGAAGAAAGCTTTCTCCAGGTAACTGACCCTGACCGAGATACGAACTCGGGACCTCTTGAACGTGAGGCAGACACGCTACCATCTACGCTACCGAGGCGGGCTGTACTCCTAATGGTCAGTTTCTATTCTATACTTGAATATACACATCGTATCGAGCATTAATATCATTACGTGAGCCATTGGTAAGAGGAACAGTGTGTCATTTTCTCCCATAATGTGTCATTATGGATTCCTGATCTAAGTACATTGGTACACATTACAGTGAGACATTAATTTCTCATGCAGGTCCAATGTTATTGTTTAGAATATATTAAATATTTTTATTCTGAAAAATGTGCTGAAAATTTTTTATGAAGAAAGTGCTTCTTTTGGTCAATTATTGAAATTATGTTAATCGTATCATTGTGGTCTGTTTGTAATAAGAAAGAACGGGAAAATAATAGCCAATAATAGTTAATAGTTTGAAAAAGGCTAAAAAGAACCACGAAGGACCCCCCCTCAAAAAAAGGCAAAAATAAAATAAAACCTTTGTACTTTACAGTGGCCAAAAGTGAGGGTTCAGGAAGAATTTGATTCCAGCTTACTATAGGTACAGTAAAAGTTGGCGCACAACTATGTTGGATCGGGTACTGTAGAATTGTATTTCTCTGCTCTAAGCCAGCCCTTTTTGGATAAACCTCTCATCACGAAAAAGTCTCCCTCGGTGACATGCCGTGTTCTGCAACACAACTGGGGAGCCATCTAGCGTCAGAATGCTGAAGCTCCACCGCATGTTTTGCGATTCCCCCCACCCTTCGCTTACTCTCGCATGTTAACAGCACAATCGAAGCCTGGACTGCTCTTCACTTATTAAAGCTCATTAATAAACAGTGTTAGAGCAGGGTGCTTAGATATATGATCCCTAGAGTTCACGCTTCGAGTCCCGCCCCGAGGGCACCTTGATGGCTTTTCGAAACACACAATGCATTACTGTGATGATGAATGTTGTTCTTGATTTCTACCATTCAGACGCCGTAGCAAGAAGAGTGTTCTGGGAATTAGGGAACTGAACCTTGGACATCACTCAGCTGTAGCCATACGCACTAAATGCATTATCAGCTTTTAATTGTAATATTAATCATTTGCATAATTAATGTAATACGGTGTAAAATAATTCGACCACTCAACAATAAAACTAAAGTAACCCAAAGACTTTTAAAGTATCCATCTAAAGAGGTTTAAAACGACGAGTTTATTTGTTGAGTAAAATAAAAACAAAACAGATTATTATTATTATTATTATTATTATTATTATTATTATTATTATTATTATTATTATTATTATTATTATTATTATTATTATTATTATTATTATTATTATTATTATTATTATTATTATTATTATTATTATTATTATTATTATTATTATTATTATTATTATTATTATTATTATTATTATTATTATTATTATTATTATTATTATTATTATTATTATTATTATTATTATTATTATTATTATTATTATTATTATTATTATTATTATTATTATTATTATTATTATTATTATTATTATTATTATTATTATTATTATTATTATTATTATTACTATTATTATATTATTATTAATCATCAATAATCATCATTTAATAGATAGTGTCAACGTCAAATTTGAGTTTACTATGCCAGTTAGTCTGATGTGTGAAATTCACATAACTTCTCCGCTGACTTTATACAACTTCTACAAATTACTCTTACTCAACTATATTTTTCTATGTGCTTTGTGACAATCGAGATAAGTTTTAATAAATGAGTTCCTCATAAATTTAACTGAAGATACAAGGGAACATAATAATATAACATAAAATACGAGGGCTGTTCAATAAAGAATGATCACTTTTATTTCTCCTTCTTTTTTAGTGACCACGTACCTATACTAATCCTCATAATTTTAATGGTCCTTCTCAAAATAATCTCCCCTGAATACGATGCACTTGTCCCAGCGTTTCTACCAGTCTTCAAAGACATGCTGGAAACCATTTTTGAGAGATCCTTCAAAATCGTCTCCGCAGCCTTCACCATTGCTTCTGATGATGGACAATGCCCCATCCCACGAAGGCGTTTCTTTAAGTTAGGGAATAAAAAAGAGTTACATGGAAGTAAATCCGGACTATAGGAAGGGTGAGGGACGCACTTCACGTTGATTTTTGCAAGATATTCAGCAACAACATCGGCAATATGCGGCCATCTTGGAACCCATCGCACACAAACACGTCTCATGTGTAATGTTTCTGTCACCAATGTGTGGGTGGCACCCAATGAAATGTTCAGTATTTCAGAAAGTAATCTTAAGGTAATTCGTCGATAATTTCTCACAATGGCAGCAGCAGTGTTGATGTTTTCTTCCGTAAGAACAGTAACTGGAGCACCTTCCTTTGAAATTGTCTCCCCTCTTTAAGCATTTTAAACCACCTTCGAGCTGTGCTGTAGGGAAGAACAGACTTTCCATAGGCCTACTGTAACACTGTATAGGCCTCAAATGAAGATTTGTTGAGAGGAAAACAGACTTAAAGTCGCATATTGTTCCTCGCGTGTTACCTCCATTGCAGCGGTAGGCGATACTGAACATGTCTGAACTTACCTGGTTCTTACAGGAGTACCAACAATGAAACTACTACGGTGTGTTTGTTTTACATTAACCTAACCGAATATCATAAGATTGAATTTTAGTGCGAAAAATTATGACCGTAAAATTATGATCATTCTTTTTTGAACAGTCCTCGTATGTAAACAACACACAGACATGAAGCTACAGAAGAATACTCATCAACAGATCCAAAAGATGATCACCCACCACCAGGCTCAACAGGAAGAAGCCCGCCATTGATAACGCTAATCCACATTTATAACAAACAAAAAGAACAGGAAAAAATAGCTACCCAACAACATCTAGATCACCTGACTAGAAATATGCCTATCTGAAAGAAAATAAACAACTGAAAGAAAAAGACCGATGAAGGACAAAACTAAAAGAAACATTCAAAGTTAAAAGAATAAATCGGTCTCTTTGGGGAAAGCAGAAGCCATGGATATTGTGGGACCGGGGAGCGAAGTCATGTTAGCTATACATATAATATTGTCGTGAATCCCTTTTTCTACCACTGGCGGCGTACGCCAAAAAGGGTTCGCGTGGCTTCTTTACACAAAGGAACTGATAGCCAGACAGAGTGGAATAAAGAACTTGCATAAGCAGTTAAAGATAGCGCGAGATAAAGGACTTGCCGGCACGGATAAAGTTCCCCGCATAGAAAATTCTGGTGATATCTTGATTGACAGAGAACAGCCGATTACTTGTTTGTTCCAGAAATCTCTCGAATTTATCAACTGCTACTGTGAGTGTATTTCTACGTAAATAAAGAACGATTTTAATTTCTGCAAATTGGACTTTTAGTTCTACGAACCCACATAGTCGCAATATATTGGTTTATTTTAAAAAAAAGATAAAGATGAACATAAAAGAAATAAAACAAATTAAAAAATAAACCAAATATAATAAAAAATAAAAAAGCTATATACATACATCTCAAAAAGTTCATATTAGTAAAGTCCTAGCTAAACAAAACTTATAAGGACTCTGCCACCAAAGAGAAAAAACAAAAGCTCGGCGGCTGGCTCCATTGCTCAGTCGGTAGAGCACCTGCCTGCCATGCTAGGGGTCCCGGGTTCGATTCCCGGCGGTGGGGTTGATTAAAAATCAAAGATAACGAGTTCAGCCTTAGCATGCTTGACAACGAAAGGGCGATAATATTTTAAAAATTAAAAAGTTAAAAAAATAGTCAATGGTCAATGGTGGAAATGGTTAATGCTAAATAGTTATTTGAGTAACATTTTACACACTTCCATATTTTTATTGGTGCAGTAAAACTTTATTTATCCCTTCTAACTGATAAGATATATAAAATTCGCTCTAAATGAAAAAATCATCGCAAGCTACTCCCAGAAAGTTCAAAATATACAGTATATTTACCATGCATTTTGAAATGTAAGGCATTCTTATTAAAACTATCAGAGCCATTGTTTAAGAAATCGAAAATTTCGAAAAATATAAGAAGTAAAATTATAAAGCAGCAGGTTGGGTGAAAGTAAACACTGAAGTTACTAGCAGTAAAGAAATTAGAATTCAGTAAACTATAATAATAAGTGACCAAGTTTATGTTATATCTGATACATTATATTACATTAGTAACAGACAACTGAAATTGGCACTATTATTATAGTTTATTGAAAGAGGAAATTTGGTATCTGTTGTACATTTCGCTTTTAGGTTATGTTTTTACAGAATACGAGGGTCGGCTCATAAGTCTCGGGCCTCATATAGAGATGGCGCCACTCGGCCAGTTTAACGATTAGCATCATATAGTTCAGCTCTAATCTAGCTTGTATCCATAGTTACAGCTCAATAGCTTCTTTATTTTTCGAATGACAGCATTTTAAACAAGGAAGCTGTAGAGCATTCACGTAAATGGAGGATTTGGAAAAACGAGCAGTGATTAAATACTTCCATTTGAAAGGTTTAACGCCTAAAGAAATCAACGAGGAAATGGACAGTACTCTGAAAGTATCTGCCTCTTCATATACAATGATTAAAAGGTGGGTTGCAGCTTTTAAAATGGGACATACGAGCACTAGTGATGAGCCTCACTTTGGATGTCCTCTGGATGTCACAACTCCAGAGAGCAATGAAAACAAATCCGTCGTTTAGTACTGGAAGACCGCAGATTAAAGTTATTTGAGATACCAGAGGCTCTAAACATATCAAAAGAACGTGCAGGTAATATTTAAGTAAAGATTTGTGCTTTCAGAAGGTCTGTGCAAGATGGCGCGTTTGTTGACATCTGATCAAAAGTTGCAAAGAAAAACGGTTTCTGTTAAGAATTTGCAGCTCTACCGTAATAATCCCAGTGAATCTTTCAGAGTGCTTATTACCATGGATGAAACTTGCATACGCCAGTACACTCCAGAAACTAAATCACAGTCAAAACTGGATTATACCAGGTGAACCAACTCCAAAAAAAGGAAAAGTAAATTTTATCTGCTAACAAGGTTATGGCGAGTGTTTTCTGGGATGTCTAGGGAATTATTTTTATTGGTTACTTAGAAAAGGGGATAAGTATAACTGGAGACTGCTAGGCAAGCCTACTACAACGTTTGAGTAATGAGGTCAAAAGAAAAAGATCTCATTTGACAAAGGAAAAAAAATCTTGTTTCTTCACGACAATGCTCCGGCCCATTGATCAGTTATTGCAATGGGGAAAATGTGCAAGTTGAAGTTGGAATTGCTTGAACATCAACCCTATTCGCCTGATCTAGCACACAGTGACTACCACCTGTTCCCGAAACTCGAATATTTGATGAAGATTTCACAGCTATTTTGAGGACCATGATAAATTGCACTACAGAGATGGTTTAATTACATTAGAACACCGATATGACAAATACAGTAGCATTTCTGGAGATTATGTTCAGAAATGTCCTGTGCCGTGGCGTAGCGGGCTAATGCAGCATTGCCCACTGATCATCGTGAGCAAAGTCAGGAGCTTACGCTCGGTAAGCGGTCCTGGTCACGAAAACCAACATTTCGGCTGGGGGATGCCGAGTTACTGAATCTCCTCCTCAGATCGGTTGGATGATTGCCCACCTCTGCCGTGCATAAGTGGGCGTGAGGCCGACATTCGGGTTGGTAGGTCTTGGCCCTCCAATAGGTCTGTCACGCCAGTGTTTTTTTTTTATTGTTGAGAAACAAAGAAATAAATGTTGTTTCTTATTGTGAGGCCCAGGACACTCGTAAGAGAGCACGCGTACACGCAGACAAAAGCACGCACACGTACTTACACCCAAAGTATGTTTTGTTCTAAAATACTTTTGTAAAGGGACCTTAGAACTTCTTGTATCGCATTTCTGAACGGCAATACTTTCTCTCTTACTTGTTATGTGGTAGGGAAAGCAACACTTAAATTGTTACAACAATTTTAGTGTGAGTGTCGTATGACTTCACACTTATGCTTAAGCAATGAACATAGACCGGTAAATGTAATTTGTGGTTTGTTATCTATGTCCTTTAACTGATTGTAAAGGCTTCAGCGCTGAACTATTTATTAAACGGTTCAATGAACGCACCAAAAATAAATGATTAATAACGTAACATAAACAGAGTTCAGGAAAACAGAATTTTAATGTTACCTTCATACACTAAATATGTAATGTTAAATGCGATATACATACTACGAAACCTTTTACATTTTCCGTATTTTCATCTTAATAAACTCTGAAATGTGGAATAATTTTGAGCACACATAATACCTGCATCAAATTACTATCTGCTTGTTGTTATAATACCGGAGGAGTATGTACGGATTTACTTACCTTTACGCTAACGAACACTTAAAATGATGCAATTTCATAATGCATGCGTTGTAACCTGCACCTTAAACACACAATGCAGGTATTATAGCTGTTTAGCGTGTATGCACTCCACAAGATTTCACTGTGCTCTGTGGCGAGTAACAAATTCGTTGCAGCTCTTGCCATTAGCGTTCTCTATCTTCCTGGAAAAACAAAAGCTATATTGTTTTCCAAGGATTTTAACAAACAGCTGAAGGCTTACAACGCGTTTATTAAAAACGAGACACACGAATTATTGGTATGTGAATTTTGTTTCTCTACTAAATATTTGAATAATATGTTTCCTTGTTATAGAAAAATTAATAAAAATTAATTTTATATCGATCATCATTAACTAAATAATCACAAACAGATTTCTGACTTCAAAGCGACCTTCGTATTCTTCCCTCCTGCTTGCTTCATAAATGCAGCAGTTACCTTATTGGTGGCTCAATTCCAAATTATCAATGTATTTATTTTATTCTCTGAGCAAATAGCTTTTTCTCATCCTTTGTCTCAATCAATTCATTGTATTCTTTTGTTGTCCTTTTATAGCAAACGGCCTCACTGCTGTACATTTCATACGTTCTACCGTTTCAAATTCTTCTAATCATTTTTTTTTTTTTTTTTTTTTACTTTGTCGCAATTTCAAAGATCTCATGCTGTATAGTGTCATGCTTTAATATCTTCGTAAGATATTTTATCGTGTCTAAAGAAAATAATTATTTTAACATTAAATTTCCTATTACTATAAATTAACAACAGCGTTGTTTCTACATATGGTATAGGCATTCCAAGTCTCTAAAGCTGTTCACCTACCTCAAATTCGCAAGTATCACTTCCTTGTAATTTTTTTGATTAATCATAGGTCTTTGCTAGATCGTTAGGTTCGTTCTTAGGATAGCAGTGCCACATTTTATTAGCAGAAATACCCTCTTTTTTGTCCAGTTTACACAAATAAAGTCAATTATCTTCCTGTTTTTTAATTTCCTACAATTATGATGAGCTTTAATTTCCAAAAGTATATCTCTGGCTGGCCCTGTAGCTCAATCGGTAGAGCACCTACCTGCCGTGCTAGGGGTCGATTCCCGGCGGTGGGGGTGGGGATTTTTCTCCTTCCAAGATAATTCTTCATCTTCCCCAGAGTCTGGAAGTATCAATGAGAGTGCTAATGTGTGCGTGATGTAATGATTAAAAACCAACCGAACAGGAGTTAACACCTTCGATATGTTCCAAAAAAGAGAACGGCCGTTGATATGACCACTGCAGTTAAAGGTGGAGTATAAATGGAACAAAAAAAAGTATATCCCATATCTTAAAGGTGGGAAATTCTCGACTTTTTTTAAAGGAGGGTATGCTTATAGGAATAAATTCCACAATAACCATAAATATATGGAACAAATGGTATTCAAGATTTTACTTTCCTAACTCTTACACCCTCGCAACAGTCTACCCCCATAACGTATTGAAGTAAATTGTGTACTAAAAGTATTGAAGGTACAGCATTTAAATGACAAATTATGAAGTTCTTTGTGTCCTAAGAAAATTGACCTAGTTTATTTCTCATATCTCGCTGACAGACTTTTATTAAGCGGTTGTGGACACATTATTAGGTACTACTTAGGTAGATGAAGGTCTTCTTACAGCTGCATTAGGCATTTTATGTCCAAATTTAGTTATATTAGACATTTTTATGCCTAGAGGTGACTGCATTACAGGAATAGATTATAGGAGATAATATAGAAATGAATTTTACTTTTAGTCTCCCTAATTCCTTATAGGGCTGTTCAATGAAGAATGATCACAATTTTTTGACAACGTACCTCTACTCATCCTCCGGTTCTTCTCAAAATAGTCTCTCCTGAATGCGATGCACTTGTCCCAGCGTTTCTGCCAGGCTTCAAAGACATGCTGGAAACCATTTTTTGAGAGATCCATCAAAATTGCCTCCGCAGCCTTCACCACTACTTCTGATTATGGATAATGCCTCCCACGAAGGTGTTTCTTCAAGTTAAGGAATAGAAAAAAGTCACATGGGGCTAAATCCGGACTATAGGGAGGGTGAGAGACGCACTTTAAGTTCATTTTTGCAAGATATTCAGCAACAACATTGCCAATATGCGGTCGCACATTATCGTGGTGCAGTATCCAGCCTGCTTCACGGAAATGTGGTCTTTTGCGTCTGATATGGACTTGCAATGTTTTTAGGACATCCCTGTAGTATTGTCCAGTTACTGATGTGTGTGCAGGTACAACATGCTGATAAACCATTCCATGAATATCAAAGAATGAGATGACTATAACTTTCCCAGCAGAAACAACCAGTTTGCTTTTTTGGGGGTTGGTGATGAAGGAGATTTCCACACTGAGCTTTGCTGTTTGCTCTCAACATAAAAACGATGTAGCCAAGTTTCATCAGCAGTGATTACGTTTCAAAGAAACTCCGTATCTTCCTCTAACACCAACTTTAACTGCATGCAGACCTGCATACGAATGTCCTCTTGTTCGGTTAACAGTTTTGGAATCCATCGCGCACAAACACGTCTCATGTGTAATGTTTCTGTCACCAACGTGTGGGTGGCACCCAATTAAATGTTCAGTATTTCAGAAAGTGGTCTTAAGGTAATTCTTCGAACCCTCTCACAATGACAGCAGCAGTGTTAATGTTTTCTTCCGTAAAAGTAGTAACTGGAGCACCGACTCCACCTTCCTTTGAAATTGATTGTCTCCCCTTTTAAAACATTTTAAACCACCTTAGAGCTGTGCTGTAGGGAAGAACAGACTCTCCATAGGCCTCCTGTAACAGTGTATAGGCCTTAGCTGAAGATTTGTTGAGACGAAAGCAAAATTTCAAAGCCGCATATTGTTCCTTGCGTGTTACCTCCATTGCAGCGGTAGGCGATACTGAACATGTATGAACTTTCCTGGTTCTCACAGGCGAGCACCAGGAGTACCAATAATGAAACTACTACGGCGCGTTTGCTTCAGATTAAGTAACGTAATATAATAAGATTGAATTTTAGTGCGAAAAATTAGGACCGTAAAAATTATGATCATTCTTTAATGAAAAGCCCTCGTACATATAAACGATTGCATTTCATACAAAAATGTGGTATTTAGATTACACCGAAGTACATGATTAGCATTCCCTGAATCTCAAATAAAATTTGTTTAGAAAAAGTTCCGCTTCCGCATTTGTGTCGGTCTGTGAATATATTCAATCAGAGATGTTGAATTCCCAACTTGGTATTTAAGTTGAGTTCTTGCAAGCACGTAACACAGACATTTTCAATTACATTCATAGATATATTGCATCCTGCAATATATGCATTTGTTGGGTAGAATGCAATATCTTTTCAAACGCAGTAAAAATTCCGATGTGTACAAATGCCTAAAAATGCTAACATTTAGTCCATAAGGTGTTAGATGCTTGCACTCAAATACGTTTTATGTAAAGGTTACTTTGTAGCTGCGTAAAGCGGCATGACTCTTATTTAAGAGGCATTTATACGTTAAGTGTGTATTAGTTTCAAATACCAAATCGAAAAATGGTATAAATTATTTGGTCCTTTCTGTCCTTTAGATGGAGTTGGTTGCTGCAAAATATTAAACTCCTGATTTCTGCAACTTTGATCGAACAGTTTTTCATCATTCAGCATCTAGACTCTTTAAGACCCCTTTTACGAGATTATTTGTCTTCTTCTGTTTGTTAGGTACAAAATTTATAATTGATTTTAAACTAAATTTTCGATGAGTTAAAGGCTTTAAACGTAGCTGAGAGCTGAACCACAATGCAACATTAACTTATTTTTAAGAAAATCACTTCACCCCAAATTATTCTTTACAAGGAAGAATTTTCGAAAACTTTATTTTAAACTAACTTCTAAGAGCTAAACTTGAAACCTTAAATATGGATGACAAAACAATATTAGCTTAATAATAATAATAATAATAATAATAATAATAATAATAATAATAATAATAATAATAATAATAATAATAATAATAATAATAATAATAATAATAATAATAATAATAATAATAATAATAATAATAATAATAATAATAATAATAATAATAATAATAATAATAATAATAATAATAATAATAATAATAATAATAATAATAATAATAATAATAATAATAATAATAATAATAATAATAATAATAATAATAATAATAATAATAATAATAATAATAATTTAGCAAGAAGTGTAGGAATTAGTAATAAAATTGTGAGTGATTCAGGTAAACTATTTAGGTGTCAGTTTTATTATGTAGCTACATGCGCCGCACTTTTTCATTTTAAGTGGTGCAAATATTTTTATAGCTATTAAAAGTTTACAAATTACCATTTTTCAGGATAAACTGCATGAGGTTATAAATGTATAGCACTAGGAGAAATTATTTTATAAACTTTACATGGATTTGTTTACCAGCTACGCAAAAGTCACTCAGAATAAACAGGAGTTCGCAAATGAACTCAACTTAAAGTCTTATTTAACATGAATATTTCTAAGCATATGATACTTCTATCGAAATCGTTAAAGCTATTTTTAAATAAATAAAAAATTACCATAAGTGTTCCAAGTAACCTACACGGTACCGCGCACAATTTGACGTCATCAATAGCTTTGCAGATGGAGCGAGTTTATATTCGATTGCCCTAGCGGCTTGCGATCGTATTAGATGTGTTGACAGCAGGTTTGAGGCCTCCCTCTACCGGCAGGTAAATACACTATTTGAGAGGAGGGTCCTGCCCGCGTAATATAAAGATGCGTAATTTTGCCTGGTGCGTGGATACGATAACTGTTTATAAAATAACTACAAACTGCAATGCTGTGCACTGCAAAGCTAATTATGCAGTCATAAAAATATACCATGAAGAATATACGAAATGATAAGTCAGTGAAGACTTATTTCGCAATGAACATCTGAATTTCTGTTATAGTAGACATATATGCATGTTGTAAACCTCTCACATTAAATTGATCTCAATTCTTTTCTATCACCCACAGCTTCCTCACAACGTAACTTCATTACAAACCAGAAAATTAGTAGAACATGTTCTACGGATGGAAAATAAATTAGCGTTACAATACGTACAAAGCTTTTATCCAAGTCTAAACAAGAAAATATCTCTAGTACATAGTCTTATGTGTCCATTTTCTTATATTTCCTTTCTCTCTTCCCTTTAAACACTGTCTGTATAGCGAGAAGGTATGCTTGAGTCCCTTCTGTCATAACATTATTTATTGCTTCTAGATTGGGACCAGTTACTTTATAGCGTCCAGGGTCTCTCTTTTTGCGAGTAACTGATCCTGTATCTTGGAAATGTTTGATTAGTTTTAAAAGACATAAGGATACCAACATTAATAGATATTTTAATTAAGCGTGAGAATGACAAAAAATTTATATCGTATACTGATAAAACGTAAGACGTTTATTTTGCGAACAAAAGTATGTCAATTTGACGATACCTGGATAATTTTGACAACATTACGCTCCGAGGTACTTGTCTGAATGCTGAATAGCTTTGCATAAACTACTCTATGCAGCGGTTTAAATTATATTTATATGTTGTATCAATTTTAATGCCAGTACGAAATTAGCATTCAACAATGAAGACGCGGTGGTCTGTGTTCATATCCAGCGGAAGCTGGTTGTATTAGTTATAAGGGCAACCACACTCAGAGCGCTGTAATTTGCTGACTGTTCCGCAAATATTACCGCTTCTTCTCCGCATAGGGCTCTATGATTTAACGATAGACTCACTAGTCTACTATGACGTCATTCTTGCTCAATTGGAGGGCGGGAAATAACTAATAAAAATGAACACCGTGTATAGTTTGTATTCAAACTTATTTTTACATGAACAGTTAAAGAACAACTTTCGGGGGAGTTTCTCGTCGTGTCGCGACGTTGGAAGACATTGAATTTAAACCCACGTTTGGTAATTATCAAACTTTTCGTATTTGAATTACATTGTACACTTAACACATTCACACACCGTGGACTGATTTCTAAAAGTGTCATTTTTAATGTGAGGAGGCCTAAAAGATGCATTAACGGTCATATCGATACGGTCAAGATGATATCGAATTTTATAATGTAATTTAATCCCTTCCCTTCAAACTAGAAGTGTAAAATTATACATATCCACCTATACTAAGGTTTTAATGGGCACATAGAGCACCAAAGCTAATGTTGGTAGCTGATGTAACAAAGTAGGCTAATTAGACAACTTGTGAAGAAGCGTATGTCCAATTAGCTACCAATGAGCAGCCAGACCACCACATTCCTGAGGTTGGCAACATGCACAATCTTAACTCCAGACTGCTAGTGATTAATATTCGGTAAGCATCGTACCATACATGGCACCTAATATTGTAGCCACGTTAACAGGCCACGCGGTCCGGTAATGCATCACTCTGGAAACCAGCATCCTTCTTTGCTGATTTATCTGCCTTGTTACGCAGTCACATGGTGCTGCCTGGATGTCATGTAAGGTTTTTATTGCTCTTGTTGGTCCTCAAGGATGAGGTGTTGGATGATGCGGAGGAATCTCTCACCCTCCGTCAACCTTCAAATTGCTTGTTTCATTACTCAATTGAACGCAGGCGTTATCAAACTCTGCGGACGTCAGCAAGTCGTAATGGTTTTCTTGGAAAAGGGTATTCGGTGCGGTATCCTAACATAGGGCGGTTCGAAAATCATTTCTATATTTTGAACACTGCTTTCAGTTTTGTACTTCTACAGATGTTCAAACTACAAGTCATTTCAGTGTCAGCAACCTTGGTTTTTATACATATGATGGTCATATTTACTTAATAAGTTGAAACCACATACATATCTCAAAACGTATCGTTTTACTAGCACAACATAATACCACGTTCGCCACTTATATAACAACATTATGTTTTTTTACCCAAGTTCTTTGCCTGAACAAACAAAATTAAATCTTCATTTTTCAATACATAAACTATATTGCTCCAGCGGTGCACGAGGGCCATTGCACCCGATTCCACAACCGTTGAGGAGCTATTTAGCTACCTCCTTTCTCAAGTACCATCCGACAACACTCACATTCCTGCCACTTCGTGGTTAAGCCCTACTCAGGGCAGGTACTGCCCAGCAACGCAAAGAAGATTCCTGAAAGGAATGTGCCAACCTTACACAGTAGTACAAGGACAGCGAAAGGATTGCTACACAAGGAGCAGAACCGTTAAAAAACTGCATCCTATTCACTCTGTACACTAAAACCCCGTACGAGTTTCAGCTGGTGTGATGCGGGCGCTACGGACCCCTAGCATTCGTGGTACCTCTGACGTTACTAGAGGAACCTCGGGCCGAACTTCCTAGCCCCTGCCGTAGGGGAGTTGTTCGGATTGGGTTGGGCTCGAGGGGGGCAGTGGTTCCCGATACCCGTGGCAGATCGCGTACGTCTCTGGACGGGGTTGAGGGAAGCCATATATTCCCGTGTACTAGCCTGCATAGCTAGTAGAAGGTTTTCTAGATTACCAGGAGGCCCTACCGAGGTTAATCGGTAGCCTTCCCCTTTGGGGTTGGCGCGCGTAAGCGGCATATCCACTTTCATCCCGTCTTTTGTTTTCGGACCAGATGGGGGGGCCTTATTTATTTATTTATTTAATATATAGCTACATGCTCCGTTACCTTGGTAACACTACATGTAATTATTTACATAATGTTTTTACATTTGTGATCATTACAGTTTGTTTGAGAAAGTTACAATAAGTTTTTGTTCTTTTTACAATCATTGTACAAGTATATCTTATTAACTAAGTATCCCACTAGTTATAACTTTATTTTAAATGTCCAGGGATTTAATGAATTTCTTAAAACTTCTAAGATATTTTGAAATTAATACTTGATTATTAACTGGCCATGTACCTCCTTCTAATGATATTTCTCGGATGAGAATAGACCTTTGTCGTTCTGTATTAGCACATTCATAAATTAGATGACGGACATGTCTGCTTTGCTCTGTTGCATATACAAGTCGGATCGTTTATTATATTAAATCGATGTAAATATGACCTCGTTTTTCCGTGTCCTGTGACCATGGCTGTCATATGATTTCGTGACACCTCCTTTTGTGGTGCTAGTCCATATGTTTTGCCATTCTTCTAGCGATGACACTGTTATTCCTGATTTAATATTAGGTTTGGGAATTCTGTTTATATTATTCTTCATCCTGCAGTGGCTTCTTTTGCTAGCTTGTCTGTTATTTCGTTGCCCGCAGTGCCATCGTGGGCCTTCATCCAGCTGAAGTGTATTGCCCAATGTCGTGTTTGTAGTTCAGCCAGGGTATTGTGAATATCAGCGGTTAGTGAGTTGCGTTTTCTATTATCTCTCAGCAAGGATAACGTAATATTGCTGTCAGTATACAATGCAGCTACTCTCTCTTCTTTGGGAAGATCCTCTAGATCTTCAAGTTCCTGTAAGGCTTTCCATATGGCCAATTGCTCTGCATGTGGGGGGGGGGGGACCTTGTTAAATCTCTAGGTCTTGCCCTATGGAAAGCCTCACGGAGGCGCCGGGCGCCCTTCGGGGACGGCTCAATAAATTCCTGGTCTTCAGAGGGGAGTCGGTCTTCACTTTGTGTGGACTGCCCTGGTAAGGTCTATTTAGTTAACGCGTGTGCAGTTCGGAGGCAAAGGAACCTGAGCCTCCCACCCACTAATGACCGTCATAAATCTATCTCCACACTTCAGAAATGGAACACTATCGTTGAGGACCAATAGCAACCCTGATTTTCTCGAAGTGACAGCCGCATGTCTACTCCACGTGGAGTCTCAGTTGCCAAAGTTCCAAGTTCCAGTTGATCTGTTTCATTACGTGCAGAAATTCGTTGAGTGTCACAATGTGGAGACCATGGGAGGTAAATGCAGTTGCAAATGCAAATGAAGTAGTAGATAACTATCAGTCAAGTGAAAATAATCAAAGTGAAGACAATAGTGTGAATAACTGGGCCGAGTTTTATTACTGGAAAAGCCTCAAAAAACAAAGTTATAACGGGAACTCTTTCTAAGCAAATTCAAGCGCTTGTTTTAAACATATATAAATATGTGCTGAAAAATAATCTTGGTAAGGGGTCGTGCAATGAACCTGATGATACATTCTGGGTATTCACAGAAATACAGTAAGAAATGTTGTGACGAAAGGAATACCAAAAACGCCCATCAAGTGTGAAAACAAAAGGAAACGTTTCTCTAAAGTAGTTATTTTCACATGCGATTTAATTCGTCGAGAAATTTATAGATTCTATGCAAAAGGGAGAGCGCCCACCTTAGACGAATTGGTTGCACATTTGCAAGAAATTTGTGATTTTCCTTTTAGGCACTGCACTTTGCGCGGTCTCCTAAAGGAGCTGGATTTCAAATACCGCACTTCGAATAAGTCAAGGGTTATTATGGAATCCAGTAGAATTGTAGCTTAGCCATATATATCGTCAAAACTAAGGACGTTTTGCAGTAATGGACATAAGATAATTTATTTAGACGAAACCTCGTGCGATACCCATTACGTATCGAGAAAGGTGGCAACCTTGCAGAAAGGTCTGGGAGAAGTAGGGTGTGTGTTGTAAAACGATTATAAGGGTTCGTCAAAGGCAGCAACCGACGTGCACACGCGTTAACTAAACAGACTCTAGATACTCTCGAGTCGAATGAATGTACACTAAAACCGAGGAGATTCATTCACGAAAGTAGAAGCTGTCAGAATGTTTTTGTATGGTCTGCAACTGTACTCATATGGGGTGTCATAAATCTGTCCAGGGAGGGCGTGGGAACCTGCTGCAATCACCCTGCATCTTAGGGCCCGTAGACTTTCTATCCTGTGGAGGACAGTACACGTATTAACCATCCTCAGGCTGTTTCTCAGC
This sequence comes from Mantis religiosa, assembly GCA_030765055.1. Classification (NCBI taxonomy): domain Eukaryota; kingdom Metazoa; phylum Arthropoda; class Insecta; order Mantodea; family Mantidae; genus Mantis; species Mantis religiosa. The sequence goes on along the minus strand of CM060949.1, from coordinate 37,717,863 downwards.
CTGCCAGCTTCCGATGGACGGACGGACGAGAGCAGGAGTCCAGTATTTTATTTTATAATTTTTATTGATCGATCAGCAGTACAGTGCTTTACAGATCACGGTGAAAAGAAGGTAACAGTACAATAAGAACAATAACACTGAGGAGTAGGCTAACAGGCCGCCCCCTAACTACATATATCAGGCACTAGAATCACACGAATCTGATGTATCACCTAGAAGCAGGTCCTGTGGTAGTGTCCTCTTCAAGCGCGAGGGCTGGCACGTGCGGAAGCCGATGTTATAATGCACAGATCCTGGAACTTCTTGCAGTGTGGAAAAGAAACGACAAGCGATCCTGCGAATGTAGTCGTGAAGAGGTAACAGTCCTAGTTCGTGATGGAGCTGCTGATTACGGATTAACCATGGAGCGTTGGTAGCGATGCGCATGAAGCGATTCTGTATGTTCTGAAGACGACGCAGATGACACGTGTGTGCGGCCCCCCACACTTGGCAGGCATATGTAATAAGCGGATGAACGAGTGATTTGTAGAGTAACAATGAAGACTGTAGGCTGAGGCTGGTACGGCGATGCAACAGAGGTGAGGTTTGAAAGTCGTATGGAGGCCAGTGATATAAGACGATCGATATGAGCACGCCAGGTCAGTCGAGAGTCCAAAAGCACTCCAAGGTATTTAACGGGAGTTGTAGTGGGGAGCCAAGGGACATTGTTACTGTAGAGACACAACAGAGTAAGCGGAGTATATCGGCGAAGAGTGAAGATTTTAGCTTCGGTTTTCTGAGGGTTCAATGAGATCCGCCAAGTGCTGAACCAATGAGTTAGGCGGTCTAAAGAGAGCTGTACTACTTGTTGTGCGTGCTGGAGATTAACATGAGAATAATATAGTACTGTGGGACACCTGCGGTAATATTACGTGGGAATGGAAGCTTTCCACCAATGCGTACTGAAAAGCTGCGGTGGTAGAGGAAACTGTGGATTAGATATGATAAGTAATTAGGAAGACCGATGCGGTAGAGCTTAAGGAGCAAACCATCATGCCAAACCTTGTCGAATGCCTGTGCCACATCAAGGAAGACAGCCGTGGTATACTGATGGGCCTCGAAGCCATGAACAATTGACTGAGTTAATCGTAAAAGCTGAGGAGTCCAGTATTGTTCCGTGGTTCCTTCCTCCCTTCCTTTCTGCACATATCGCATCGACTTCTCTGTATACCATAGCATTCAGTGTTGCCTTCTGTCCATAATTATATTTTATCAGGTTCTTGGTTCTCTGTTCCACATTACAGTCCTTTTTATTATTAGAACTGACATCGTAACTAAATGTTCACGGCAGTAAAGCTATCATGTGATATACTCCACGTGGTGAAACTATACTGATATCTCAGTTTGGCTAAAGTTAGATATAAATCAATTCCTACTGGATGGAAGGAAGGTGGAAACGAAGCCTGCTCCAGGCAATGATATATGCAATGTCACTCTAATTATAAAACGAACTATATTGTCTAAATAGTATTAAAATAACTTCTACTTTATTTTACGCATGTAGAGGTTTAGTAGCGCGTTTTCCATAGTGGAACAGCTGCACTCTTATTCTAGACAGACCAGTAATGACAATCGGATTGGGCGTATGCCTAGAATCTTAACCTGATGATAAGAAACCAGCACAAGACAGTGAAATATTTTTCAGTTGCTACCAGCACTCAACGGCTTATCCTGAGTGCATATCCTTAGCTCCATTATACAGTGTATGTGACAACCATCTTTTCATTTTGTATTGTACTAATTTCCATATAGACTGACCGAGACGGCTTCACAACAACGTGTGAAGCTGGTATTCGAGAGGTCCCGAGATCGATTCCCGCCAGGGCGGCCACTCTGGCCATGTTTTAAGTCGCTAAGCGAATGTTGGGGTTATTTTCATCATTTTCTTTACCTCGTGTGCGCAGATGACGGCGCTATGGCAAGATTTCCTTCGGGACTTGTTGGGACGGCAGGGCACTCTTCCTTTCTGAGAGTGTCTCTCTATTCCCGGGACCCCCAGGTTGGCTAAGGCAAGGCTAGTTGGCATCAGAGTTGGTGCCATGGTGGAACCATTAGAGACCTCGGAGTTATGTCATTCCGCCATCTTCTGCGTCTTCATTATATTCCTTTCTCCCAATGGTCGCGTTGGAAGCACAAAGGGCATACTATAAACGCCACTGTCAGTTTTTTCCCTTGTAATTTACGTCCTTCAACGTTAAGTCATATAGGACAACGAATGGAATGAATGAAATGACTCTCAAATGAGTCCAGGGTCTTTAGAGCTTACAGTTACCCGACATTCGTCTTTCAGGTTAAGGGAAAGCCCCGGAAAAATCTTATCCAGGTAACTCGCCCTTACCAAGATGCGTACCCGGGAACTCTTGAACGTGAGGCAGACACGCTAGCATCTATGCTACCGGGGCGGGTTCTGTCAGTTATTGGAGGACCCTCTGTCGACTGCTTTTAAATCCTGATATCTCTCTGCGGATTGCAACTACGGACTTAGCTTATATAATTTAATAAAATGCGTTTAAAATTAAGTAGTCCCACCCCAAATAAGTCAATAAGATTTGATAGACTTGAAATGTTCAAGCATATAAAGCTTAATCTTCTGAAATTTCTTTTGACCTTACAGAGCAAGAATGCCGACCTGAGGTATCAAAATGTGTATGAAATCATGTTGCACAGTTACATATACAAAATATATTAATTATTAATACCGGTTATAAATAAAAATTTTAGGTGCGGGTAGACGAGCTGGTTAGCTGCCGTTCAAATCCCACCAGAATTATCCTAATTACTCTGTTTTTTCAGGTATTTCTCTGGCAAATGTCAGAGAGGCACCCTGAAGGTACGCCTGGAACTTTTCCTCCCATTGGCACTATCATTTCATTTCAGTTATCATCAATGTTACTTGTGGTGCAACGCGCAGTAAGAGGAGGCATTAAATGGAGTTAAAAATGGTAAAATAAAATACATGTTACATTTTTTGAATGCCAATTTTGGAAAGACTGTTTCGTTGCATCATTATTACCATAGTTTTAAAAGCGGATGAAGCGGATTTCGGTACAGCAGACAGCAGATGACCTCTGAGAGGAAGAGCAGTCGGATGTAGCGGCGGTAGATACCCCGCACACGGGGCCCTTAGAATCTCAATCTTCTTACGCCGCTCTACCCCCTTGATGTTGCAATATCCTATGGAAGTATCCCCTCCCTACTCTACCCACTCGACAGTTAGAGCAAAGAGTTCTACTTCACTTCCCCAGGCCACGCCGTGGCTTAGTGGTTAGACCACTTGGCTCTCACCAAGGCGGCCCGGGTTCGATCCCAGGCGACCGCAAAGTGAGATTTGTGGTGGACAACATGGCGCTGGGGCGGGTTTCTTCCGGGATCTCCGGTTTCCCCCGCCATCTCATTCCTCCAGTGCTCCATCTTCATCTCATGTATCATCAGTGTCACCGCCTGCGGTGCCGTATGTAGTAAAAGCGGGCGTTAAACACTACACACACACACACACTTCACTTCCCCAGCCCTGAAATCTATAACTGTGAAAAAAAATTGCAAAGAACGATTATAAAGTGTAGAAAAATTCATAATGTATAGTAATCTAGCGTCTGGGAAAACCCCGGGCACCTTGCTGTTTAAATACCTAAGTGGGTCTCTAACGATCCCAGATGGAGAGCATCATAGCGCAGGCTAACCATGCATTTCACAATGTATGAAACCAATTCGGACGTTTTCTGAGAAAGATAACGGCTAGAGTTTCAAAATGTCAAAAAGGTCTGAGCCTATTAGACGACATACACTCTTGTGCTAGCAATACGAGATACCAACGTATCTGCCTTACATTCTCATGGGAGAAGCACAGAAGTTAATGTAGATAGTCCATACAATTATAGATCTCGTTAAAATACAAATTTACTGTAAACACGTTGTTTCCTTTCCTTTGTTTAGTTAAAGATGTTTGAAATATTTCTTGTTGGTGTATGAACTTCCAAACAGTAAGTTTGAAAATTCAAACTGGGAAACTGCAATTCGTTTTTCTCGTACTCATACCAAGAGCATGGAATTTCAAAGCAACCACGTCACAGCAAAACGTTCTTTATAAGTATTATTTGCTTTACTTATTTCACCATAAAACCTGCACCAATGTAAGTTAACGTTTAATAACATATGGTTAGAATAATAATTCTGTCTAGGAATACCTACCTTCTAGATAAGGTTATTGAATGCAATACATCAACTTTTTTTCTGTCACTTAGATAATGGTTCTAGAAAGTGTAATTCTGAAATACTTCTTAGCTCGCATATCTGTAACTCTCCTATCTCTATTGTACAGGATGAACCACTATTAAGCAGAGAAGTGCGACATGCCGATGGTCTATGAGCATCCAAGATGAAATTACACAACACCATGCATTTCTTTCTCGTCGGTGATGAAAAAATATATGAAGTTGGTCGTAAAAAGGTAAGAGATAGGCGAGGTGGTACTTACTTTAGGAAGTGTTTAATTTAAATAAACCTGAAGTCTCTTCCTTCCTTTCTTCCTTCCTCCCTCCCTCCCTCCCTCCCTTCCTCCCTCTTTCTTCACTCCTTCCTTTCTTCTTTCTTTGTTTCTTTCTTTCTTCCCTTCCCAGGCCGCACCGTGACTCAGTGGTTAGACCGCTTGGCTCTCACCAAGGCGGCCCGGGTTCGATCCCAGGCGACCGCAAAGTGAGATTTGTGGTGGACAACACGGCGCTGGGGCAGGTTTTCTCCTGGACCTCCGGTTTCCCCCGCCATCTCATTCCACCGGTGCTCCATCTTCATCTCGTGTATCATCAGTGTCACCGCCTGCGGTGTCGTATGTAGTAAAAGCGGGCGTTAAACACTACACAGTTCACATTTTCCCTCCCTCTTTGTACTGATTTGAATTTTCCTGAATGTGAAACACAAATAAATAATTGGATTGGTTTAGAAGGCATGAAATTAGCATCCGAAACCATTCTGAAAATAATCACTTCTTCCACACTAGCCGTGTGTAGGCTAAGGTTTCAATGAGTAAAGCCAGACTGAAAAATTCAATGCCATACCTGGGATTTGAACCATGGATCTCCCGCTCTCCGTGCGGTTTAACTATGAAGCCTGGGACTCAAGTACTTACAACATTGTAAGTCGCCACAAAGGTGCGTGTCACGTAGCATACGAGAAACCCTAGTGGTCTACCGGGAAACATACGAGTCAGTTGGAGAATGTCATGTTATGTCGGCAAGTTGATCATAGTAGCTCAGTGGTTTAGGGCAACCGCACGGAGAGTGGGAGATCCGTGGTCCAAATCCCGGCTATGGCAATTAATTTTTTAGTCTGGCTCTACTCATTCAGAACCCATTCTGTTTATGGGACACATCAATCGTATTTCAACATTCTCCAAGAACATTTGGACTTGATATCTCAACCGGCGCGGTCCTTAGTTTATGTAGCGATGTAAACAAAAGCATATGTACGTGTGCGATATCACTGGCTGTTTAGGCTTGTAACTCTGCGGACGAAAAATATAGCTGCCATAGCATTTTTAATGACACTACATCCAACGCAAAATACATAAACAATTTCGCATTATTACCAATGCAACAGTCAAAGTAATTAGTTATGCAACATGGCTGCTTCCAACCAATATTTAAATATTACAGTGAAAACCGTTAAAAAGTGGGGAAAAACAAATTATATCAAACGTGTTTTGCAAGCTGTGTGAAAAATGCCCAAATTTAGCAATTTATCATTATTATTGTTATCATTATTGTTATTATCATTATTATTATTATTATTATTATTATTATTATTATTATTATTATTATTATTATTATTATTATTATTATTATTATTATTATTATTATTATTATTATTATTATTATTATTATTATTATTATTATTATTATTATTATTATTATTATTATTATTATTATTATTATTATTATTATTATTATTATACCAACAACCTTGTTAAGAGTAGGTATTACTATGACTTATTTGTATTTCCCTCAAACTTTCCAATGTTTGTCTCTATCTCCTGTTGACTCGCGCCTGATTGGTACGGATATTTACAAGCACGACAGAGCAAATGGGTCTCTGGACAAGAGCTACATCTTAAGTAACTTTACAGAGAAAAGATGCAGTATCAGTAAATCCCCTGTATCATATTCCCATCACGTCGAGCATCTAGGATACCTCGGCTTCACGCTTAGTTTGGCGGAGAGGTCGTCTATTTCTGCGGTTTTCCGTGCCTGCGATCTTCAACTCATTTTCCTCATATCTCCCCCAAGATCGACAACAGCACCTTCAGGATTCAATATCCAGAAAATTGCTCTGAAGCGCAATATTGCACTTTGCTGCCCAATTTTAAAAGCCATTAGTTTTACTATGAAAAACTATGCATCCTTTCGTCATCGTCTTGCAGTTCCTTCTTAAATAACCTTAATTTTTATGCAAAAGGAAAGCAAATTTGCGAAAACGTTTAAGAGCTTTTCCAGGAAATCAATTTTTATTTTCTCCACTGCTTATAGTAAGCAAGTCAAAATTCTATAAAGAAAATCTCAAAATTTTTAATAGCTTATGTGCTTTTTGTTTTAACTTTGGTATAGCTAGTAATCCATAAGAGATACCTAGGCTAAATCTAAAAATATTAAAATCTCGTTTAAGCACTCAATTTATTCAAATAAATTATATATATATTACTTTTAAATATTTGAAGCGCTAACCATTTCTGAATATGCTATGTTATTGGCTTGCATTTTCAAATGCTTTATACTTATTCGCAATTACGGTAAGTAAAGGAAATATTGTGTTTTCATGAAAATATTTTATACGAAACAGGTCATTTGTGGACATCTAAACAAAAAAATAAAACAACAATGAATAGTTACTTGATGGAAATTAATCATTTCTTCGCTAGAGTATATTTATTGATTCGATTTAGTAAGGCTTTTACCAACTTGAAAAGGTAGAGCCAGACTAAAAAATTCAATGCCACAGCCGGGATTTGAACCACGCATCTTCTGGTTACCGTCCAGCCGCTCTAACTCTTGAGTTACTATGCCCAACGTGCCGATATGACATTAAATTCTCCAACTGACTCGTGTTTTTCCCGGTAAACCACTAGGAGTTCTCATAAACACATTAGACAACTACCTTAATGGCGACTTACTATACTGTAAGTACTTTAAGGCCCGGCCTTTATAGTTCGGACCACTGTTAGGTACAATTAATAGAAATTAATTGTTCTTTCACACCAGCCGTGTTTAGGACACACTATGAAAGACTGAAAAATTCAAATCCATAGCCGGGTTTGAACCACGGATCTTCTGGTTTCCGTCCAGTCGCTCTAACCATTTGAGCTACTATGGCCAACGTGCCAACATGACATTAAATTCTCCATTTTTGAATTTGAACCATTTTTCAGTCTGACTCTACTTTTATAATTTTATAGTATTTGATAGTGGTTTACCGGGGAAATATATGAGTCAAATGGAGAATTTAATGTCATGACGGCAAGTTGGCTATGGTAGCTCAATGGGTTAGAGCGACTGGACGGAAACCAGGAGATCCGTGGTTTAAATCCCGGCCAAGGCATTGAATTTTCCATGTTGACTCTATCTATCAAAGACCTTAGCCTATATACGGCTAGTTTGAAGAAATGATTAGTTTCCATAAACTAACTAAAATAATAAGAGTTAAATGATGAATCCTGGGACTCAAGTACTTACAATAGTAAGTCGCCAGAAACAGTGTATCTCGAATGCGAGAGCCCTAGTGGTTTACCGCGGAAATATACGAGTCAAATGGAGAATTTAATGTCCTTACGAGCGACTAGACGGAAACCAGCAGATTCGTGGATCAAATCCCGGCCATGGCATTGAATTTTTCATGTGGACTCTATCTATCAAAAACCTTAGCATATATACCGCCAGCTGGAAGAAATGATTAATATCCATCAATTAACTAAAATAATAAGAGTTGAATAATGAAGCCTGGGACTCAAGTACTTGCGATAGTAAGTCGCCACAAACGGTGTATCTCGGATGCGTGAGCCCTAGTGATCTACCAGGGAAAGATACGAGTCAAATGGAGAATTTAATGTCAGGACGGCACGTTGGCCATGGCAGCTCAATGGATTAGAGCAATTGGATGAAACCAGGAGATCCGTGGCTCAAATTTCGGCCATGGCATTGAATTTTTCATGTTGACTCTATCTATCAATAAAAAAAAGTTCTTGTGTGTGTACTTGTGAACTATATAACTAAAAGGGGCAGACCAATAAACACCAAAGGTGATATTCAATTAAATATATAAATGTGGAAGTCCAAATAAGTATATGAGTATTTTACCAGCACTTTGGAGAATTCATAAACGCAGAGTTTAAAAAGAAAGAACGACAGGGAGTGACAGATATCTGCTAAAGCACATGAAAAGGCAAATATTGTATAGAACAGTGAGATATAAGGATGGAGAACCAAGAAACAAGGAATAGGATACGATTAAACGACACCACGGCTACCTATAATGACGATGGGTCAGACACGTTATGAGACCGTTCTCTATTGACCCTATGGGCCCATTGGTCTGGGAACTTAGAACTGGACATAGAAACGTTTATCTCTTCCATAATACCTAACCAGAACTGCAAAATAAGGCTCCCGTTGTATTGAGAAAGACTCTTGGTAAAAAAGAATGTATGCGGGCTAATTGGGAATTGGGCATTTTCCAAAAAAAAATGTGCAGTGTTTAACGCCCGCTTTTACTACATACGGCACCGCAGGCGATGACACTGATGATACATGAGATGAAGATGGAGCGCCGGTGGAATGAGATGGCGGGGTAAACCGGAGATCCCGGAGAAAACCCGCCCCAGCGCCGTGTTGTCCACCACAAATCTCACTTTGCGGTCGCCCGGGATCGAAACCGGGCCGCCTTGGTGAGAGCCAAGCGGTCTAACCACTGAGCCACGGCGCGGCCACGCATTTTCCAAAGATGAGACGTAACAATTTCAAGAAAATTCTCTAACCTACTTTTGCGTGTGACATTTTCGAATTGGTCTATTTTCTCAAAAATGACTAAGAATTTTAATTAAAATGCTACATATTTTAAGATATTTGGGTGAAAAATAATTTTTTTTTTTTCTGCATATAGCTCGTGAGTGCCCTTCATTCTTGTATAACTGGTAAAGGTGTCCCTTTGGTTCCATAGCTAATGCTGAATGCAGCACGAGTGATTGTTGTTGAAAAGAGTCTGAATAGTGATAATCACTGAATAGTCCGTTGTTTGAACCCTATCAGGACCGCAGCTCCTGATTAAGGCTTTTGGTTTTGCTCAGATTTTTCTCAAGCTTCTCAAATACAAATACAAGGAAGTGACAATTGCTATGAAGCATTTCTTTTCAAAACGTTTCACCTCCTATTATTATTACTTAATTCCATGCTATATTTATGCCAATCAGCTATGATGTCATATGCTTCAAGAAAGAGCATTAAACAGTACTGAAAATTAGCAGAATTATCTAAAGACATATTTTAGTAATTATGCCAACTTTGAAACTTATAAAGACTTACGGAAATTTTACAAAGTAATAAGAAACAGTAAAAGCCTTACGCTGTTTGGGATTGAAATTGAATCTCGCCCTCTTCTCGTGAAGCAAATCTAATTTAAATATGAATTGTAAAAAATATTCACCCAAAATTCCTTTCTCAGCTGTATAATTCACACACACACACACACACACACACACACACACACACACACACACACACACACACACACACACACACACACACACACACACACACACACACACACACACACACACACACACACACACACACACACACACACACACACACACACACACACACACACACACACACACACACACACACACACACACACACACACACACACACACACACACACACACACACACACACACACACACACACACACACACACACACACACACACACACACACACACACACACACACACACACACACACACACACACACACACACACACACACACACACACACACACACACACACACACACACACACACACACACACACACACACACACACACACACACACACACACACACACACACACACACACACACACACACACACACACACACACACACACACACACACACACACACACACACACACACACACACACACACACACACACACACACACACACACACACACACACACACACACACACACACACACACACACACACACACACACACACACACACACACACACACACACACACACACACACACACACACACACACACACACACACACACACACACACACACACACACACACACACACACACACACACACACACACACACACACACACACACACACACACACACACACACACACACACACACACACACACACACACACACACACACACACACACACACACACACACACACACACACACACACACACACACACACACACACACACACACACACACACACACACACACACACACACACACACACACACACACACACACACACACACACACACACACACACACACACACACACACACACACACACACACACACACACACACACACACACACACACACACACACACACACACACACACACACACACACACACACACACACACACACACACACACACACACACACACACACACACACACACACACACACACACACACACACACACACACACACACACACACACACACACACACACACACACACACACACACACACACACACACACACACACACACACACACACACACACACACACACACACACACACACACACACACACACACACACACACACACACACACACACACACACACACACACACACACACACACACACACACACACACACACACACACACACACACACACACACACACACACACACACACACACACACACACATTACACAAAGAGAGAAAAGACTGCAAGTGAAAGAGAGGGAAAGAAGAGGGGAAAGTAAAAGGACAGACTAGGCCATTTTAATACTTATTATCATTTAGGAGAACTTCAAATATCATTCCCAAGAAAATCAAATTATTATGATTTTTAAAATGCCAGCAAATCATAGATATCTAAGCAGTAAAACACCTAAAAGTTCATCTTCAGGATGGAGCGTTATTATTTTTATGATAGATATCTTGCAACATGAACTTCCAGTTTAATTTCGTTTCAGTAGGTGGTAAAACGCTGTCTAGAATTGTTTTAAACAAGTAGTATAATTGTTTATCTTGTGCAATATTTTGAAGCCTAGAAAAGATAAATACACGCGAAACGACTCATTGTGGTAGTTGTTAATGAATTTGAAGAAGGTCGGTAAAAATTACACCCGAGTATTGCTTTAGTCCATTGCTGTAATTTTCTTGTTACTATCCTAAAGTCCATAATATGAGCAAATGTGATTCTTGCTTTAACGAAGTTTCACAGGAAATTAATGCTTCCCTTTATCTGTCCTCTTACAGGAAAGAAGCCACAATTGTGGTAAGATGCACTCTGGCGTTTTCTGCAGTGTGGCTTCCTCATTAGCCTCACAGCCGCAATGGGGTTTCCAGCAACTTTTTTTCTCTTGCCTACTTCTTTCCAATAATTTTCGAAGAAATTGGCTAGGAAAATGTCAGGCTGTACGTCTATTCTTTACCAAGGTTTCCATTTTTATAAGCCTACTTGAGGTTCAAAGATTAGAGACAGTAAAACATTAATGTTTTTACTTGTTATCTAATATCTTTAAATTATTAATGCTTTGATTTGTATACATGTTAATCATTATTCCTATCTTTGGTGGCAATTCTTGACATCTAAGTTTAAATGCAAATCTAGAAGTTGACAAAAAAGGGTGTAATATTATTTTAATGGTTAAATATGAATTCAATGTGCGTTCTAGTAAAAACAAGTGAAGTTGGTGGGAGATTTGGCATATCTATGAATATTTAAACCTCATTTTATTTCCATACACAAGGTAATTTACGTAAAAGAGTTATCGCGAAGATTTATGAAGTGACTGTTGCTATTGACGAGTTCTTTTTAAAGAACTGAACACAAGCCTACCACTCATGTAAGTGCACAGAATAAGCAAGGATTTCAAAATTTACGAGATGTATTTCTAACGTACGAAGTTTCATTCCTATTCAGGTCGAATTATCCTGTTTTCCTCGAAAAAGATAAACAAAATTAGAATGTCAATATCAGTTTCTGTAGTACTCTAAAACGGTAAAGAGTAGTCAGCGCAGGGGGGCACCTCGCGCAATGCGATCACCATATAGATCTATTGTGGTTAACACTCTCAGGAGAAAGCGATGAAATGTGGGAACCGCAAGAGTCTTCAAGGTCGTAGGCAGTTAGCCCACTAAGACGTTCCTAACAAGTCTGTCTAGTTAACGCGTGTGCACGTCGGTCTCTGCCTTTGAAGAACCCTTATAATCGTTTTACAACCCCTGACCCTTCTTCTCCCAGATCTTTCCGCTAGGTTGTCACCTTTCTCGATACGTCATGGGTGTCGTACGAGGTTTCATCTCAATAAATTATCTTATGTCCATTACTGCGAAACTTCCTTAGTTTTGACACACACACACACACACACACACACACACACACACACACACACACACACACACACACACACACACACACATACACACACACACACACACACACATATATATATATATATATATATATATATATATATATATATCGCCAAGCTACAATTCTACTGGATTCCATAATAACCCTTATCTTATTCAAAGTGCGGTATTTGAAACCCAGCTCCTTTAGGAGGCCACACAAAGTGCAGTGCCCATAAGGAAAATCACAAATTTCTTGCAAATGTGTAACCAATTCGTCTAAGGTGGGCGCTCTCCCTTTGCACAGAATCTATAAATTTCTCGACGAATTAAATCGCATGTGAAATTATCTACTTTAGAGAAACATTTCCTTTTGTTTTCACACTTGATCGGCGTCTATGGTATTCCCTTCGTCACAATATTTCTTACTGTATTTCTGTGAATACCCAGAATTTATCATCAAGTTCATTTCACGATCCCTTACCAAGATTATTTGTCAGCACATATTTATATGTGTTCAAAACAAGCGCTTGAATTTGCTTAGAAACAGTTCCCGTTATAACTTTTTTTTTTTTTTTTTTGAGGCTTTTCCAGTAATATAACTCGGCCCAGTTATTCACACTATTGTCTTCACTTTAATTATTTTCACTTGACTGAAAGTTATCTACTACTTCATTTGCATTTACCACTGCATTTCCCTCCCACGGTCTCCACATCGTGACACACAACGAATTTCTGCACGTAATGAAACAGATCAACTGGAAGTTGGAACTTTGGCAACTGAGACTCCACGTGGAGTAGACATGCAACTGTCACTTCGAGAAAATCAGGGTTGCTATTGGTCCTCAACGACAGTGTTCCATTTCTGAAGTGTGGAGATAGATTTATGACGGTTATTAGTGGGCGGGAGGCTCAGGTTCCTTTGACTCTGAACTGCACATGCGTTAACTAAACAGACTTTACAGCTATCAATACTCCAGGTCCCGTGTGGACAAGTGGCCCCCCCCCTAATGTTAGGATAGCTACCACACAATGCCGCCCGGCGCCTAGAATAGCATTTACAATGAGCAAGCATCCGCACCATCTGTCCGGCACTGCCATAACCATTAACCATAAAGCATACTCGAGAGATAAGGAAATGGAATGAAAGGAAAACTGCCAAGGGAAACCCAAGTGAGAATGCGTGATCGATGGCCATCGAACCCATTACGTTCCGAACACGAGTGCACCGCGCCATATCCCTCGTTTTGTAATACTTTAACAAATTAACCGTCAAAGAGTGAATCGCGAGCAAAGCCCCCTAAGTTTATTTTAGAGACAGTAAACTCTCAGGTCCGAGGTGCAAAGATCACATTATTTTCGAAACTGGAATAACTAGAATAAGGATTAACATACGGTTTTTAATTGAACTAAATTCTACATTTATGCTCTCATAAATAATATAGTTAAAACCTTGTTTACCTATGACGCAGATACGAGGGCCGTTTTTTTTTCAAGCTCCGATAGGCTATAAATAAAACACAAGTTCATATAAAACAATAATTTTATTACCAAAAGAATAGTACACTTATGGTTACTTTTCGACATAATCACAGAAGAGATTGAGACATTTGTCATATCTGTGGGCAAGCTTTTCAATTCCCTCTTCAAAGAAAGTTGCCGCCAGTGAATTCAAGTAGTCCTTGACGTTCGTTTGAAGGTCCTCATTGGTTTGAAATCGCTTCCCACCAAGCCACGTCTTCAGTTGAGGAAAAAGGTGAAAGTCACTGGGTGCTAAGTCAGGACTGTATGGCGGATGATCTAAAATGTCCCATCCAAATTGGTCGAGAAACCATCTTTAAACTTTCGACACCATTCACGAACAACACCATCACTCATGAAGTTTTCGCTATACACACGACTCATCCTCCGATGGATTTCTGCAGCACCATGGCCTTCAGCCTGTAGAAAACGAATTACACTTCGCAATTCGCACTTGGCGGGAGCATCAATAATGTCGGCCATGTTTACGTGGCTGTAGCACAACGCCGACTGACGACTGAATGTCAACAATGGCGGAGTGTGTAGTGCGAGAGCTGCGCAGTCGCCGACAGCGCATACCCGCTTTCTGCTGCCCGCATAGCGTCGGCATGGAGCGATCGGAGGTTGAAAAAAAAACAGCCCTCGTATTTCTTAATGAGTACACTGATAATAATCCTTCTGCAAAATCTTTTGTACAAGGGAATGTAGCAGACAAATTGACCTCTTGGTATTTGCCGTTCAGTAGCTCAATAATCTATATACTGTAACTAAAATTTATGGGTGACACACAGTTCCACGTTGGGACACCAATTTGAAACAAATGATTGGCGAACAAAGAGTTCTACGTTGATGCTACTTTGGAGCTATTATAATGTGTGCCTCAGGGTAAAACAATGACGTTTCTCACAGGGTATGCGTGGATGTGTGTGAGAAGGATATTTTAATGACACTGGAATGCCCGTTTCCAACTTATTTATTTACTGCTTCTTTTTTTTAGAACATCGAAATTCAAGTTGCCGACCAAGGGTTACCAATATCCCTATTTAGAATTACTGACGGCAGAATGTTTATTACTCGATAAACTTTATTCGTTCCTCACGTATATATGAACCGAGAAATTTATTCTCTCATTTCTGGTATGCCTGGCCCAAGACAGAACAAGTTGACCGCCCTAATAGGCTTCACGCCTCGGACTGCTCTAATCGGCTCCACGCCGAAGACTTGTCCACAGCTGCGCGTGTGGGTGTGTATGTAACTTTCACTTTCTGAAAGCCCTCTTCACACAAAGATTCTCTTTGTGGCTATTTTGTCGCCATTATGAATGGTTCAAAGAATACCCTATTCAACAAGTCAAGCGAGCCCCTTTAGAAATCTGCTAAGGACACTGTTTCTTACGTTTCTTTTGTTATAACAACTATTCACCCACAACAGCTATTCGACTCAACTGCCCTTGCACGTGTTGTAACAAAGAACCAACATTCCTTTGAAATCCATCATGATTCTTTACTTATGGCAATCCTTAATTTCGGTATCAATATCAACTACAACTTTGCGTGTTGGTGAAATAAATTGGTGAATAAATTAACAGGTGCACCGCTTGTTTTAGTTTAAACAGTGTTGTCTTGTATAGTTAAAACCATTTAGTTAAATTTTTCCAAGCTGATGGTAGATATTAATTTCAACTGCTGGCTTCCTTTTATTACATTTCAACATTTATTGTTTCTAAAACTTCCAACAAAAATATTCCAATAATGCCCTAAAGCAGCAAAGAAATCCATCCGGTAATACAAGAATCAGACATCTTCAAAGAAACATGAATAAAAAGAGCATTTTCCTTCATACACAGATTGAACAAAGACCACCAAATATTGCCATATAATTTTTAAATTCTGCATTGAATGTCCTGCATTACGTGACATTTTGCGCACATCTTGGAAGATTTATATTCTCACATATACGTCGAAAAGTGTACATTTGTGTACACTAACATTTTTTTCTGATTTTCTAATCCCATATTCGTAAAGTGTTTTGTTTAAGAGAACTAGCAGGAGAGAGCATCAGCCTTGATACGGAATAAAATTTATACGAAGGGCATTAAATAGCTTTCTCGACAAACTTTCACACTGTTTGAAAGTGTGGGCTCGTAGAATTAAAAGTCCAATTTTGCAGAAATTCTAAATGTTCTTTATTTCGTAGAAATACACTTGCAGATTACAGCAGAATTACGTTACATATACAATCACAATCTACCAAGGTCCATGACCACAACAAACAGCGTTCAGACTACATATAACTACAACATCAACTCTCTGGTTACAACTCCTGTTTACTACTGTTTACCACTGACTCTTGGCGAGTCGTCGCTTCCTTAAATACCTCATTGATAATTCGAGACTGTTCTGTAACAATCAAGAAATCGAATGTTCTGTCACTTAAATTTTCTATACGGGAAACTTTATCTGTGCCGGCAAGTCATTTATCTCAGGCTATCTTTATTTGTTCCGGCATACTCTTTATCTCCGTGCTGCCTATCAGTTCCTTTGTATGCACAAGCCACGTTATCGCGATCGAGTGCGCGACAATATTATGCTCACTTCCATAAACTTCTATAAATGTAAGGATGGTAGAAATAATCCTTTTATGTTACCTTTCCACTTATGCTGTTTACGACTTTCATGAATCTATTGCAATATTGGAACTAAATTAAATATCCGAATAATAATAATAATAATAATAATAATAATAATAATAATAATAATAATAATAATAATAATAATAATAATAATAATAATAATAATAATAATAATAATAATAATAATAATAATAATAATAATAATAATAATAATAATAATAATAATAATAATAATAATAATAATAAAGCATACATTTGGTCTCAAAATAATATTATATATGTCACATTTAGCTGACTTACTTTCTCTCAGTTATATATATATATATATATATAAATTATTCCTAAAGAAGCTTATTCTTGTTACTGCTTCCTGTTATTCGAGATGAAGATTCAGAAATGATTTTATTACAAACTGATTTGTTGTCGCTAAAAGGGAGTACATTTAGGTAAAGAGAAAATCAAATATTTTAATAAATGATTGCTCTCTGATGCCTTTGAAATAACATTCCTTTTCCATAACTAATGGAAGAATAAAAACAAATAAGTAGCGACTTAGAAGTTGAAAAGTATAATCTGCTTGACAATCTATATTGATGATCAAGAACATCTCGGAAATAGTTAATGCACAACAAAATTTGTTTGGAAAATTTTGGTTTAAACGATATAATGTAATACGCTTTTGTGTCTCCCACACGGTTACTAGTTATACAAAAGCTGGCCCCGTAGCTCAGTCGATAAGGCACCTGCCTGCCGTGCTAGGGGTTCCGGGTTCGATTCCCGGCGATGGGGTTGGGGATTTTTCTCCGACCAAGATAATTCCCCATCTTCCCCAGAGTCTGGATGTATGAATGAGAGTGTGAATGTGTGCGTGATCTAATGATTAAAAACCAAAGATAACGAGTTAACACCTTCAATATGTTACAGAGGAGAACGGCCAACGATATGACTATAGCAGTTAAAGGCGGGGTATAAATGGAACAAGGGGGAAAAAAGTTATACAAAATGCATTCATAATGAAGGAGACACTCGGCTATTTCCAGAAAATCAATCTGTACTAATTTGTAATTTATTTCTCATCTTTCCTTCTACATCATCAAGTGGAAATACAAAATCATGATTACAATTATAAAATCCATACTGGAAAATGTCATATGTTACTAAATCCTGAAAATCATACCATGTTGCTTGCCATTGAATAATAATTCGGTCCCCATACACCGAACCCTAGGTTTTTGTCTATTGGAGGCCCTCTACTCTTTACACATTTTGCCATTTTACCTATCCTACTGTGTTCTTAGCCATCTCTCTTTACCGTTCCCTAAATAATTCCCTATATTTCTCCTATTCTTTTCCCCTTTTAGTGAAAAAAAAATTCTAATTACTACTTCACCCCCAAATTGTCACATTTACGTAGCCAGGTCTGCTCTCTCTCCATATCTTTGTTTGTCTACAATATAATAATCTCTTTT
Organism: Mantis religiosa; assembly: GCA_030765055.1. Taxonomy (NCBI): domain Eukaryota; kingdom Metazoa; phylum Arthropoda; class Insecta; order Mantodea; family Mantidae; genus Mantis; species Mantis religiosa. Next base: position 37,699,582 of record CM060949.1, on the reverse strand, counting down.
AACCAAACTACTACTTATTATCCAAAGATATGACTTTTCCTTGTGATGCACAACATATAAACTATGTACATCCAAGCCTACACAATACATGCTGAAATGGGGGAGTTGATGTAAACGAGATATCGGGACCAGAGTTGATGTTTGTCTTACTTGGTTGGCCTGATGTTTTTGCATTACGTTGTAGGTGGCGCCATGCGTGTTGCTGGAACGCTAGACATTTTATGTCAGTCACGCTGATGAAACACTAATGTTGGCTGAGCGACGTGGGAACTGCATGCTGACGTCATATGCATGTGCAAACAATTCACCTGTAGGCACGTGAACAAAAATGCAGGCAACTATCAACTATCTCTTTTCCCCGCACTGCTGCACTATGACAAGGAACAAAAATATGGTGGTAAAAGATGCGTGAAGGAGTCAAAAGAACTATAATCATGGAAATAAAGATGCACCTGATCAAATTGCATCTTACGATGATAATAATAATTACATCTTGAATTTCTGCTCCAATGATCTCATAGAAACAAGAGTGAAAAGATTATGTCGAGAAGAAAAGAGATGTCGAACAATAAAGAGAACGAAAGAAAATTACGCGAGTTTTACTAAACATTCCGGGTTGTTCTCAGAACTATCAAAAAACTACTGTTAACTGTGCCAAATATTCCCCAAAAAGTTTTAAAACCATGTAAAATATAAATGCAAAAGAGATAAAGAGATGCCAATTTTTTCTGTAGTACGGACCGCTTGTAAGAGCTCATCACAGACAGAATCGGCCAGTGACATAAGGACAGTCACATAGGACGCACTATGAAAGTGTAGTGTGTAGGGCTCTACACTTTCACAGTGCGTCCTACACACGGTTAGTGTGAAAGAACAATTGATTTCCATTAATTGCACCTAATAGTGGTCCGAACTATAAAGCCCGAGCCTTAAAGTACTTACAGCATAGTAAGTCGCCATTAAGGTAGCTGTCTTATGTGTTTATGAGAACTCCTAGTGGTTTACCGGGAGAAACACGAGTCAATATAACTGGAAGTTATTTCCGGGCTGTTATGCCGTGGTCTGCTGGATTTGTAGTTTCCAGACGTGACTCCGGCCGTGAAAGCCTACGCTCTCTCACAAACACGAGTCAGTTGGAGAATTTAATGTCATGTTGGCACATTGGCCATACTAGCTCAAATGGTTAGAGCGGCTGGACGGAAACCAGAAGATCCGTGGTTCAAATCCCGGCTATGGCACTGAATTTTTCAGTCTGGCTCTACACCTGACACAAAACATTATTTAATATAATTGCATATTTTTAATGAATTCTACATGTTTTACAACTTTAGGCTTCGCTCTCTTTCACCCTCTCTTCTCCCCTCTCTCTCTCTTATGGCTATACCTTTATAGAAAATTCAAATTTTATACGTCTCCACCACTATTTTCAAAAAATGCGCATAAATACGAGGGCTGTTAAATGAAGAATGATCATAATATTTTTAAAAATCATAATTTTTCGCACTAATATTCAATCTTATTATATTCTCTTAGCTTAATGTGAAATAAACACGCCGTAGTAGTTTCATTGTACTCCTGGTTCCCGCCTGTGAGAACCAGGCAAGTTCAGACATGTTCAGTATGGCCTACCGCTGCAATGCAGGTAACATACAGATAAAGTTGATGTTAGAGGAAGATCCGGAGTTTCTTTCAAACGTAATCACTGCTGATGATACTTGGCTACATCATTTTGATCCTTATAGCAAACAGCAAAGCTCAGTGTGGAAATCTCCTTCATCACAAACCCCCCAAAGAAGCAAAAGTGGTTACTTTTGCTGGGAAAGTTAAGGTCATCTCATTCTTTGATATTCATGGAATGGTTTATCAGCATGTTGTACCTGCACACACATCATTAACTGGACAATACTACAGGGATATTCTGAAAACATTGCAAGTCCATATCAGGCGCAAAAGATCGCATTTCCATGAAGCAGGCTGGATGCTGCACCACGATAATGCGCGGCCGCATATTGCCAACGTTGTTGCAGAATGTCTTGCAAAAATCAACGTAAAGTGCATCCCTCCTCCTCCCTATAGTCCGGATTTAGCCCCACGTGACACTTTTCTAATACCTAACTTGAAGAAGCGCCTTCGTGGGAGGCATTATCCATCATCAGAAGCAGTGGTGAAGGCTGCAGAGGCGATTTTGAAGGATCTCTCAAAAATGGTTTCCAGCAAGTCTTTGAAGACTGGCAGAAACGCTGGGACAAGTTCATCGCATTCAGGGGAGACTATTTTGAGAAGGACCATCAAAATTATGGGGATGAGTAAAGGTATGTTGTAAAAAGAAAATTGTGATCATTCTTTATGGAACAGCCCTCGTATTTTACTACTTGAGTCTGATTCACATGTGTTGTGATCAAAACCATTTGTAAAGATAAATTAAGAAACCTATATTCCTGAAATTTGTATGTTGGGGTATGGTGAGTAGTACGAAAATCGTTTGAAAAGGTAGATGGATTATTTATCAAGGCTTCGCGGGGGATCAGCAATGTCAAGTTTATGAAGATCGAGCTTTCGGCCATTCTATACTCCATGACCTTCTTCAAGATCCCTAAATAATAACACTCGCCGGAAAGGCTTAGTGGTGTAAAGCTCCTTTACATACCTTGTTTTTGGAGTGAAATAAAGCTGGTGGTTCGTGTCGTACATTTATGCCCGATTTCACCAACACATGTTAAAATCGACGTTAACAAATATAACGTAACAATTGTAACAGCGCTAACAAAGCTGTTAAATTTCTTACATTTCACCAACCTGTTTTCTGAAAATGTTAACAAACACGTGTTAACGCCAAGAAACTTGTAAATATTACAGCTGTAGAAGGCTATGGATGAGTCGTATTATTTTCTGAACGTACTGCGATGTGCTTTTGTATTCATTTTCGTCTGCACACAGCTAAAAAAATGACGGATGAACAATGAAAATAGCCGTGAAACAAATTTCTCATCGATGGAGAATGAATTGTTAATTGAATTGGTAACGAAGTATAAGGATATCGTGGAAAATAGGACGGATGCCATGACTGTTGTAACTGATTTTAATGGTGGGGATCACAGGTTACCACAGCTCCACGTTGTGCACCAGTTTGAAGCAAATATTATAGTGAGCAATGAGGTTTCTCTCAGGGTATGCGTGGATGTGTGTGAGAAGGAAATTTTACAACACTGGAATGCCCGTCTCCAAATTATTTATTCACTGCTTCTTTTCTAACCACAAAATGGAAGCTGCCGACCGAGGGTTACCAATCTCAGTTTATAGTGACTGAATGCTAATTATATATCGATAAATTTTGATGACCCGACAAATATTCAAGACAGAACAAGTTGACCGCTCTAATAGGCTTGACGTCTCAGAATCCCCTCCGCGGCTTCACGCCGAAGAATGTTTATAATGGCTTCCTAGCCGCGATATAGCCATATCGGCTATACACCGACGACTGCTTATAATGGCTTACTAGCCGCGAACGGTCTCCATCGGCTAAACGCCGAAGAGTGCCTGACCACATCTGCGCGCGTGTGTATATATCTCCTAACTTTCCCTTTTCAAATTCCTTTTTCAAACCAAAGACCCTTTGTGGCTGTTTTGGTCGCCATTGTAAACGATCCAAAGAATTCCCTATTCATATACGTAAGTGACAATTCCTTTAGAAACCTTCTAAGGATATTGCTTCTTTCATTCATGGCATTGTTACAGACTTCCCCCAACTGAACTGACCTTGGCCTTGGTCGTCACAAAGAACCAACACTCCTTCGACATCTATCACGACTGCTTCTGTCAAACCATAATTTCGGTATCACTGTAAAAGAGAAAGATATCACGTGGGAAAAAATTGGAAACGAGTTTAATTCAAATGTGTGTCATTACTAGAAACATGAAATATCTTCTTCAGTATTACGTAAATTTTAAACGAGCTGCAAAGAAGTACAAGTGACGAGTGACTTGAACGTTTCAAGATGGAAGGTGGACAGTGTATCATCCACATAATTCAGTGAATTATAAAATAGCAAAGTTATTAATGCTTGAAGCAAAGGCGAGATCGGCATATTCCTTTCGATGCATGTTCTAACCTCTCTTGAACTTCCGCAGTAACTTTCATAGCAATAACTTGTTTGGACAGTCTATAACTGTAGAAAATTTTCTTCTGATAGCTCCTCAAAATGATTTCTCCTCATAGGCCGTACTCTATTACGAATGCCATTTACACGGTCTTAAATATAACAAATCGACGTCAACAGCTGCGTTTACGCCCACCATCTTGACTATTTACAATTGTTACGGACTTTACATCAGAGATTTGATTTGTTAGTTTAACAGGAGATTTAACATGAGTGTTAAGCTAACACTTGTTGGTGCATTGCAATTTTTATAACTATTATTAAACCCGTCTTAAGTCTTAACATCTGTTGGTGAAATCGGGCATTAGCGGTGTAAAACTCCTTTACATAGCTTGTTTTTGGAGGGAAATAAAGCTGGTGGTCCGTGCCGTACATTTAAAGCACATAAAGGAACCTCGATCTGTATAAACAGACCTCCAAGAAAAATGAAGCTTGTCTTTCTCGCCCAATAAAGAATAGGATACTGAGAGCCATAGCATTTAAAGATCCTTCATGCCCGCCTCGGTAGCGTGGTGGTAGAGCGTCTGCCTCACGTTCAAGAGGTGGTCCCGAGTTCGAATCTCGGTCAGGGTTAGCTACCTGGATAAGGTTTTTTCCGGGGTTTTAGCTTATCCAGAAAGACGAATGTCGGGTAACTCTAAGCTCCATGAACCTCGTACTCATTCGGCAATCATTTCACCCATTCCATTGATCTTCCGATATGATCTAACATCTAAGGATGTCAAACCTTAAAAAATTTCTTTTTTATCTAAAAGTCTCGTTTGTGTAAGTTTGCTGTTCTGAAGTTTGCTTGGGTGAACCGACCAACTAAAGTAGACTAGCGGCAGTAGATTAGAATAAATAAATAAATGCTGCGGAAAGGGAAATAAGTGGCAGGATAACGTTTAGACAAGAAGGTCATCTGGCGTGAATCATGGAAAGCTAAGGAAATGATTCAAGATGTAAAGAAAGCAGAAAGGTACATATAACATTTCAAGTACTGCAGTTTATGCATCAGCCACAAAATATATCGACAATGTTGTACAGTAGACATACATAGTTAAAGTGCCAACATTCCACGTATTCATCCACTTTGACGAGCGACTATAGCCATTGTTCGGCCTTTGATCTGCAATACTGTTAATATATCTACACATGTTCAACTCGGAATGCCAGCCAACACAATAATAAACTTTTTATTTCTCCTTCCCGTAGTTGCTGGAATTGTGCGCCGTGGAATGCTCAAATTATTGTGAAATGTCATGTTTTATATACAAGTGATCATCACAGAACATACCTGACCGCCTATCCAGGAGATTTACCTATTGTGAGAATGAAGTAACTGTTGTTGCTTTTCTCTCCTGTCATTTATAGGCATTGAAACCGAAATTATGGCTTATAACATTAATAATCTTATAATGAAAAGATGGAAAATGGATAAATAATTGCAATAAATAACATTGGGCAACAAAAGAATAATGTTTTATTGTTTCGGGCACTTCATGAGGCAATTCCTACTAATTTTGGGTTGAGAAAAACAAATATGACAGTGAAAAATTTTTATTAGCTCCAGTTTCTATGATATACACAAGGTGGAAGTATTACATATTAACGGATTGAGAGAAAAGGATACATTTTAATTGCATACATGCTAACAACAATGAAAGTGAAGTTTATTTTTTTAACTGGTAATTACATGCTAAGAGTTCTAAACTGCTGGAAAAATACTTCGCGGATAGTCGTGTCTGAAGAGAATCATGTGGTGGCCTGTTGACTTCGTCATTTAGCTTGCCTCTTGTGATGGATTTCCGCAGAATCCCTATACAAAGACCAACAGTAATCCGCAAGCATTACTTCATTCTAACGGCCCTGATATCTTTGTTCCATAACAAAAATGTTCTGATGGAATCTCTCCCTGCACAATTAGAAGGGAAAAAGCCTAGGTGGGCGTGGAGAAAATGGATTTAAGGGACATGTTGCATCCAAGGTTACGGTATTTTTTCAGAAGCACTGTCACCAAATGCTTGTAGTTGTCATCTCTTTTGTTGACTAAAAGTCCATGAGCTACACCCTTGAAGGCTTCCCAAGCTTCCTTTTCTTTCCCCTTGGAGCACGATTTCTATGTTGGAAGCACAATTCTTTCTCTTCTCGTGTGAGTTTTTGCGGCTATCAGTTTCCTCTGGTCACCAATTGCATCATCTTATTTTAAATAAGAGTCATGAGACATCTGGTTTTCAGGTGTGGTACGGAATAAAGTTTTGGAGAAGTCCAATTTTGTAACAAATAATTTAATTGTATTATCTGAATGACAGATTACTTGAACTTTCTTTCCTAGTCAATTGCAGGTTACCTCCAGCAAATCGATAAATTCTTACTTTTTTAATAAAAAAGGTTCCAATAATTACATAAAACTCCTTAAGATTACAGAACACATCTCCTCATGAAGATTATTGATTTTCCGTTACTATCGTTACTCCTATATTAATTTTGTGATTGGCCGATTTAATGCTACGTCACCACATTAGGTCATACAATTATTACTACGGCCAATTACAAAATTACACATATTTTTACACAATTTTTTTATAATTTTATACATTTTTCACACCTTTTCTAAATATAAATCGAAACTACTGTTACACCCTCCAAAATTTGGCCAAATGTTGGATCCTTTACAAGTTCTCTTATTTGTGGTCCAACAAAAATGCCTTCCTTAACTTTTGCGTCACTTAATTTCCAAAATTTCTCTCTGATTGTGTTTTATAATTTGACAGGTGTGCCAACTTCCCAAAAAATTCCCCCAAATTTAAAATCTTCACTCTAAAAAATGAAATGTCACTTTATCTTCAAAACAAGAGATAATCTATCATTTTTATTGTGATTTTTGAATTCAGCAGATGGAAATACATGCAAATTCACTATTTTTAAGCCCAAAACATTTTCATTGTTGCCCAGTGTAATTTCCATATGTTAAAATCAAAGTATATTGTCACAAACGACTGTATTAATTACTCTCTGGTGACTCAAGTAGTAGGTGTGACGTCACTCACTCCCCTCCTTTATGTATAGATGAATAATCTTTAAGCGATAGATGCTCTCTCTGACATTGGCTCTCCGATGAATAGCATGTAGTGGTAGGCAGCTCCACTTCTGGACAGGTAAACGGCCATTATGGCCGCCTTTGTAAATATGCTTGTTGTAGTAAATATTCTTATTAAGTGAATTCAACTTTTAATTAACTTTACCCTACCTTTTTACCAATGAACCATTATAGAAAAGATCCCATCCTCTCGCTAAAGCATGTAGTTCTGCTCTGAGTGTTGGCTCCCGAGTGTTCGACCTGACCACGTGTTCCTTAACTATTCACAAAGTAAGAACAGGTCGTCACAATATCAAGCATTAATTTCAATTGTGAAGTCATTAGTCATAAAATGTACGATTTTAAATCAGTTTAATTTAGGTAATTAGACGTTCCGATGTCTACAGGAAATCCATAATTTCCGAATTCACGTAATCACAATTTAAAAGATGTAAAAAATCACAACGATGCCTGCAAATACAAAGAAATTTAGAAATGTGAAGGAATTTTTAGAATATAACAAAAATATAAATAGAAGCTTAAGATTTTGCAACATAGAGTAGGCGGTATTTACTTGATAACCGATTCGTATCTTGTTAAATCTTTCTTATCTTACATGTTAAATCGTTTATATTGCAGGAGTGTTTGTGATCAATTACCAATAGTGCATAGTGTCTATAATGGCACTCGAATAAGCTTACACTTCGATAGTCTTAACGGAATTCTCTGCTTAACATTTCATAACAACTTAGTAGGAGTTTTCATTTTGTGGTAACTTACGTGTATTGTTACTAAGAACCGAAGGAATTTTAAACCGTGAATGTGTTGAAGTTCAGAAGTTAACGGATATAATATCTTTGTTCTTGAAGCAATATTTTAAAAGGATTATGATGAGATGTTCTCTGTGTGGATTATCTTGAGGACCCACGTTGTGCCACCATCTTGAAGCAGGATTATTTGGTGTGAAGGTGGATGCTGATTAATTTCTTACCTTTGGTGACGATCTTGAAGAAATCTATAAGTTTGTCCTGCAACTTTGAATAATTAAGTATATCTGTAATTCTTGAGCGATGAGTTCTTTTTCTTTCCCAAGGTCATGGTAACGGGGCTGATAAATTTAGTATCACGACTTTTAAAGAAAGAACAAATAATCCTTTTCTTGTTCAAAGATGGAAATTTAATTCCTCATAAACAATTTTAAATTATTTGATACAATTACAAATATTATTAATGTAGTCTTTTTACAACCAGCGGTATATTCCACGGTGAACTATTTCTCTCTCTCTCTCTCTCTCTCTCTCTCTCTCTCTCTCTCTCTCTCTCTCTCTCTCTCTCTCTCTCTCTCTCTCTCTCTCTCTCTCTCTCTCTCTCTCTCTCTCTCTCTCTCTCTCTCTCTCTCTCTCTCTCTCTCTCTCTCTCTCTCTCTCTTTTGCACACATGCTACTTGTACATCTTTGATGCACACACAAAATTGTTTCTTCACACACTTGGATAGACATACATCTTACTCCTAAGACTTTCATAAACAGAAGAACAAAACCTTTGAAAGCATTTAACAACTTCTTACCATATTACGTTGTCATGGTTACACCATTACCTACTTTACATTGTTTCTTTATTTTATTAAAAATACTAATCCCTTTGACTATTTCTTCAACCTCAAATTGTCGGCCATTCGCTTCTTATAACTGATTTATAATCCATTAAATTCATCTGCCAAGTTAACTGGCGGTATGGCTCAGGCAGTAACGTCCATGACTCGCATTCGGGAGAACGAGGATTCGATACCCGGGGCTGACCTTGAATTTTTCGGGATATTTCCCGAATCACTAGGCAAATGCTAATATGGATATTTACTCATGTCCTCCATTTCGTTTTCTTTCATTTCATTATCTTCATTCGGTCTGTCTAGTGGCAAGAATATACAAAGTTGTCAGTGTTGACGTTTGTTCTCTGGAAATACGGTGTTCAGCTGAGACGAGGTGCCGTGGTGAGTCGACCACCTTTCCAGAGTGGGCTGTTTGATCAGCCGACCTGTCTGGCTAGTAGCGGGTTCTCTATGGCGAGTTGAAACTCTATAGGGCTGAAGAAATTGCCCTCAGCTGTTAAGGACCCACCGCAGCCGTAGGCTCTGTTCACCTGTGGAATACTTTCATACCATGCTGCCTCTCAGGGTCTGACGCATAATTAGCCCTCGGCTATAGTCCTGGAATTCCCGCTGTGATAAAAAGACAGACAGATATGTAAGTGCGAGGTCTACCCGAGAGTCCGAAGCCTCCGGGCTCTATCACTCGAGAGACAACGGAGGACTCCGGGGTTCCTTCCATAGGGTAATACCTGGAGTCTAAATTGCCCACCCCTCATCGACAACAACGTCAAGACGGGATGGAAGTGGATACGCCACTTACGCGCGTCAGCTCCGCAGGGAAGACTACCGAAAAACTCGGTGGGGCCGCCAGGTGATCTAGCACAGCTTCTACTAGCTCTACAGGCTAGTACCCGGGACTTATTAGGCAACCCTCTGTCCTCTCCGGGTTGCCGTAGCCTGGCCGGTGGTACCCGATCTCCCGCGGGTATCGGGAACACACTACCCCCCGCGAGTCCAACCCAATCTGAACAACTCCCATTCGGGAAGGGCTTGGCTGTTCGGCCCGAGGTTCCTCTACTAACGTCAGAGGTACCACGAGTGTTTGGGATCCGCAGCTCTCGCATCAGATCAGCTGCAGGTGATGAATCCCCTCATCTACGGGAAGGCAGACAGACAGACAGAAGGGTGTCTATTCTCACACCGTATAGAGCGAAATGCCCTTAAATCTAATATTTCTGTATTTTATTTTCTACGGCCAATAACAACTGTTCAGTAAGTTTTCAAAATGTGATAAAATGAAAAAGTGGTAGTGAATACTAAAGTCCCATTGAAATACGATATAATGTAAAATGTACTGGAATTCACTGAATCTTTTTTCAAATGAGTATTTAAAAATGAAAGAGAAAACACTTTATGGGATATTTGCTTGAGGGAAAACGAAAATAGAGCAGTTTTATAAAAGAAAATGCTGGAAACTTTGTCTTCCACTCTTTGAAGAGTACGTGTGTAATCCTCTCACTTTGAATGAAAGTATAAAAGGATCCCTTTTTTTTGAGTTCTTAATATGGATACTTTGTTTTAGGTAAATAAATTAATTCCAAGCTTATAGATAAAACTGTCACAAGAGCAAAGATTGACATCATCTCTTAACAGCTAGCAACAGATTTTGATGCCATCAGCAATATAACCGTCCTTTCCCTCTTAGACTTATTTATCAAATATGCATTTATACAAACTAGTCCATCACCGGTTTTCAATTCCCCAACATGTGGTCAGAGCAAAAATTATACCTAAGAGTCTATGATCACAAGAAATCAGCAAGGTTAATATATAACGTAGGTATTATTTTCTTGCAGACCGAAATGCCTAAGGGAAGCTTGGCTCCTAATGACGTTTTCCCATGACGGCAATTAAACATCATCTCCCGAGGGATCTGTGTTAGAAGAGGTAACCGGATCGAGCCCAGTCTGCCTTCTTCCTACCTTGCTTCACCTGTTTACTGCAGGCGATATTCAAATAACAGCTGCTACTGTGTTCACAGCCGCTTTATCTTTGGTACCATCACCGTGATGATGGGGATCGCCTTGCTTCACCGATATCATTTAAATCCATCACTGTTAATATAAATATTATAATTTAGCTATTATTCTACAAATTAGGCATTATAAAACAGAAAACGTTCACATTTCAAAATTCTTCTTCGGTATTTTACCCGAAATATAGGTAATAGGATCTAGAGAGAGGTGGGGGAGATGAAGATTGAGATAGGGAAGGAGAAATAACGAAAGAGTAAGACTGAGAAAGAGGAGATAGAGACAGGAAGAGAGTGAGAGAGAATGCAAACGAAGACAGGAGATTGAGAAAACGTATAGCTACCGGAAAGCATAATTAAAGCACCAGAAGACAAATGAACACTCACTTCGTCACCCTTTAAGGGTTAATTAATTGAAGACTTACAGAAAATTATACCAACTCAAGATCCTATTTTGATTTTATTTTCTCGAACATACATCCATCAATATTCATTGAAATATTGATATTCAAATGATGAATAAAGTGCATATCTTGATCTTTCTGTAAATAGTATTTAAAGCTACTTTTCCTTTGATTCAGTCATATGCAGTTGTGAAACCTTCTGAGGTAGATAAAATCTTAGCTCAAGAAACATGAAGTTTTCTTTAAGATATGCAATATATAAAACTAATGCGGCAATGGCCAAAATATTTGCCTTTATTCGTCTACGTTTTCCACGTTTGAAGCCATACACTGTGAAGGGCTATGTACCCCTCAATAGCGCAGGCTAAATCACGACTAGCATTTTTATTATGTATGGATTTAATTGCGATAGTCATTTTATTTACTCCTGATGTTTAAATTAAGGAAAAGAGTTCAATAATGATTTAGGGATAGCAGGCTTTAAAGAGTCGACCATTACCCGGAAATCAAGTATTAAACAAGTGAAACCATTTCTTTAAAATATTTATCCGATTAAAAATAAACTTTTCTGTGAATGATCTATACTGAAATGAATGTAGAAACATATATACCTTGGTAGATTTAGGTATTTTGTCTATTCAAATATGTGTGAGAGTCTACAAGCTAACACATAACGGAGTGGTGTACTGAGTGTGCATTGCAAGACAAACATCAGAGCAATCTTCAAATATCACGCTGGGTGAAATGTTAATTGCAGATCAAATTTCTCTCTTGAATTTGGTAGCATGTTGATTGCAAAATTACTGACTACTGTTATTGTAGAAAGATAGATAAATAGTTTCCGTGTGTTCAAATCATTGGATAAGATAAGAAGCAGAACTTGTTGTTAGCTAGGCAACTAAGATTTGGAGGAAAAGTCAGCAGTAAGTCAGTATGATTAATAAAGACGGGAAAGATGGGCGCTGGCATGTGATACAAGTTAGCTGGACACAGAGTATAAATGACGTCAGATGTACAGCACTGCCATCACATGTGCAAACGTCGAAAAAAGCGTAACTAATGAAACATTGCCTTGCAAGTGTATGCAGAGACATGGTCAAGGTGTATTATTACTGTGCTGCTCAGAACGTTACCATGTCTTTATCTTTGTTAGTACAAACATATTAGATACCTAACACACTGGTTGTTCTCGAAAGAGTGAGGGGCTACTGGCGCATTCTCGAAAAACAGCTAAACACCAATGAACGCTTCACTTCAGCCAATGGAATACGCAGGAATCACAAATGTCAGATAGATGTTATGTCACGTGGAATAATCAGTGCGTTATCTGAGAGGTTTCTATTTACAAAGATGTAACCATTCGAGCAGCATAATAATATAACACGACTGATTTGTTTCCTCTCGCAGAGAGGCGGTTGTAAAGGTCAGGCTGTACCTACCTGTAGCTATTAGTTGTTTACATGTGCAAGCGATAACAGTACAGTCCATGTGCAGTATACCTATTCAGAAACACACACATCTCCAGCCTTTAATGATAAATCAAATTAGGGTCCTTCATTTACCAGGACATCCATTAACTCAAAGTAATCAGAAGTAATTTAGAAAAAATTCTGGAAGAAAATAAAAGGAATTCTTCGCAGAACATTGTTTCATAGGCCACTGAGCAACTTTGAAAGTTGGCAGTATAAGTGAGAACGTTTTTTCGGACTTATGTTGAAAAACATCATGAAGTTTTAAAATTCGGGTCTGTCCCTTTGTGTTTTACACCTTGCAGGTGTATTTATTGAGATCAATTATTATCATTATTAGACATCCATAGTAGTTAAAGACCGCGTAGTGCTATACAGATTTTGCGATGTCCAACCGTTGAGTATTCCAATAAGAATTTCAGTAATTGGTGACAATTTAAGCTTCTCATTTTATTATGGAAAAATTAAAATAATGTAAAGTGTTGTTAAGTTAGAAGACTTAATATTCCAAGAATTATAATTTCTTGTGCTAAGATTCAGAAATTGTTGACACTACAGTATCTCCAACATATCGTTATAAGCCTCTATTAAATTTATTAGCCAAATTAAATTATACGGTTACTCCATCTATTGTGCTTGGTGCCCCTAATGAAATGTAAAAAATAACAGATTCGCACTTTCATTTGGAGTTAGGAGGAATTTCTTAAAACGGAATCATCTAATTTACACATAAAGTGTAGGTACAAGCTATTTCCGTAGCAGAATGTCGTTTCCACATAAGAAAACTTTGAGTTATGGATCAAGAACACAATAATTACTTTCTAGTATAAATAACTATATCTAAAACTCCATTTTAATGATTTTATGGCCGTTCTTTGCATTAGTTTATAACAACGTGAATACTTCATTTTACACGTGGATACTCTGGGAAACAAAACGTTGCTGAAAGGCTAAGGTTTTTGACAGATAGAGTCAACATGAAAAATTCAATGTCATGACCGGGATTAGAACCACGGATCTCCTGGTTTTCCAATCTCCCGGTTTTTCACGGATCTCCTTAGCCTATATACGGTTAGTGTGGAGATATGATTAATTTCCATCAATTAACTAAAATAATAAGAGTTAAATGATGAAGCCTGGGACTCAGGTACTTACGATAGTAAGTCGCCACAAACGGTGCATCTCGGATGCAAGAGCCCCTAGTAGTCTGCCGGCTAAATATATGAGTCAAATGCAGAATTTAATGTCAGGAGGGCACGTTGGCCATGGTAGCTCAAAGGGTAGGAGCGACTGGACGGAAACCAGGAGATCCGTGGTTCAAATCCCGGCCATGGCATTGAATTTTTCATGTAGACTCTATCAAAAACTTTAGCCTATATACGGCTAGTGTGAAGAAATGATTAATTTGCATCAATTAACTGAAATAATAAGAGTTAAATGATGAAGCCTGGGACTCAAGTACTCACGATAGTAAGTCGCCACAAACGGTGTATCTCGGGGAAATATATGAGTCAAATGGAGAATTTAACGTTGGCTCATCTGCCAGGAAGCTATCGTCCTATCAAGTCTTCTACCCACACTGTCTAAACTCTTTGAGAAGGTCATCCATCGCCGTCTCGTGCAGTACCTCAACAATAATCACATTATTCCTTCTTTTCAATTCGGGTTTCGCCCGAAACACTCTACTGCTCATCAACTATTGAGGTTAACTCAACACATTGTCACTGGATTCGAGCATCGTCAACATACCCTAGCTATTTTCCTTGATGAAGCACAGGCATTTGATAAGGTATGGCATTCTGGCTTGCTACTTAAACTCTATCGCATTGGTCTCCCGGACTACTTAATCCACATTATTACCAATTTTCTCACTGATCGCACTTTTGCGGTGCGCATAGGAGGCACTCTTTCAACTGAGCGTCGCATTACAGCAGGCGTTCCACAAGGTTCAATACTGGCACCAACGCTGTTTAGTATTTACATCTCTGATATTCCAGACATGGCTCCAACCTCAATTGCCCTGTATGCTGACTACACTGTTTTATTTTACTCTCACTCCGATCTACATTCTGCTGTACGGACCTTACAGCACTCTCTTGATCGCCTCGTTCAATGGTGTCAAAATTGGTGCATCTCCCTCAATACCCAGAAAACTGAAGTCAAGATATTTACTTTACGCCACTATAATCCCCATCCGCCTATACGCCTTCTGACTGATCATGTGCCGTGGCTCCCTTCACCTACACCAGTCAAGTACCTTGGAGTGTTATTGGACACTCGGCTTACATGGAAGCCTCATATTGACCGCACCATTACCCTTGCATCCGCTCGTCTTTCACAAGTGTCTCCATTATTTCACAAACATACTTCACTTGCTTTAGAATCTTCACTGCTCCTATACAAATCTCTGGTTCGACCTCCTATTACTTATGCCTGCCAGGTCTGGGGGCTGCCAGTACTTGTCACTTGAGGCGTCTACAGGTCATCAGGAGTCGATTCTTGCGAATCGCCACCAATGCTCCTTGGTTTGTCCGCAACCAGCAGCTGCATCACGAGCTGGGACTTCTTCCTCTCCACCATTTCATCCGACAGATTGCTCGACGCTTCTTCTACAATCTACGCCACGTCCCAGGATCTGTGACGTATAACATCGGCGTCCGAAGTCGCCGGCCAACGCGACTGAAGCGACGACTACCACAGGACCTGCTTTACAGTGATGACACTTCCACTTCTGAATAATCTACTGTTTCAATTTATTTTTTCTATTATTCTGTTCTACTATGTAAATTCTCACTATGGAAGTATGTATACCATTTTATTAGTTCAGTGCCACATTTATATTAGTGCAGTAACACATTTGTTTTAGTTCAGAGGAGGCACATTGTCCTACTTCTACAATGTTATTACTCTGTGATTATTTTGCATCTGTTCTCTCAGATCTGTAAAGCATATATTATTGCCGACCGATCTAATAAATATATTTAAAAAAAAACGTTGGCCATGATAGCTCAAGGGTTAAGAGCGACTGGACGGAAACCAGGAGATCCGTGGTTCAAATCCCGACATTGAATTTTTCATGTTGGCTCTGTCTATCAAAAACCTTAGCCTATATACGGCGAGTGTGGAGAAATGATTAATTTCCATTAATTAACTTAAATAATAAGAGTTAAATGATGAAGCCTGGGACTCAAGTACTTACGATAGTAAGTCGCCACAAACGGTGTATCTCGAATGTGAGAGCCCCTAGTGATCTACCGGGGAAATATATGAGTCAAATGGAGAATTTAATTTCATGACGGCACGTTGGCCATGGTAGCTCAAAGGGTACGAGCGACTGGACGGAAACGAGGAGATACGTGGTTCAAATCCAGGCCGTGGCATTAAATTTTTCATGTTGACTCTATCTATCTCTTCTTACAGTATTTGCCAAATGATGTCTAACTATAGCTATTTGAGCTAAGAAGATTTATATCTCAACATTATAGAAAACGTTCTCCGATAAAAGTATGTCACAGCTAGATACAAGAGACGTCATTTAAAAAGCTTGTGATTCATTTATGTCAATTTGACCTCTATCAAACTACACTCCTGGAAATGGAAATAAGAACACATTGACGCCGGTGTGTCAGACCCACCATACTTGCTCCAGACACTGCGAGAGGGCTGTACAACCAATGATCACACGTACGGCACAGCGAACACACCAGGAACCGCGGTGTTGGCCGTCGAATGGAGCTAGCTGCGCAGCGTTTGTGCACCACCACCGTCAGTGTCAGCCAGTTTGCCGTGGCATACGGAGCTCCATCGCAGTCTTTAACACTGGTAGCATGCCGCGACAGCGTGAATGTGAACCGTGTGTGCAGTTGACGGACTTTGAGCGAGGGCGTATAGTGGGCATGCGGGAGGCCTGGTGGACGCACCGCTGAATTGCTCAACACGTGGGGCGTGAGGTCTCCACTGTACATTGATGTTGTCGTCAGTGGTCGGAGAAAGGTGCACGTGCCCGTCGACCTGGGACCGGACCGCACCGACGCACGGATGCACGCCAAGACCGTCGGATTCTACGCAGTGCCGTAGGGGACCGCACCGCCACTTCCCAGCAAATTAGGGACACTGTTGCTCCTGGGGTATCGGTGAGGACCATTCGCAACCGTCTCCATGAAGCTGGGCTCCGGTCCCGCGCACCATTAGGCCGTCTTCCGCTCACGCCCCAACATCGTGCAGCCCGCCTCCAGTGGTGTCGCGACAGGCGTGAATAGAGGGACGAATGGAGACGTGTCGTCTTCAGCGAGGAGAGTCACTTCTGCCTTGGTGCCAATGATGGTAGTATGCATGTTTGGCGCCGTGCAGGTGAGCACCACAATCAGGACTGCATACCACCGAGGCACATAGGGCCAACACCTGGCATCATGGTGTGGGGAGCGATCTCCTACACTGGCCGTACACCTCTGGTGATCGTCGAGGGCACACTGAATAATGCACGGTACATCCAAACCGTCATCGAACCCATCGTTCTACCATTCCTAGACCGGCAAGGGAACTTGCTGTTCCAACAGGACAATGCACGTCCGCGTGTATCCCGTGCCACCCAACGTGCTCTAGAAGGTCTAAGTCAACTACCCTGGCCAGCAAGATCTCCGGATCTGTCTCCCATTGAGCATGTTTGGGACTGGATGAAACGTCGTCTCACGCGGTCTGCACGTCCAGCACGAACGCTGGTCCAACTGAGGCGCCAGCTGGAAATGGCATGGCAAGCCGTTCCACAGGACTACATCCAGCATCTCTACGATCGTCTCCATGGGAGAATAACAGCCTGAATTGCTGAGAAAGGTGGATATACACGGTACTAGCGCCGACATTGTGCATGCTCTGTTGCCTGTGTCTATGTGCCTATGGTTCTGTCAGTGTGATCATGTGATGTATCTGACCCCAGGAATGTGTCAATAAAGTTTCCTCTTCCTGGGACAATGAATTCACGGTGTTCTTATTTCAATTTCCAGGAGTGTATAATATGTCGTTCAGACTATTTAAATTATACTTTCAACGAAAATTACCTCTATGACTCGTGCATTTTATTGGGCCTCGGTTCTTATTAAAGGTACTTCAACCATTTCCGTGGATCAAAAGGTAATCCTGCTTGAGAATATAGACCTACTTTGAAGTCAAAGATTATCCAGTAAGTTTCTTATGTTCTTCATTCTTTACATAGCTATTGATCCCGGATATTTTAATCACCAATACGAGAAAGACTTAAACTAAAATGTGCCTATTTCCCGACATGGAGCTATGGTTCTTGAGAACTTCAGTTCATCAAGAGACATTTTCCAGAAATACTCAGCTGTCATTCTGATTACGTCAGCGAAGGCAGTGAGTTTCTTCGATAATTAATAGCAATCAAGGATTTAGAGATAAAACAAGAAAAGAGGAGAGAGAGAAAGAGAGAGAGAGACTAAAGGAAGGAGTCCTGGAAAACAGTAATTAGTTTCTTAATAAGGACTCTTTTAGTGACATAGTTATTGGCAGAATCGGATGTGTAACGATCACATCAGTATCGTTTATTTCTATGTAGCTTTTACAAACTGCTCATAGGAAAGCCTGCTTTCTGTATACTTCTTGTTAACTGAAACTATTTCAGATTCGACTGGCCAGTGACTCAATATGAGTTGCTCCATTCTGGCCTTCAATTTTTTTCTCCTTCCATGATATAATGATAAATAACTCAATAGCTTAAAACTGACAAAGTTTTGAAAAATTTACACCAATAATAACGAATATGTTGATAATAGGGAATATTAAAATAGTTACCTATTTAAAATACATTACTGCATTTTTTCATTATTTATATTTCTGATTATTTCTTAACGTCTGCAAGTTGCATATGTTCCACAAGGTTTCTTCTGGATAAGAATTACTTAGGCTGGCCCCGTATCTCAGCCGGTAGAGCGCCTGCCTCCGTGCGAAGGATCCCGGGTTCGATTCGGCTAGGGGTGGGGATTTTTCTCCGACCAAGATAATTCCCCATCTTCCACACAGTGTGGAAGTATAAATGAGAGTGTGAAAGTGTGCGTGATCTAATGATTAAAACCCAACGAATACGAGTTAAGACGTTCGACATTGTCACGGCAACAGGCATAAAAGTTTCGGCACAAATAAGAAAACAGTCGGCGGATAAATTCTCATGCTAATAATGTGCCTTGCTAAGCAGTTAACGATAGCGCGTTTAGTGTAAACAGATAGCGCCGGCAACGCAGGTAGGTGAGATAGAAGACTTGCCAGCCAAGACGTTTCCGGAAGGTGATAGAATATTCGGATTACATCATTAGATGCCTTGTTGATTCCAGAAAAATCTAGTGATTGTACAGAACAGTCTGGAATTCATGTATAGGTGTATAAAAAGAAGCCATGGCTAGTAATGAGTCAGTTGTGTAACAAGAGTGTTGTTGTAACGAGAGCTAATGTAATCAGCTGTCACGGTTTGTTATTGTTATCGACCTTGGAAGACTATACGTTATGAAATGTTTTACGTGAGAATTGAACGGTGTATCTCTACGGAAATAAGAGATTTTTAATTTCTGCAACTCGGTTTTTTAATTCTACGAACCCACAAAGTCACAATATGTTCCAAAGGAGAACGGCCGCCGATATGACCATTGGAGTTAAAGTCGGGATATAAATTGAACAAAGAAAAAATGACTTAAAGGTTATTCCCAGAATATTTAAACGTTTTATTTGTCAGATAAATATCTAAATATACAATATAGGCATCAGCTTATAGTTAATGGTATGGCGGTATGAATAGGAAGAGAGCAGATGATGGCAGGGTTCTGAAGAATAGTTAGATGTCAATTAGTATATATGGATAGAAAAATTTTATGGGTCATTGTGGGGGGAAAGAACTTCATTAAAATGTTATAAAGAATTTGGAAGTGTTGACTGGAACAACATGTATATTGAGGTCTGTAGTAAGGAGAAAAGAGAAGGCATTGCATGGTTTAAATTAGGAGTCTGGAGATTGAAAGGTTACCGAGGAAGGTGTCTGTCCCATATGCGCTTGTTTGTTGATTGCAAGTAACAAATATTGTATTGTGGAAATTAATTATTGTTTCACACTGGTCGTGTGTAGGCTAAATTGTGGAAACGTAGAGTCAGACTGAAAAATGCAATGCCATAGCCGGGATTTGAACCACGGATCTTCTGGTATCCGTCCAGCCGCTCTACCATTGAGCTACTATGGTAAACGGCCGATGACATTAAATTCTCCAACTTCACACGGCCAGTGTGAAAGAACAATTAATTTCCATTAATTGTACCTAATAGTGGTCCGAACTATAAAGCCCGGGCCTTAAAGTACTTACATGTTGTAAGTCGCCATTAAGGTAGTTCTCTCATGTGTTTATGAGAACTCCTAAGTGTTTTACCGGGAAAATCCGATTCAGTTGGAGAATTTAATGTCATATCGGCACGTTTACCATAGTAGCTCAATGGTAGAGCGGCTGGACCGAAACCAGAAAATCCGTGGTTCAAATCCCGGCTATGGCATTGAATTTTTCCGTCTGACTCTACGTTTCCACAGTTATTGTATTGTGTTTGTGACTGCATATGGCTGGCAAAGAGCCTGGTCTGAATTTATCTCTAATATTATATCTATGATTGTAACTTCATGACACTATTAAATAAATAAATAAATACATACATATACAATATGGATATTATATATAACATGTATGTATAGAGTATTTTAGTCAAAACAAACTCAATTTTGTCTGGTCTCGTAGCTGAGTAAGTAGTGCATCTGCCTGCCGTGCTAGGGGTCCCGGGTTCTATTCACGGTTAGGAGTGGCGATTTTTCTCCAACCAAGATTATTCTCCATCTTCCCCAGAGTCTGGAAGTATGAAAAAGAGTGCGCATGTGTGCGTGATCTAATGATTAAAATCTGAAATACCTGCAACCCAAGTTTAAGAGTTAACACCATCACCAATGGGTGACATGTTCCAAAATAGAATGGCGGCAGATATGACCATTGCAGTTAAAGGCATAAATACAAAAAAATAAAAAACTCAATTTTAACAAAAATATTTTGAAACATTGTCGTTGAAAAGGATATTTCTGGGTGAGAGACTTTTCTAAAATCTTTGAAAGATTATGAACTTAAATACCCATTTTAGTTAACTGATGGAAATTAATCATTTCTCCACACTGGCCATATATGGGCTAAAGATTTTGATAGAGTCAACCTGAAAAAATTAATGCCACGGCCGGGATTTGAACCACCGATCTCCTGGATTCCGTCCAGTCGCTCTAACCCATTGAGCTACCATGGCCAACGTGCCGTCCTGACATTAAATTCTCCATTTAACTCGTATATTTCCCTGGTAGACCACTAGGGGCTCTCGCATTCGGGATACACCGTTTGTGGCGACTTACTATCGTAAGTATTTACCGGGGATATATATGAGTCAAATGGAGAATTTAATGTCAGGACGGCACGTTGGCCATGGTAGCTCAATGGGTTAGAGCGACTGGACGGAAACAAGGAGATCGGTGGTTCAAATCCCGGCCATGGCATTGAATTTTTCATGTTTGGCATTATCGGACTTGGTGAAATAACATGAAATTTTTTGGTTGGAATACAGCACTTCCTCTGCTTACCATTAATGTTACGATGAAACTCAGTAGCTAAAATAAAATGTAATTGGCCATAAGCTTAAAATAATATTTATGACTGTGGCATTGCTGAAGCAGTAGCTTTTTAATATTCGCCTCGAATGTTCTTAAAATATTATTCTCTGTCATCAGCCTCAGTCTTTCTCAAAATTGCAAAAATTTTGAAAAGATTACAGATCTTGTGTTTTTTTCCCTCGTAATTTTACGTCCTCCAACGCTGTCTTATCGGGCGATGAATGGAGTGGGTAAAATGATGCTCAAATGAGCCCAGGGTCCTTAGAGCTTAGAGTTACACGACATTCGTCTTTCAGGATAATGGAAAACCCCGGAAAAACCTTATCCAGGTAACTCATCCTGACCGAGATTCGAACTGGGGACCTCTTGATCGTGAGGTAGACACTCTACCACCACGCTACCGAGGCGGGCACAGATCTTGTGTACCAATCACTGTCGTGGAAATTTAATCATTCTACCACACTACCCGGGTGTAGGCTAAGATTTGAAAAGATAGTGTCAGACTGAATAATGCAATATCACAGCCGGAATTTGAACCACGGAAACGGGAGATCCGTGATTCAAACCGGGCCATGGAATTGAATTTTTCAGTCTAACTCTATTGCAACAAATGTAGTGTTTTTAATTAGAGATGCATGTATAATATTGCTGGCAGTGATCTGAACACAGATGAAACTAAACGTGGGATCGGATGCCTGGTATATAACAGTGCAAACACGAAAATCATTTGACACGCGGAATATAAGCACAGTTTTAAAAACCTAAAATGACCTCTCTTATCATTACGTGAAACTTGCTTTCTTCATTACCTTTTTTAATGATTATCATTCAAATTGCTCCTTGTGGTGCAAAACTTTGTCGGTTATATTTGACTATTTCAATAAAAGGACTAAGATTATAATAAATTTCAATCTTTAAAATTTTTGGGAAGTAAAAAGCACGAGCAAAAAGCAGGCAATTATTTGTATTTGCCTTTTTAAATAAGTGTCGTAATATTTGAAAATAATGTCATAATCTTGGAACAAAAATATGTTTTACCTGTTAAGATCAATGTCATTTATTAATCCATCTAAAGTCGTTGATGCCAGATACACTCCAACAGACAAAACATCACAAATATTTGTGGAAATTAATTGTTCTTTCACACTGGCCGTGTGTAGGCTAAATTGTGGAAACGTAGAGTTGGACTGAAAAAAAATTCAATGCCATAGCCGGGATTTGAACCACGGATCTTCTGGTTGCCGTCCAGCCGCACTACCATTGTGCTACTATGGCCAACGTGCCGATATGACATTGAATTCTCCAATTGACTCGTGTTTTTCCCGGTAAACCACTTAGGAGTTCTCATAAACACATGAGACAACTACCTTAATGGCGATTTACTATATTGTAAGTACTTTAAGGCCCGGGCTTTATAGTTAACCACTATTAGGTCAATTAATGGAAATTAATTGTTCTTTCACACTGGCCGTGTGTAGGCTAAAGTATGCAAAGATTGAGTCAGACTGAAAATTTGCACGTTGGCCATAGTAGCACAATGATAGTGCGGCTGGACGTAAACCAGAAGATCCGTGGTTCAAATCCCGGCTATGGCATTGAATTTTTCAGTCTGACTCTACGTTTCCATCACAAATATTTTTCTGTTCCATATACACAGAGAATTTCCTATTACTTGAAACAACTTAGACTAAAACTTCCCTTGCTAATATGCAGGACTAGTAAAAATGAAATTCCTCCATGGAGACTTTCAGTTCCAAAGATAAATTTGGAAATGTTTGGTTATTATAAAGGTCAAGTGGACAGAACAGTGTACCATAAACTATTTAAAGAATTGAATGCATGCTATATGGAAATTTATACTGACAGTTCCCAGTCTCAGTTTACAAATGGCTGTGCTGTTGTATCCCAAGAAGTTACAATGCTATATAAACTACCAGAATTCTACACAATTTTCTCTAGTGAATTATATGCAATAAAAAAGTCCCTAGAAGTGATAAAATCTGCAATGCAGCCAAAATATGTGATTTACTCAGATTTCACCAGTGCTTTATTGTTCCTCCAAGATTTGTCGTCCAGTAAATTGATAATTATATCCAAAATTTGTACAATAAACTTTTTCTAGAAGACAAAGAAGAACTGTTGACTTGGATACCATCCCACCAAGGAATGGCCGGAAATGAAAAGGCTGATGAAGCTGCTATAGAAGCAACAAAACAAATGCCGGTATACCCTCCAATACCTATTCCACATGAAGATGTTATAAACCATATCAGAAAGGAAATAATTAAGAAATGGAAAAATCATTGGCTAGAAACCAATGTACATAGTAAACTCTGACAAGTGAAACTAAACACATCTACTCAGTGTCTTTATAAACATACAAGTCAAAAACAACTAATATTACTCTCCAGACTTAGAATTAGACATACAAAGCTTACACATAAGTACTTACACACTGTGAACCATATAACCAACCATTATCAGTAATTCATATAGACGGATGAACCCGCTACTCAACCTTTAGGACTCTACATAAAATTCCCTACAGATCTTCATGCTCTACTAGATCAACCGAAGAGTCTACAATCACTGTATTTATTTCTAAAAGACTGTAAATTAACTTCCTGAATATAAAAACCTACTCAGTGCTACCTGGATTCAGTGTATTCTGTGAAGTGAGAATAACTATAATTAATAAGTAATACATAACAAGTATGAACATAGTGCTGTGCAATATCGACTCTGCAGTTCTTTATGAATGTATAGTTTATGTGAACCTATATGTTTATAGCGTACCATAACCTAGTAATTCCTAAAATGTTACTTGTACTGACCAACTGTATACAAAATTTGTTTTACCATCTTATAGTTGTCGCTATATCACCATTGTTGTTAGGCGACATTAAACAAATTTATCTTAAAAACATTTTTTTTCTGTAATTTCGTCTTTTAACTTCTTTTTTAAGTCATATTGGACGATGAATGGAATGGCTGAAATGATTCTCAAATGGGCCCAGGGTCCATGGAGCTTAGAGTTACCCAACATTCGTCTTTTAGGATAAGGGAAAACCCCGTAAAAATCTTATCCAGGTAACTCACCCTGACCGAGATTCGAACTCTACACTACCGAGGCGGGCATTTAAATTTTGTTCCAAAATACTGAAAATTACATGTAAGCTTATCATTTAAAACCAAATATTATTTATACTTTATTATCTGTTGTAAGTTAAAAACTATAAGTCAGTTAAATACCGAAATTTTGTTTGAGTTCAGTATTTTAAAAAAATGCAACACGAATATTTTCAAGAAGGTGGCCTCTCTCCAAACTACCGTTTATTTGAAACATAATTCGAAATCTTTCATTTTTAATGTGCAACTTCATTCTGATAAAAATTAAACATATTACGTACATAAGAAACATCACTCGTATATTTCCCCGGTAAACCGCGAGGGGGTCTCGCATCCGAGATACACCGCTTGTGGCGACTTACTATCGTAAGTACATAAGTCACAGGCTTCACCAAATGGAGAATTTAATGTCAGGACGGCACGTTGGCCATGGTAGCTCAATGGGTTAGAGCAACTGGACGGAAACCAGGAGTACCGTGGGTCAAATCCCAGCCATGGCATTGAATTTTTCATGTTGACTCTATCCATCAAAAACCTTAGCCTATATACGGTTAGTGTGAAGAAATGATTAATTTCCATCAATTAACTAAAACTATATTTACGAATATTAGAAAATGTTGGCCCATATTTATGACAAATATATAGATCTTTAAAATATGTTTTAAAATCCTTGATCATTTCTCCTTTACATTTAAATAGTACTGGAGAAAGCTCATACAGTAAGAGTTCCTTTCAAATATCCTGTATAAACAAACTAAAATAATGAAAAATAACAAAGGACTGCTCATGAACCGAATTGAAGAACTGGCACCTATTTTACTCAGTGAGAATAAAAATGTGTAATTTTATCGTCAAAATAATGTTACCACATTAATTTAACTACATCTCAGTTCAGAGTACGACTTCTACACAAGAAAATATTACAACTGAAATTCCGAAGAAGAAAAACTACGTTTTCTATTAAAATTTGTGTAGCACTGTGTTTTAACAAATATTTAAACGTTATTTTCTGTTGTGTAGAAAACGATAAAAATTATTTTACAATTAGGTTTGCTATTAACAATTTTCTGAGTGATGTGTGAAACAGCTGTGAGATCAAGGAGTACTAATTAAATTCATTATTCATATACTAATAAATATTTATTATCTGTAAACAAAATAATGTTGAATGATACTGAAACACGTTATATTACTGAAACTTCTTAATATTACTTCCTAAGGAAGTTAGCATCAAATACGTTTTTCTTTTCTTTTCCCTCTCTCCCTCTCTCTCCATTAGTTTCTTTACTGTTCACCTATAGGAAATAAAGTATTAATATTCCACCCAAAACTTCATAGCAAAACGTTATGGGAAATACACTAACCTAGGTTTCCTGAGTTAAAGAATTGTTTTAAGATGTGTGTGTGTATGTGTGTGTGCAATATTATGATTAAGTGAAGCCTTGAAAAGTAATATCAATTTACGGACGTTATATGAAAGGGATAACGGAAGCAATATAAAGATCGCAATGAATAAGGCAAAGCTAGTGACATCTTGCGGAAAAATCTTATATCTTGTAATCTTTCTCTGGAATAACCTAGATTGTGTTTTATTACTTACCACATCTTGCAGTAGAGATACGTTAATATAATTTAAAACAGCTTATGGAATACAAATAAAGGCTTTAAAGATAAAACGAGATGAAGATTAGTTTAACGCTTAATAAGAAAGTGGCAACCCATATAGCTTCACATGTTAGCAAATAAATAAAACAATTGCTGCAGCTGAAATTAATTTGTGAGAGCACGTAAAGTTTGCGGCATAACAATAGCCTTAAGAAGTCAACGGCAAGATAACGCACGGTATCTCCTTGATGGAAAACCTAAAAGAATGAAAATAAATTCGAAATTGGAAATAGAAAGAATGGGAAATTACTTCTGAGCTAAAATGGAAAGTGACGCGGGTGATTAATAATAATAATAATAATAATAATAATAATAATAATAATAATAATAATAATAATAATAATAATAATAATAATAATAATAATAATAATAATAATAATAATAATAATAATAATAATAATAATAATAATAATAATAATAATAATAATAATAATAATAATAATAATAATAATAATAATAATAATAATAATAATAATTAATAATAATAATTTAGGAAGAGGGAGTGCTGGGGTGTAGCGAAGATCTGTTTTCAAAAGATTTTTCATTCCATTTTACTCTATTGTTTCTTCACCTTGTTAATATTTTCAACCATGAAAATAGTTCCATATATGATCCTTATTTTAAAAACATTGAAGCAACAGCTTCATCTTCAAAGTTAGCTGCATATTCTATTCAATTTTTATTTTAATTATGGGCCCTAATCTGTTTGATTTCAAAAAAAATTTATTATGAATTTTAGTTGTATTTTTAAAAGCTTGTGCAATGTTGTCATATATTTATCCACTCATACAAATAAAACAAATATTCCACAACATTGGCAAGTTAGTTATTAATAAATAACCTATATTTTCAGTTGGATATTAAGAACAATACATAATAATTGTAGTATTTTAATAGTTAGCTTCACCTAATTATAAATTGAATTTATGCCAATATATTCTCGTGTTAGTAGTATTTCTAACTGCTATAAGGCATTTGGAAACAATTGAATTTACTATGTAGTGCATGGATTTAAAATTTCTCTGTTACGCTCTTAATACATATGAATTGAACCACTTCCTTTTAACTTTCTTTAACCATACATATTTTACAGATTTATACATATTTTACAATCCTGTTAAAATTACAACAAAAACGGTTGTATGGCGGGAATATTTTTGTTGTCTAAGCCAAGCAGTGCAGTTTCCTCCATCATTTCTAACGTGTTTGCTTAGTTTATAACATAAGACATTCCTGTAAGAATAATAAAAATGCAACACAGAAGAGTATTTTATAACTAAACTGTCTGTTTTCTTTCTCGACAGAGTGCGGTTCTGCAGACGGGGAGGTAGGCCTAAAACCTCAGCGGTGAACGACGGCTCGACGTGCGGGAAATCGATCCGCCTAGCCTGGCACCACAGGAATACACAACCCCGCTCTACGGCCGGCAATTTTCTCGGCAAGGAGGGCTCCAGATACCGACAACTCAGCCCGCATAGCTACACAGACATTTCACAACTGAAATCGCACCAAATAAAAGAAAAATAAGCATAACAAAGTAAGCTTTCCGGCAAAAGTGTTTCAAGAAAATCATTTAGGTGATATGTGTAATAGAAAAATTTTACTTACAATCAACAGAAGCAAGTATGGCCCTAATAAACATCAGGTAAAGGAAGAAAAGGGAAATCGACTTCGACTTCTACATCTCACCAGCTATGATGGACGACAGATGAACTGGAAAGTGCAATACGCAGCACCACGGCACAACACGACTCTACATCCACGGATTTCACTACAAGATATGTGTAAACGAGCTAGACGAAGACTGCAAGTGTACATTGTGCGGGCAGAAGTGTAGTAGATATCACATCATAACATGTTCGAAACGGACCAGAACAATTACAGACTATAGCAAAAACTGAAATGTGAAAATAACCTCAAACTTGAGTTTACATTTCTCTATTATTATAATACACTGCTAATGAAAGGTAAATAAATGCAATTAATTAGAGTCAACTGAAAAATTCAATACTACGGCCGGGATTTGAACCACGGATCTCCCTCGCTCCAGTCGCTACCATGGCCAACGATAAAAATCCTGGTATTTAAGTACTTACAATTGTAAGTCGCCACAAATGTTTATCTTGAATATGAGAACTCTAAGTGCTCTACCGGGAAAATATAATGAGCCAATTGGAGAATTTAATGTCAGAACGGCACGTTGGCCATGGTAGCTCAAGGGGTTAGAGCGACTGAACGGAAACCAGGAGATCCGTGGTTCAAATCCCGGCCGTGGCATTGAATTTTTCAGTTGGCTCTAATAGTTAAAATCACCCATAATACCGGAGTAATGTATTTCAAAGGATTAATTCCTCAATATAAATTTACATTAAAAATAAATTAAAGCCTTTTTGGTAACCACTGCAATCAAAGCCATGTACAACATAAAGAGCCTACAATTACTAGCTCTTGACACATCAATGACCTTGTTTCGTGCAAAAGTAGCGCCGGTAGCACTGAATGGTATAGAAATAATATGGCAGAAGATGAATAAAGGTAACCGTAAAAGGCTGGAGTAAATAAAAGCGAGATATCTAAAGAAGGCACTAGGTGTAGAGAAAAACACCAAATCCCGACAGAATCAGCAGAATTCTCCCCAAATACATCAGGACCATCCACAAGCCACCTCCGAGTATTAAACATCTGTTGAGACCAATGAAACACAAACTGGACTTCCAAGTTCCATGAGTGTACCGCATTTTTTTTTTTATTTTTATTTTACGTCCTCCAACTTAAAGTCATATCGGACGGTGAATGAAATGGGTGAAATGATGTTCAAATGTGTCCAGGGTCCATGGAGCTTAGAGCTACCCGACATTCGTCTTTCAGGATAAGGGAAAACCCTGGAAAAACCTTATCCAGTTAACTCACCCTGACCGAGATTCGAACTCGGGACCTCTTGAACGTGAGGCAGACATGCTACCATCTAGCGTGTGTGTGCCGCATTGTCTACGAATGTGGGACAACGTATATAGGACAAACCCGAAGGACCATTGCTACCAGAATAAACGAACATTAACAGAGCATTCGTTTAATGCAACCTGAGAAGTCTGGACTGGAAGAGCATTGCTTTGATAACTACCATAGAGGCAACTTTCGGGAGACGGCCACTGGAAGCAGAAAATTAAGGAGGCTTTGGCCATTTCCTCCGAAAGGAGCATGCTTAATCGTGATGCAGGATTTCGGTTCAGCTCCTCTTGGAAACCGGCCTTAAAATGGAAATCCGTCAAATTAAGAAATTAAGAAGCACAGATCAATACAGTTTGATAATTAATCCAATTCATTTTCTATACTCACGCCATCTCCTGACCTGACATTTAATTTACTGAAAACTGTATTTTGTTCAGTAATGCGAATTTTGATTGTGTTCTGTCTTTGTTTATAGTTGTGATACATCCAGTGTTTCATTTATGGTTATAACATTTAATAAATATCCTGATGGTGGGAGAGATGCACACTCCCTAAACGTCGATTTCTAATCGTCTTTTCACCTGGCTTGCCGCCCGAGAAGAAATTAAGCAAATCCCGACTGGTTTATGAGCTTACCAGAGATACTTTCTTCTTGGAGGACATACGTCTGACATATCTACTGCCATCTAACGGTCCATATGAGAAAGTGTTAAAAGAGAGAAGAATGAAGAGCAGGGACATCCACGAGGAAGGACTTCTACATCTCTAGTGCAATGCTGGAAAGATCCTAGACCAAGGAAAATCAATCCCAGAGACATATCATCATAAAACTAGCATGATTTCCATCATGAAGTATGTAAAAATAGTAGTGTGAAAGTTGTTTTTGTGAATTGCGGGGGAACCACTGCAAAAGATATTACTTCCTGAAAGGTGTCAACAGAATGCAATCTAGCTCTGAATACAGCAAAAACAAAAGGTGAAAGATTGTGAACTTAATGTCCACTCGGATGCATATTCTCTTTTATAATTTAGAAATTCTGTTGACAATTATTTTTATTTTTCAACGCACAACATGAATGTGGAATAGATGTTTTGGACCAGCTATGATAAAGCCTTGTAAAGGTGTTCTAAAAACTCTGGTATTTGTTTTTAGTGAAAACCAAAGGCAATATGTGATAAATTTAATAAAATATAATTAATCATATTCCAAAAATCGATGGGTAGCTTATTTTAGTATATTAGCTTAAATACGAGGTGCAAGTGCCGTACTAGTAGTGCACTATTACTGCATTTTCATTTTGTGCGTGTTATGTTTCATTCCTTTTTCTTACAGAGTACCCTGATCTTTGAAATATAAAAGTTTAGTCATTAAAAAGATTTATTATCAAAACTGAGGTTAGAACAAATACCGACATTTGAATTAAGTGCATTACAAGATGACAATTGATTACCATTTGGTAGCCGCTAAAAATAGATTTTGCTACCTCAGAGTTTAAATATAGGAGAAGGCTCAAATGTGATACTGGAATTTTTATAAAATAAAATAAGGATTATATTTTTAAAATTGAATGATATTATTGGGTTTTTTAAACACACTGCAACCGCAATTATGGCCGACGATGGGAAGATCGTGGGATGGTGTTCTCGAAGTTCTGTTTGTAGCAGTATTACTACAAATGTGCTGATGGTGGGGGATGAAGATGTACTCGTAGTGGCGTCCTTTGTAGCTACTGTTTGCATGAGATCTTCTCTTGGTCGTGGTCTCGGATACTTGGATTGTGGAACTCAATGTTAAGGAAAGGAAAAAAAATGGCTGCAAGTTTTTCTTTTAATTTAAACTCACTGCAGTTCACAATGTCTACGATGATTAAACATATTCTCCTACAATTCTGATTATTACAATTACACGCGATTATTACACGCGATTTCTTCGCTTTTCAAACATTAGTTTTCTGAAAATAAGGTTGCACTATATCGAAACTTCATTACATTGATGATGAATAATTAGAAAAGTTCATGCAATGGTTAACACACACGTCTGCTCGTTCTTCGATCACGACATAAAAGACGCTATCTTACCCTCTTCACTTATTGACTTTTTCCTCGTTACCATGGTAACTAATTATTATAGTCTACATCACTTTTTCCTGTGGCCAATAGATTAATTTTGAATTACATAGTTTTCTAATTTTCCAAATATAAGATCCTGAAAACTTTTTTCTTTTATAAATTTATCTTTCTATTCAATTTATTACATTTACCATTTATCTAGGTTGGATATTAACATTCTCTTTACCTGTTTGTGACGTACTTTATTCGGTCATAGCTACCTATTACTAATACCAATTCAAAACAAAACTCTCATCATTTTAAACATATCAATGTTAATCATAAATAAATAAACTTCGCAACGTTTTGGCACTTGACATATTTATATCTGTATCAACACATTTGCCATTTGATGAAACCAGTCCATTAACAAGTACCACTCTTTCCCAAACGCAAAAACCAAATTTTGTTATGTTCCACTGCTTCATCGTGGAATCGACATCTATCACAGTCATCAGAAGGTGGAATAAATCACGTGATAGGAGTTGGCTCCTCTTTACCATTGTGAACATGTTAGCTGCTATGCCAATATAATTATTAAACGGAGTATAAAATGTAATGCTGTTCGAAACTACACGCACAGAGGACAGTATCATAGTGCAGATCTATAAGATAACACTACATCAAAACTTGAAACATCAGCTGTTCTTAAATTAACCAAATTGAGACAATGCATCTATAACAAACCTAAAAATCCACTTTTTTCGTTTCGACGACCTGAAGTGTTTATCCCAGAGTGCAATGTTATAAAAGAATCACATACAAAATTTCAATAACGTATCTGCATCTGCTTCAGAGATATGTTTTACTTCAAATTTAATTCCCTCAATTTATTAACTAAAATACTCCATATGTTAAAAGATGGATTTTATTCTGTCTTTAACGTACCATTATAAAGAACTGCGCAACGGAGTTTTTAAAGTTCAAATGATACTTTGCTAAATAAGAGGGTTAACTCCATTGTATTTTGGCATTTTTCGATTTTGTTAACATCAGAATAAATTTTAAATAAAGTACAATGTAACTATAAAATTACAAAAACGACTAGGTAAGCATTCAGGAAGATTGCAGAAAACTACATGTTAACAAATAAAACATTTTGACACATAGTGCATTTTGAGCAGTAATAAAAAGTACTGAAAAAAAGATTTTGAAAAAAAAAAAACATTTAAAGCTGAAAGTACATCACGGCAATCTCCATAAGTAGCAAGAACATTTTGAGTTACAAAACATGTTTTCCATCATCATCGTCATCATCATCATCATCATCATCATCATCATCATCATCATCATCATCATCAACAACAACAACAACAACAACTCTTCGTGCCCGCCTTGGTAGCGTAGATGGTAGCGTGTCTGCCTCACGTTCAAGAGCTCCCGAGTTCGAATCTCGGTCAGGGTGAGTTACCTGGATAAGGTTTCTCCGGGATTTTCCCTTGTCCTTAAAGACAAATGTCGGGTAGCTGTAAGCTCCATGGACCCTGAACACATTTGAGCACCATTTCACCCACTTTATTCACCGTCCGATATGACTTAATGTTGGAGGATGCAAAATTAAAAAACTCTTCGTGGTTTAGGAGAATTCTCCTGTTCCGGTCTCATGATTTTACTTGATATGTTTTGTTAGAAACCCAGGGGTGGCTCGTCATTATGTGCTGCAGTGCTGCAGCACGCTCTTTTCTGTTTCATAAACCACATTATAGAAATTATAAAAGACCATGTAAACAACAATGCATTATTGTAAGTATAAGAAATCGAGTACGACCAGTAATGAACTTTTGATGCATGGAAAACACCTGCGTAACTAATGGAATGCATCCGTGAAGTCAACGGGGTGTGAGCCAGCAAGTTCGGTAATCAGTTATTACACAAATATAAATATTTGCTACTAAATCTCCACTTAACTTAAGAAATTGATGTTAATACTTCTTTCTTCTTTCTAATCAAAGAAGTGTGTTTTGAACTGACGACGAATGCAATTTTACTTCGAAATCGATCTTCAGCAGAAAGAAGAAAGAAATATTAACATCAATTTCTTAAGTTAAGTGGAGATTTAGTAACAAATATTTATTGCTTCACTGTAACTAGCTTCATTTTCTACTTAATCGGTAATCAGTTATTGCACATGCTTACAAATTTCCCCTCTTGCCTCCCTCATATCCCAAGTTCCCTATATTTTCGCACAAATGTGTGCTGCATCTGGGTGTTGCGGGGTGATCATTCGCTGAACGATGAAGCAGAGACACCAACACTCATAGTTATAGCTGTAGAGCTTGAATATACATTGAAAACCATTAGGCAATCTATCATTGCTTTATATTTTAGTTCTAGAAGCTAATTCCATCCTTACGTTAGTATATCGCAGAGCGGATTTGTTTGTGATGCACCTATCATGTTGGCACGATATTTCCATTGCCGCGACCGTAACAGGAATCTCCCCATAAACAAATGATAGTGGTTCGCGAGCTCGCATTGTATCCAAGTATTCCTTTGTTAAACTTTATATAGTGGTTGATATCAGTTTCTTTATTTTGTGTGTGAGTGGGAAACGTGTTAGAAATTCACATTATCAGTGTGTGAGTAATTTAATATTACGAAAATTTTAACCAATAAATAATGAACACGGTTAATGAACTTCTGAAAACGGCCTTTTCAAGGCAAGCAGTATAAAAATGTTAGGGCGTCCAACACCCTATCTAAAAATTGAGCAAAAAGCGAAAGGAAGTAAAACTTCTATTTATATCATGAAGAAATATCGGCGAATGGACTTCATTTTTAGGAAATATTTCCGGCAGAACGATGTTATTTTTCGGCACGAGCCGCCACTATAGAAACCTAATATGGAAAATTAGTTGGTGGTACAGCCTACTTTTTATCTTATTGTTATGATTTAAATTGTAAGTTTTGACATGTGTTTTGAGCATGAAATCATTACTGTACATTAAAAAGCATCATTTCATATGTCTCAGATTCTCTGCGTTTTTTCTTTAATCTCAAATTCTCCCGCCCTTCAAGAACTGGCACTCTGAGAAATGCCCATTTCCCTATTTGTAAATTGGGAATGTTAGTATACATTTGATATTCAGAACTAATCAACAAATGCAAAGAAATGAAGCTCCGATGCGCCGGATCAGCAGTGAACTGACCACAGAGAAGAGAGACATTTCTGCTTCGAGTGTTTGCCATGTAAACTACAATAAGTTATAAGGGACGCTATATTCATGTTCTACCCTAAGAGCTTTAAACTATGTACCAAATGTCTGAGACACAAAACTACCAATATGTAATGAGTATGAACTTAGAAATACGAGGCATGTTTTTTTAAGTCAGTACCGTTTTGGAATTAAAAAAAGACGTGCATAGATATCGCAATAAGTTTATTTTTACATGAAAGCCTGTACCTTAGTCTACTTTTCTACATAATTTCCGTGAATATTGAGGCTCTTGTCATAACGTGGCACCAGTTTTTGAATGCACTCCTCGTAAAATTCTGCCGCCTGACGTGTTAACCACTGTATCACAACTGTTTTGACTTCGTTATCGTCTTGAAGACGCTGACCGCCCAGATGGGTAGGTGCTGGGCGCCAGATCAGGGCTGTATGGAGGATGATCTAGAGTTTCCCATTGAAAAGATTTGATGAGATCTTTGGTCCGATTAGCCACATGTGGACGGGCATTGTCATGCAGCAAAAGTAAACCCTTACTCAACTTGCCACGTCTTTTGTTCTGGAATGCACGGCGCAGATTGTTCAGTGTCTCACAATAAGACGCTGCATTGATTGTCTCATTACGAGGCAGAAACTCCACTAGAAATACTCCTTTTCTGTCCCCCCCCCAAAAAAAAAAAACTGTGCACATGATTTTCGGGCAGAAATTGTTTGCTTAAACTTCACTTTTGTGGGTGATGACGAATCCATTCATGAATCCATTCCAAGGATTGTTGTTTCGATTCTGGTGTGACGTAGGCCACCCATGTTTCGTCACCAGTAACAATTTGGTCTATTCACCTTCATTGTGGTACCGCTCAAGGAAAGTCAATGCACTGCCTAAACGTTGGGTTTTGTGCAAATCCGTCAACATTTTCGGAACCCAATGTAAACACAATTTCCGGTACTTCAAGTTCTCGGTCACAATACGATACAAAACACTACGAGAATATTGAGGAAAATAGTCACACAATGATAAAGCGACAAGGCGTCTGTTTTCTCTCCCCTTTTCGTCTACTTTCTGCACCAAATCTTCAGTAACGACCGAAGGACGCCTACTCCGTTTTTCATCATGCACATTTGTGCGGCCATCTTTAAATGCTCTCACCCATTTCCTTACCATTCCATCACTCATAATGTTTTGTCCGTAAACTTCACATATCTCACGATGAATATCGATCGGTTTTACGCCTTTAGCACTAAGAAATCGTATAACAGCCCGTACTTCACAATCGGCGGGACTTAGATTGTCGGAGGCATCTTAAACACTCAGTAACCAACGTATACAATGAAGAATCAGACTGTAATGGCGTCAGTGCGTAGACAAAAGATGTAGGTAACCAGCGCGCATGCGCGAAATACCGACCGTAGCGCTGCGGCGGCGGAATCGCAAAACGGAACTGACTTAAAAAACATGCCTCGTATGTTGCTTGCAGCACATGACACTTGAGCATCTATCACATTAATTACAAATGTGCATCCATTGTAGCACGAAGGCGACATAGTGACACTCAAGTTTCTGCCTAGCTATTTGCTAATGTCTATCGAATTGCATTTGCAGCT
The DNA here is from genome assembly GCA_030765055.1 of Mantis religiosa. NCBI lineage: Eukaryota > Metazoa > Arthropoda > Insecta > Mantodea > Mantidae > Mantis > Mantis religiosa. The sequence goes on along the minus strand of CM060949.1, from coordinate 37,663,570 downwards.
TAAACGTAGGTCATCCAAATCTATTACAGGACTGTTGTAAATGATATTCATTATACATATATAACAGCTAAAAGAAATCCAGAAGGACTATATCTGAAGTGCTTGGAGGCCATGTAATACGTCCATCCCCACCAATCCAACGCTGAGGGAAGCATATGTTCAAATAATTAGGCACGTGGCCTGCATAATATGGAGGAGCTCCTGAATTGCATTAACTTATCTTATTAATGGCCGATTTCACCAACAGATGTTAAAATCGACGTTAACAAATTTAACGTAACAAATGTCACAGCACTAAAACTAATGTTAAATTTCTTGCATTTCACCAACCTGTTTTCTTAAAATGTTAACAAACTTGTGTTAACGCCAAGAAACTTGTAAATACCACAGCTATAGAAGGCTATGGATGATTTTCTGAACGTTCTCCGACGCGTTTTTGTTTTAATTTTGGTCTGCACAAATGGCGGATGAACAAAATCACAAATAAAGCCGTGAGACAAATTTCTTATCGATGGAGAAAGAATTGTTAATTGAAATGGTGACGAAGTGTAAGGATATCGTGGAAAACAAGAGGACGGATGCAGTGAATGTAAAAGAGAAAGATGTCACGGGGAAAATATTGGAAACGAATTTAATTCAAATGCATGTGTCAGTACTACAAGCACCAAACAACTTGTCAGTATTACGTAAATTTAAAACGAAGTGCGAAGGACAAGTGCCTTAAATGTTTCAAGACGGGAGGTGAACAATGTATTATCCACATAATTCAGTGAATTATAAAATCGCAAAGTTATTAATACTTGAAGCAAAGGCGAGATCGGCATATTCCTTTCGATGTATATTCTAACTCTTACGTTAATTTAAAGCGAGGTGCGAAGGACAAGTGACTTGAATGTTTCAAGACGGCAGGTGGACAATGTATTATCTTATAATTCAGTGAATTATAAAATCGCAAGGTTACTAATACTTGAAGCTAAGGCGAGATAGCCATATTCCTTTCGATACATGTTCTAACCTCTCTTGTACTTCCGCAATAACCTTCATAGGAACATGTTTCGACAGTCTATACCTCCGTAAAACACTTTTCTTCGGATAGTTCCTCAAAATCATTTCTCCTCATAGGACGTACTCTATTGCGAATGCCATTTAGACGGTCTTAAATATAGCAAATCGACATCAACAGCTGAGTTCATGCTCGCCATCTTGACTATTTAAAATTATTAAGGACTTAACATCAGAAATTCGGCGTGTTAGTTTAACATGAGATTTAACACGAGTGTTACGCTAACACTTGTTGGTGAATGCAATTTTTGTTTTAACTATTGCTAAACTCGTGTTAAGTCTTATCATTTGTTGGTGAAATCGGGCATACACATTTTGTCTAACCGTGACAACTTCAAAGGGTACCGCTCTTCTTTGTCACTGGGTTGTAACCATTTGCCAAAACAATAGGTGACTTCCATAAGAAGGACGAGAGGCACTGTAGTCAGCCTTCTAGTTCCTTTATTTAATGCAGATGGAAACCTTATAAATCCAAACATCAAAGTAACGCTCCCTTGGCAGAGGAGTAGAGCAAGGGTGTCATGATTTGCACGAAAAACATATAAGCTTTCTTATTTGTGGTTTGTATCCCAGACTCTCTGGCAAAGAATGAAAAACCTATTGATCAATTTAAAGCTATTATTTGAGGAATACAGAAATATTAGCTATATCTAATAATTTTAGTATGACAATGTTATAAATTAGCACCAGTCGCTTACGACAGGGGTAAATTTCGAGAAGATCGCCACTACTTTGTTGACAATACGTGAAGTCATAAAAACCAGCGAGCAGAGAGAACTGAAGGGCAAACCGATAGTAAGTATTTACAGTCGTACAGCAAATACAATAGTGCATCTGCAGTCCCCAGAAGCACTAGTCCCAAACACTTGGGATGAAGGATGCTATCTTTACCTAACCTCACTTACGATGGCTCATCCACTGTTTATTTCCTCACCCTCTGATTAATGTCGTTGCCGATTAGTACATGATTAGCAGGACCAAGTTTCGGTTGACATTCTAGACTTTAATTTCTGCATCCTAAGTACTGCTAAGTATACATAAATCCTTATCAAGGTTCCTATATTATAAAAATGCACATTTATTAGATAATTTTCTGGTCGTTCTATATCATTTTCTGTGTTAGCATACTTTCTTCCATTTTGTGTCATTAATTCGTAATTCTTCACTTTATGATATTTATTCAGTCATTTTCTTGCATTTATATTGAGTATGTACCTAACTTTTTATTGACCAATACTTTTAAAAATTCAGAGATTTCAGTACTCAAATCAGGAATATAGTAAACTTACCTTTTACATGCTTTACACTTTTCTCACTTTTGGGAAGAAATCAAATTTATATTTAATGATGAGTCTGGAAAGGGTTGTCTATGAATACAGACAATGCTGTTGTCACGGGAGTAGGTATCATTACGGTTAATAATTTATGTCGGAAACAAGGGACGTGACTAGATTTTTTCCCCTTGTGTCTCAGTGTTGCTACAGTCAAGTTACGATGGTAACAGTCAAGTTACCTTCTTACGTGAGGTCATAGGCTACGAAGTTCTTTTTATTCTTTATGAATTACGCACATTTTGAAAATGTCAAAGAGATAATGCTAGTTTTGTAATACGTGCTTCAAAAACAATTTACTTAATTTTCTTCTTAATATGCTTCAAACTGGAATTTAGAACATATATGCTTTTTAATTAATTTCTACTATTCATCAACATTACTATTATACCTACTGTTTCTGCTTATGAGCAGTAATAACCCGATAACTTATAATTTTCTAAAAATAACACTGGGCGACAACAAAATAATTTTTTACTGTTTCGAGCACTTCATGAGGCAATTCCTACTAATTTTGGGTTGAGGAAAACAAATATGACAATGAAAAACTTTCATTAGCTCTAGTTTCTATGATATACACAAGGTGGAAGTATTACATATTAACGGATTGAGAGAAAAGGATACATTTTAATTACATACATGCTAACAACAATGAAAGTGCATTTGATTCTTTTAACTGGTAATTACATGCTAAGAGTTCAAAATTGCTGGAAAAATACTTCACAGGTAGTCGTGTCTGAAGAGAATCATGTAGTGGCCTATTGACTTCGTCGTCTTTTAGCTTCCCTCTTGTGATGGAGTTCCGCAGAATCCCTATACAAAGACCAACAGTAATCTGCAAGCATTACTTCATTCCAACGGCCCTGATATCTCTGTTTCATAACAGAAATGTCCTGATGGAATCTCTCCCCATGTTCATCACTAACAGCTCCACAACTAGGAGGGAAAAAGTCTAGGTGGGAGTGGAGAACATGGATCTTAAGAGATATGTTGCATCCAAGGTTACGGTATTTTTGCAGGAGCACTATCACCAGATGGTTGTTGTCATCTCTTTTGCTGAATAAAAATCCTTGAAGGCCTCCCAAGCTTCATTTTCTTTCCCCTCCAAAATTTGGTCAAATGCAGGATCCTTTACAAGTTCTCTTATTTGTGCTCTGACAAAAATGCCTTCCTTAACTTTTGCATCACTTTCCAAAATTCGTCTCTGATTATGTTTTGTTATTTGACAGGTGTGCCAACTCACAAAAAAATTCCGCCAAATTTTAAATTTTCACTCTAAAAATGAAATGTCACTTTTTCTTCAAAACAAGAGCTAATCTATCATTTTCATGGTGATTTTTTAATTCAGCAGATGGAAATACATATCAATTCACTATTTTTAAGCCCAAAACTTTTTCACTGTTGCCCAGTGTAATTAGAAAAACACAGTAATTTTTCTAATAAATTAAATAATTATTACTTTTGGGTTACCTTTTATAATTATTGATACATTTTAAAATTTTAGTGATTTTGTAGACAACTTTTCAAACAGTTTTAGGTAATCAAAATCAAATATTTAACTCGTGGATATTGCATGTTAGAGGTATAAAACTCATCTCCAGCGTTCATTTTTATAATTTTACAATCTATTTCAGGCACCTAAACATTATTTATAAGAAAATAAGAATCCAGAAGTTTAGCCATAACTATATTTTATAAAATTGCCTTCAATAGTGCTAGTAGTGTCTAAATCATTTGATTTCTCGCTATTGTTATTTTATCTTTTGGGGGTTCATGGCATTAACAAAAGGAAATATTCTGATTCAATCATTACATTTTTAGAAATCTGTACACTGGGTTTACGTCACTGCTGACGATTAGACGATAAGACTGACATTTATCTGACGTAGAATGGAGTACTGTAATGATAAACACGAGTAGTTCAAAAGCAGAATCAGCAGCTCACGTTCCTTAGGCAAATTGTCCATAGTTACTTGAATTAGATCTTGAGAGTAATAAATAAATTTCATAGTAACAGTATACTAAACATTTGTTCTTTAGCAACACAGTTGGGCAAACTGTCTGACGAATGAATGCAGTTTTTTGGGCAGGGAATATACGAGTAGTGCGGTACAGTCTGACCATCAAAACATCAGTGCAGGTAAAATGTCGTATTAATTTCCCCCTTTTGAACTTTATATCCATGCCTTTAAGTATTCTTCAGAATGGGGATCTTTTCTTTCATTAATTTACATACTGTAGGAATTTCTGTTCTTCTTTCGTAAAACTTGAGAGAAGTCCTGGGCAAAACTTATTTTTCAAACTATTCGAGTCGGCCATGTATACCAGGTGTTGAAAGCTTTGAATTCTGAACCTCTTTCACTAGTATATTATGCATAGTTCGTCCACCTTTCTCCACAGTTCTATTCTTTACAAAACTGTAACACATTGAATATTAATTTTCTAATTTGTGAGCGAATAACTTCGCCCGGCGATGTTTGCTTGATTTTAACTTGATTCGAATCTGTCCACCGTAAGAGAGTCAACTGCTACACTTGTGTATTGCCGAAAATGGTGATGCTTATCTTCGTTTTTTTCTTTTATTCTTTAATACCCCGCCTTTAACTGCAATGGTCATATCGGCGGCCGTTCTCCTTTGGAACATATCACGCATTCTTATTCATAATTTCGGACTCAGGGGAAAATGGGGAATCATCTTGGTTGGAGAAAAATTCCCACCACTAGACGGGAATCGAACGTGGGACTCCTCGCACGGCAGGCAGGTGTTCCAGTGACTGAGCTTCGGGGCCAGCCCACTTATTTGTTTGTTTCTACTAAAGCTTCTACTGTTGACCGTATGTTCATTATTCTTCAGATTGTACGTACAGTTATTATTATTATTATTATTATTATTATTATTATTATTATTATTATTATTATTATTATTATTATTATTATTATTATTATTATTATTATTATTATTATTATTATTATTATTATTATTATTATTATTATTATTATTATTATTATTATTATTATTATTATTATTATTATTATTATTATTATTATTATTATTATTATTATTATTATTATTATTATTATTATTATTATTATTATTATTATTTATCCCCTAGTCAGCCAGTACTTTAAGTGTCTATTGCTATTAGTACTAAGCAAGGACAGAACAACTAACACTTATTTTTCTTTACCTTTTTCTTCCCAGCCTAAGAGTTTCATGATGATTAAAATCTTCATATTGTTTGTTGTATTTCATTCGGTATTTTGTTATTAAATATAAACTTGCATACATAAGCCTTTGCTTAAAGTATTGAGAGATCTTCTCTTTAAGAGAGATCTTCTGGGTTAAAATGTGTAGTGTTAAACGCCTGCTTTTGCTATATGCGGCACCGCAGTCGATGACACTGATGATACATGAGATGAAGATGGAGCACAGGTGGAATGAGATGGTGGGGAAAACCGGAGATCCCGGAGAAAACCCGCCCCAGCGCCGTGTTGTCCACCACAAATCTCACTTTGCGGTCGCCTGGGATCGAACCCGGGCCGCCTTGGTGAAATCTTCTCGATTTTAAGTATACAGATGCTGCCATAAATAGTCGGACAGAGCAGAGTACTAAGTTTTGAAAGTGAAAATCAACATTAAATGTGCTGCTTTATTGAAATTAAGGATAATCAACAGTTAAGCGGTTCCTTCTTGTAAGAAAATAGATGTTATTTCACATAAAAATTATATAATACGTGCTTTTTTTAAGAACTAAAAAGAAATATTACATTTTTTGGCGCTCAAAAGTAATCGGACATAACAACTTGAGTGTGATACAAACTATACCTTAGTACTTTGTGACTCTCCCTCTTCTTTTCACTAATTTTCACGACTTATTTGGCATACTGTGAACCAGGTGTTTCAGGTAGGCTGTCCAAAGTTTGCTCCATTCCTCTTGCAACCTCTCCTCCAAGTGCTGCTTGTAGGTGACGGGGTCTTCCGCACGGCCTTCTTCAGTTTATCCCATACTGCTTCTATGAGATTAAGATCCGGGGATTCAGGGGGTGGATGTAGTACATGAGGACAGTTGTAAAGTAACCATAGCTGCACAATGTGGGTCGTATGCTTCGGATCATTATCCTGATAAAATGAGAAGCTGTCCAAAATACCCATCATTTCTGCACTTTGTTTTAAATTTAGCTGTAATAGTCTAAGATGACTTCCTTTTTCATGGTTGTGTCTATGAACACCAGCTTTCCCACTCCCATAGAGGAAACACAGCCCCATACCGTTACACTCCCTCCGCCGTGTTTGACTGTGCCTTGTAAATTGCGCTCTTCCAACTCCTTGTTTGGTTTCCTTCACATAACCACCCAGCCATCGGAACCAGCAAGGTTGTATTTGCTTTTGTCACAAACAATAACTTGGTCCCACCAATAGGTTACTTTGTTAACAAAGTCTGTGGCAAATTGTAATTGCTTCCTTTAATTCTTGCTGGAAATGTATGGCTTTTTTTCTGGCTACGCGACCATTAAAATCTTGTTTTCGCATGACCCTTCTGACCGTTTCAGGGCTGTCAGTGCCAGTTCTTCCTGAGTCTCAGTAAAAATTACCGGAGCACTTATATGCGGATTCCGTTTTACTTTCCGCATAATATAAGACTCCTGCCTATTGTTAAGAAGTTTTGGTCGCCCTGGCTTTGTTCGAGATTCAATTGTCTTCATACTTATATCGGTGAATTATGTCACTAACTGTACTTTTGCTAAGATTCACAATCTCTGCTATTTCCCGGTATGTTTTGTTCTTTTCATAGTGATAGATCACTAACTGTCTCTGTTCAGAGGTACACTGCTTACCTCTGGGCCCCATACTATGCTCTTGCCTTCTTGATACACAGTTGACGTACTACTCCTACGATGTTGTTTTGTCCACTGACAGATTTCACCCACTCGTTTGTATTGCATTTCATTTGTGCTGTCCGATTCTTTTTATGTCGTAAAGTCATGATGTAAACAAGGTTGAATGGGGAAGATCTTAGTTTAGCCACATTTTCAATCTCTAAAATGGATATTCATAGTAAATGATTTTTGCTTAACACAAGGAGTACCTTGAGTTTAATACGTATAATCTATCCTGCTTTATAGAGCACTCCATAGTGAAATGTAAAGTCTGTCCAATTATTTATGGGAGTCAGTGTATATTTCCTAATATGCTGCAATTTATCATTCATATTTTGGCAAAATGTCATATCTAGCTATAAAACAAAATTGCAGAAAAAACGCAACTTTTCTTTAGCAATAAGCTTTCCGTATAGTTTCATTATTTGTGGCAGTTACCTCAAATAATTTTTCGATTTTCAAACGTGGTATAAACAATAATTCACCAAAATTAACCAATAAGTCTCTCAATATACATAAAGTAACCATTATAAATTAATCATTCATTACGAACATGTTCTGCAACACTACCCTCCTGAGGTTCTGTTTAACAATTGAGCGGCGATTACGCGAGAAGCAAGTGTTTCTCTTGCCATAGTGGGATGTTTGTGTGTAATTGTTATTGTCTTGGAAGTATTTGAGCGGCTCCTCTGACCAGAGCTCCTGATTTATCGGTGTCTTGGGAGTGAACCCTTGGGCTGCGGCTGTGTAATCGTCTGACTTTATTATCTATGGAGCAACATAAATAACTGCAGCTTATTAAGTGATTTACTCAGATCATCACTCCATCCATCGTGTTGAGGCGAGAACAACCGCGGGTCACTGTATTTAACAAAAACCGACCATACTATGATCAAATCGAGATTGAAGTTTATCTTGCAGCAGCATCGCTGACGTATCCCTTTATCTTCATGTCCTCTTGTAGTAAGGTTGCTAGATTCTTAACTAAAGTCTCCAAAACTGAACGCAGCCCATTATTTCATTGCTATCTTCTACATCACTTAAGTAATCAAAATAAATAAAGTATATGTATTTCATAAATAAAATCAGCATGGGATTTTATAAAAAATACAAGTTCCCTGATTTACAAAAAATGCCACTTTTAGGACAATGTCCTAAAACAGACAAGGAGGCAGGCACTATACCAGTGCTGTCCTTACAGTTTACCACAGCAAAGAAAGTCTCCGGTGCCTGAGACGCAGGGGGCTAGGAGTGGGTTCCCATACCCTCTTTGGATATGTTTATGTCAGTTCAATTACAGACAATTCAAAAACATGTTGACGGTTACTACTTTTGTGAATAAATATTTTCGGTTTTAGTGTACAGAGTGAACAGGGCGCATGTTTTTTTAACGGTTCTACTCCTTGTGTAGCATGCGTTCTCTGTCACACATTCGCTGCCCTTATCCCGCTGTGTAAGGGTGGCACTGGGTGGCTCATTCCTTTCAGGGACTTACCTTGCGTTGGGGAACAGTAGTTTATGGGATGATGTAAAGAAAAGAACTGTACATGTGTGATAACATTAGCTGTTTAACCTTGTAACTTTATGCGGATGAAAAATATAGTTAACATCTCTTTTTTAAAGACTTTAAATCTAATCCAAAATATATAAACAGCTTCACATCATTACAAATGTAGCAGTCAAACGGTAATTAATTAGAATTAAGAGCTCAAGCTTTCCTGGAGACGAATATGTTCACTTTCTTCTCGGGCAGCAAGCCAGGTAAAAAGACGATTAGATATCGACGTTTTGGGAGTGTGCATCACTCCCATCATCAGGATATTTATAAAATGATATAACCACAAATGAGACACTGGATATAATACCAATATAAACAAAGACAAAACACTATCAAAATTCGCATTACTGAATAAAAGACTGTTTTCAGTAAATTAAATGACAGCTCAGGAGATGGCGTGAGTATAGAAAATCGTGTCAAAGAAACGTAACTACTTCACTTGATTCTCAAACTGTAGTGATCTTTGCTTCTTAATTCGACGGATTTCCATTTTTAAGGCCGGTTTCCAAGAGGAGCTGAACTGAAATCCTGTATCACGGCTAAGCGTGCTACTTTCAAAGGAAATCGCCAAAGCCTCCTTAATTCTCCGCTCCCAGTATCTGTTGCCTATTGCCAAGATGGTCGTCCCCGAAAATTGGCTCTATGGTCAAACCGGAAGGACCATCGCTACCAGAATAATCGAACATGAACAGAGCACTCGTTTAATGCAACCTGAGAAGTCTGGCCTAGCAGAGCATTGTTTTGATAACGACCATAGAGCACATTTCATTTCATTTGAGATATGCCGCTGCCACCACTCTCAGATAAAACGAAAAATTGAATATTGACTTACTATTTCTATAAACTGTGATAAGCATTTCAAATCAGCAACAAAAATATCTCGGGAAAGGTTAATACAAACAGAATTTTTATAAAAATGCTTTTGTTTAATGAGATTGGCATTTTTGGTACAGTAAGATTTTGTCTGTCTCTTATAAATACAAATATACAAATATACCTATACAAATCTTCAAGGTCTTCAAAGGTTAATAAAAAATAAATAAAAAATAAATAAAAATAACCCTGCATTTTTCATTCAGATCTCTTATACATGTGGCATTTTAGTTAAAATGTTAGGACCCTCTTTCAGAAAGTTTACCAAAGCAGAACAGATGTTCTCTTTCTTTTCCTCTCTCTCTCTCTCTCTCTCTCTCTCTCTCTCTCTCTCTCTCTCTGTCTCTCTCTCCCTCCCGTTCTTTATTACTTAAAAAAGTTGGTATGATTGCAAAATTGGTGTAATGAAGGCAAGTATTTTCTTCTTCTCCTTCTTCTGCATCTTCCTCTCAAGGTTTAAGCCTTCAGATCTGTTCCGAAGGCTTAAATTGTGATATACTGTATATATTGTACATAATCAATTTGACTTTATGTATATACTGCATTTATACATTTTGACGTGTCTCATAACATGTATACGTTGCCAAGGACGAACTAAAAGTCTAATTCTAACATACTGGTTAGCTAATTAACCTCGAAATTGACCAAAACGAAATATGGCGGACATGATAAAGCTTAGCGTATTAGCCACTAGATGTCAGTTTGCAAATTTCAAAGTTGTTATCTGTGTTTACGGAGTTAAACGAAACTTACCGAATGATGACTTGTAACCCGATCGCTCTTCTTATCGCGCGCATACTGTACACGCACGCACATACGCATCCGCACAGAACTTTTTCTAAAGCTACACTTTTTGGATTCAGGGTGTTTCAAGACAAGTATATCTGATAAAATCTCAGTATCGAATTTTTTTGTGCAATGCAACACATACCTCATTACCGCTACTTATTGGAAATACATCATATATAACGTATAAGTTTGTTTTCTGTGTAATTTACGCCCTCCATAAATAACATTGGACGATACATTAAATTGCTGAAATGATGCTAAAATGAGCCCGCGGTCCACAGAGCTTGCAGTTATCCAGCATTGCTCTTTCAGAATAAGGAAATATCTGAAGAAAGAAAAAACCTTATCCAAATATTTCACTCAGACGGAGATACGAACACGGGATCTCTTGTACGTGAGTCAGACACGCTACCAACTACTATGCTAATATCAGTTTCTTCTCAAATTATATTTGTAATATTTGTATAGCACAAACTGTTTACACAGAGGACACACTACCTATTAAATCTTACACAAAAGAAAGTGATGTCGCTGCTACAGTAACTATACAACTAATAATTTGGAAACCCAACCATCAGTAACTTCAAACATGATTCACGGAGTATTATGGATTTAAATAACTCTTTTACAACAATTATTTATTTAAAAAAAAATGACCTCACTAAATTCAGACAAAATTTTCACAAATAAAAATCTTTTTCCTGAATAAATATTTTATTAGTGTATTTCTTAATTTTTTTTATTTGTTGCATTTATACCCCGCCTTTAACTGCAATGATCATATCGGCGGTCGTTCTCCTTAGGAACATACCGAAGGTTTTAACTCGTATTCGTTGGGTTTTAATCGTTAGATCACTCACACATTCGCACTCTAATTCATACTTCCCCAGACTCTGGGGAAGATGAGGAATTATATTGGCTGGAGAAAAATCCCCACCCCCACCGCCAGGAATCGAACCCGGGACTCCTAGCACGGCAGGCAGGTGCTCGACCGACTGACTTACGGGGCCAGCCTTTCTTCAAAGTATTTTATAATTTTTAGGTGTTTAACTATTGGACTTATTGTGACGGATTTATTAAGAGATACTTCACGGTTAAGTATGTGACAGACAATTAATCTTCTAGGTCTCATCCCTATATCATACCTTCTTGCCTGACACATATCCATGGATACCTACCTGCTACACAGGTCCATCTCTGCTTCAAAATGTGGCGGACAGATGGCATTACGGTGCCGTCCTATCTATCCGCTTACAGCACCTGTGGATAGGTGGTGCAGCAACAGTAATTATCGTCTGTTTTCATGTTTACTATCTTTTTAAACGTAAGATAGAATTTTGGGCCGTGGTATTCAATCCGAGATTTATCTTGGTGATTTATCGGTCAGGCGAAAGGTCTCCTGGACTTTCTTAATACATACTTCTCATTCTGTTTTGAACCTTTGTATTCCTGTTCAGTGTACCTGGCACCATTTTATAGTACAAGTATAATACCCGTTTTATCAATTCATTCGCTGTTTTTCAATTAAACAAATTAATCCAAAGGAGCAGATTTTTATTACACTTTTGTTTCGGCTGTTTTATTTTCTATTTTTATTTTTGCTTGTATGGCAAGAAATATGTGAATACGTAACATACCTCCAATATTAATGCCGGTTCATTGGGACTTCTATGTATTTTTTACCAAATATAAAACTTTTTATCAGTTGTTCCACAAGGTTTATTTTCGGCAAGACTCGAACATAGTGCTTTCCGTATCTTTGGCAAATGCTAGAAATATTAATAGCTAGTGATGAACAAAGTAATTGCTGATACTAGCCAGAAAATAATAAACCGTGAAATTACGCTATTGTTAGATTACTATTTTTTAAATAATTATATATCACTTTTAAGTCACAAAAATGTTTGTTAAATGTATCGAAACAAGGTTTAATTTCACTGTTGATGATTGGCAGGACGGTTTCTAGGGAGAAAGGTTCCCTAATAGGCACTGAACCCAGACAACTGAGTTCATATTCCCTTAATAATGACTGGTGTGTCCTGTGTCGAACCAAATCAAAGAAATCCTGTTGTGTAAAAACAAGCAATTCCATTACACTGCCGTGTTAAATTTCACATCAAAATTATTTCAAACGTTCGCCACCCTCCCCCCAGTCCACTTTGAAAGCACAAACAGAGAGTTTGAAATGGTCCAGCTTCTTTTCCTTGCACTATATCGCATTGCCGCACGTGGAAACAAACAAAAAACGTGACAATACAGGCTTTGTGTGAACAAAAATCTGTCAGAACAATCAATTACCATGCTAATTAACGCTTTTTCGAAAGTACAGGGGCTCATGCTCGGCAAGCGTCCCCGCTTATCTGTGGGCTACTACCTCGAACAGCGCATCGATTATCGTGCACCTACTCTCTCTGGGCACGCGTGTACCGCCCAAGTTTCAACTTTGACTATGATTTGGATATAAGGGCACTCAACTGCTTGGTCATCAGCGAACTTTGACTATGGTCTACAAAACAATTATTGCCAACGATTTACACGAGGCAGGCCGATTCTATTATAGCTCCAAAGTAATTCAACTATTAAGTTTAATTTAATTTATAAATTTACGCCTTTCAATTATTGTTGGTTCTCCATTGCTCCTTATTATATTTTTCACTGCTAATTGAGAGTCAAGGAAATTACAACGAGAAAGTTGGGATAAATACATATCATATATAGAATATGATATACATGGTAATCAGACAACAGCCTATAAAATCATGAGATACTTAAATAAATCGGAAAAAGATACAGTAGAATTACATAATATTTCAGAAGAAGGGTAGCTTCAATACTTCAAAGGACTATGGAATTATTCGACAGATAGTGAAAAGCATCAATTAAGTACTACATATGAAGAAGTAGACCCTATTACCGTAGAGGAATTATAAACTACATTAACGTCATTTGAACGTCATAAAACACCAGGAAAAGATGGAATTAATGTGGAATTGATAACGTATGCATCAAAACATTTTAAAATACGACTACTAAATTTTTAAATGTTTGTTCGTCCAGCCTACAGATACCAGAAGAATGGAAAATGGCTTAATAAAGCCAATATTTAAAATCAAGACAGAAATCAATGTAAAAATTATAGAGGAAGGGAAATACAAGCTATAAAATATTAGCAAAAATTTTAGCAAGAAGATTAAATATAATAATTGAATCATTACTCAATAATGAACAATACGAATTGAGACAAGGCAGATCCTGTGCTCATTGCGTCTTAATGATAAAATAAATAATACAAAAGAGAAGAGAATTTAATTTAAACACCAATATATTATTTGTTGATTACATAAAAGCATTTGCCAAAGTTACACGGCAAAACTAAGGGATATAATGACTGAAAACGGATATCCTTAACATTTAATTTTAATGATAAAGAAAATGTACGCAGGGACTTGTATTGGCATGGATAATGGTTTTAAGACAGAAACTATCAACCTAGGTGTAAGACAGGGCTGCCCAATGTCACAAACTCTTTTTAATATTTATATCGACTTAGCAGTTGCCGAATGGCAAGCTCAGTTGAAAGTAGATTTTAAGTTAGGTCGTACAATCTTAAATACAGTCCTGTTTGCAGATGATCACGTCATTCTGGCAGATACTGAATACAGATTACAAATAGCTTTGTACCAACTCGACAAAACAATGTCAAAGTATAATTTTATCATTTCAGCAGAGAAAACGAAAGTGATGGCTTTTATTGGTAAATACTCAACACGGTCCAAAATGCTCCTAAAAAGCAACATACTAGAACAAGTTAAATATTTTAGTTACTTAGGATGTGATATTTCCTATGAATGTGATAGATTTAAAACAAAAGATCTATAAATTTCAAAACATAGGTGGCACTGTAAACCGAACATTGAAAAACAAAACAAGAAGAGATACCATATTAAAGTTTTATAAAACTATGGCAGTGCCTGTTATATCTTATGGAACCGAGACTTGGACCTTGAACAGAACTGATAAAAGAATAATTGAAATGACTGAAATGAAATTTTTGAGGTACGTATCTGGCTGTAGTCTTAAAGATTACATTAAAAGTGAAACAATAAGAGAACAACTAACAATATTTACTTTAAATGACAAACTCAAGGAGTACAAACTGAAATGGGAAGATCATCTCTCTCGAATGCCAGAAGAAAGATTCACCAAACAGGCCTTGCAGTATAAACCATTGGTATTAGAGATGTTGGAAGAGCACGGAGACGCTGGGAAGATCCCATCTGAGTCGAAACAGGCCTATCTGGACTATCTTAAAGGCTGATGATGATGATGATGATGATGATGATGATGATGATGATTATGATGATGATGAATTTTACGCCGCATTTTTAACTACGATGGTCACATCGTTGGCTGTGACCTTTGGAACATAATACCGGGTGGCGCACAGTAAACTCCCTAGTTTTGAAAGCTTATGCTATTTACTAAGAGAGGAGAAGAAGGTAACATATGCACCAGTTAAAAATATACAACGTGTCATTTATTTTCATCATGTTATAGAATTACGTCTTGAAAATTACATCTTCAAGATGACCTCCAATACACTCCAGGTATTCCTGCTGGCGTGTAATGAAACCGGAAAACACGCAATGCAGCAGGTCTCCATTTATGTCCGTAATTTCTTCAGTAATGGCATATCTCATCGCTTGTACACTACAATGAACTTGAGGTGTTAGCTGGGTAAATAAGTACACTAAATGAATTAGTCTGTTACCAATTCTGAAAGGAGACTGAGGATGGTTTTATACATTTGGAGCCATTGCTGGTTACATGTACCACGTATTCCATATGTATAAATCATCATAGAGTTGCAGGACGTCTAGTAAAATCCTTTTGTTTCAAACAGCCCTCAAGAAGAAATCAGGAACTGTAAGTTCCGGTGAGTGGGCAGGCCATATAATGATGTTGCAGAAGTTAGCTCTTGAAGGTCGACGTGCAGGAGGAAAAAGAAAGCATAAAAAGCAAGAAAAACATAAGGCATTGCTATTAAAGTAACAATAAAAAATAAACATGCACTTCAAGGATTCGAACTCATATTGTTCCACTTACGAGGCACATGTGTTTTACCACTTGGCTACAATGCATACAGCCAAGCCGCAAGGCAACTACCTATTTATCGCATAGCTTTGAAATTACGCCAGAATGGTATCAACGCGTATTATTGGAAAAATTAATTGCTGTTTCTTACTAGCCGTATTTAGGCCGAAATATGGAAAGGTAGTGTCTTACTGAAAACTTCAATGCCATAGCCGAGAGTCAAATCACTGGACTTTTCAGTCTGTCTCTACCTTTCTAAAGCGTATATTCTGAACGCAGCGTAGGCGAATGCTTCCGATGTTTCCCGAATCGAACTTTGTTTCTGGAAGCTGCTAGTGTATCACTGACCGTGACAGATCCTCCTAGACCGGTCGTCTAGCATAATCCAGTTGTAAATAGCTCGTTATTTTGCCAGTGGCGCTCAGCGGCAAACTCGTGAGTGACCATCGAGGCTTTAGTTACTTGTTTTTTAGCACAATATTGTTGCCAGTGCAGTGAGACGGCAAACCTTGAGTTTTAGTGTTAATTCTTCGCATATAACAGAAATATGGGGAATGATTTAACGTTAAAAGTACAATAAGAAGAATGGCATCACAATTTGCGGGTAAAAGTGTGTTTGTGTGAATGAAGACTTTTAAAACGGTCCTTGAGTTCGAGTTCTTTCGGTGAAAAACGCCACATAATTTCAACAAGAATGCCAACTGCATTTCTTAAACTTTTGAAAACTGGATTATACGATCGCACATCACACGATCACACAACTTAAGTCACACATTTTATTTTGATTATTCCTGCCACCAGAGCATCAGCAGAACGATCTCTTTCAGCGCTCCGCAGAATACACATTTATTTAAGAAGCACTCAAACTCGAAATACACTTTTATCTCTGTCCTTGTTATTAGCCCGAAAGGGTTGTTTAATAAACTTAAAAAGCAACAGCAAGCGACCTTTGAAAACTCTGTCATTGTTGTTTTCTTAAAAACGAATCGGCACATCGAAAAGAAATACAAATTGACACTGTAAATTAGAGAAATTGTAAATATACCAGGGCACTCAATACAGAATGATCACAATCTTTCTTTTTTCCTCTTTTTTTTTTTTTTTTTTTTTTTTTGACAACAACGTACCTTTACTCATCCTCATAATTTTGATGTTCCTTCTCAAAATAGTCTCCCCTGAATGCGATACAGTTGTCCCAGCGTTTCTACCAGTCTTCAAAGACATGCTGGAAACCATTTTATGAGAAATCCTTCGAAATCGCCTCCGCAGCCTTCACCACTTCTTCATATGATGAATAACGCCTCCCACGAAGACGTTTCTTCAAGTTAGGGAATATAAAAACATCACATAGGGCTAAATCTGGACTATAGGGAGGGTGAGGGATACAGTTCACGTTGATTTTTGCAAGATATTCAGTAACAACATTGACAATATGCGGTCGCGCATTGTCGTGGTGCAGCATCCAGTCTGCTTCATGGAAATGTGGTCTTTTGCGCCTAATATGGACTTGCAATGTTTTCAGGACATCCCTGTAGAATTTTCTAGTTACTGATGTGTGTGCATGATGATGATGATGAGTGTGGTGTTTAAGGGCCCGTCGACAACAAGGTCATTTGGGCCCCGATGTGTGTGCAGGTACAACATGCTGATAAACCATTCCATGAATATCAAAGAATGAGATGACCATAACTTTCTCAGCAGAAGCAACCACTTTTACTTTTTTGCGGGTTGGTGGTGAAGGAGATTTCTACACTGAGCTTTGCTCTCAGGATCAAAATGATGTAGCCAAGTTTCATCAGCAGTGATTACGTTTGAAAGAAACTCTGGATCTTCCTCTAACATCAACTTTAACTGCATGTTACCTCCATTGCAGCGGTAGGGAATACCTAACATGTCTGAACTTGCCTGGTTCTCACAGGCAGGAACCAGGAGTACCAACAATGAATTTACTACGGCGTGTTTGTTTCCCATTAAGCTAACAGAATATAATAAGATTGAATTTTAGTGCGAAAAATTATGACCATAGCATGCTGCTAAAATTTTTATTTATATATTTGTGTTTGTTTTATGTTGTACAACAACCTATATAATACGAATCAGGAAACCCTCGGAAATCGCACTGCTACTCCCCAGATTAAATCTGAAGCAACCGACAGCACTTATGAATCACCCAACCCAGGTCCCTGGTGTGGACTATTCAATACTAGTGACAAATCGTGGATTTCCTACCACCAATCAGCGGCCTAAGAACGTTCCGTTACAGCGTGTGTCTCTCTCTTCTCTACTCCCATATGTTTACAACAGGATCATTCTAGTTTGAGACAGACTATGAATCACAGGCGACAATATGTTATTAAACTTATTACCAGACATCTAATCCCGTACACCTTAGCAATCAATGAACGCGAACAGGTACTATACAAGGTCAAGCGAGACATCAACAAACTTCTGTGTCAACAAGTATACCGAAGCGCTGTGTGTGTACAGTCCGATACGGATACAAAGTGTAAACTACGTTACAACATGCCATCCTCCTCATTGCTTTCGATGTGGGAATTACAGTGAACAGCTATGTACATTCGTAAATTGTCGACTGTGAATTTTCTGCGCCTCTTACTGAAACAATATAAAAATATTGGGAGAAATTTCGTTCAATGTCTCATGACGTTAATGGTGTATATGAGTAGTACAAATCATTTTCATATGTTTGTCCGAGACTTAGTTTATTTCTTATATTACGCAATACTGAAAATACTGGACAATTCATTTTTTATTCGTTTGGTAGGTGGTGCATTTTTTATATTGTTAATATTTGTAGACACCTCCTCGACTGCTTTTAGACAGCTCGAAAGTACATTCTTGAAGCTGTTTAATGGCTGTTGATAATACACAAAACTTTTGATTTATAAAATGCTGACTGTCCAATAACTGTTGGGAAAGTAATGCTATTAACACAATATGTCCAACACTTTGCATTCCCTGGAAGGCAAGATCTACCTGCTTGGCGAGCAGTAGTTGTGAGATTAAAGCTACGCGTTGCGAACCGGACTATCCCTACTTGTTGTCCCCAGGACTGACGTCAGTAGTCATATACTGCGAGACTCGTAAACTTCATACCCCATTAAAGGTGTACGGGCTCCGATGTCTGGTTATTAAAGTCTGTCTACTCAACGCAAGTGCACGGCGGCCGCTTTCTTTGAGGAACCCTCATAATCGTTTTACAACATGGACCCTCCTCCTGACGGTCCTTTCTACAAGGTTGCAACATTTTAACATCACCGTCTTGCACCTAATGAAACAAAACAACAGGAAGTTGGAACTTTGGCAACTGAGACTCCACGCGGAGTAGACATGCAACTGTCATTTTCAGAAAATCTGGGTTGCTATTGGTCCGCAACGTCAGTGTTCCATTTCTGAAGTGTGGAGATAGATTTATGACGGTCATTATTGGGCGGAAAGGTCAGGTCCTTTGAGGTCCCTTTGAGTGGGAACTGCACACACGTTAAAAAAACAGACTTTACTTATAGGCTGAAAGGTTGCCTACTACCAGGTAGAACTACTTCATCACATTTGTGCTGCGTAACTGTTTGGGCGGTGGCCAGATTGTGGAGTAGACCTTGAGCGGCTGAGCGGTGGACCTTACCCAAAAGGGATTGTTGCGCCGCGGGGTTAATTAGCTGCTTGAACACTAGAAAAGTATGACAGTGCTTAAACCAGATGTGCGTGTCGTATTGAAAAATATTAGTTAGTCCTCCCGCAAAATATACCTACAGTGATCAGAGCTTATACTGAAAAGTTCCTTTGCTTACAGGGCAAGGACATATCCACTTTTTATTGGTACAAACTTAAAATTCAACGAGTAAAACGTCTTTGTGCATTCTTTATATGCATTTCAGAGACAAACATACAAATTTCATTTACAAAACTTGGAAACATTTTAACTATGCAGCTAAATTAGGCTTTCCTAACACTTCGTACCAAGTGCTCCTATCGTAGTAACAATCTTTACTTGCCCATACTTCAGTTAATCGTGTGTTTTATTTTCAGGTGGTGAAAGAACCATAGCTTGAAGAAGTGTAAGACACTACCTGAATAAAGTGTCAATTATACGTTCTATACATGTATGAAGCATTTTCTATTAACAAATTAAAATAACTAAAATAATAAACAGGCAAAGGAATTCTTAAGCAACTGGATTAATTAACTACACTGAATAACAGTCAGTGAGAAAAAAGCAGCCTCACGAATCCTTGTGCAAGATACTACGAGGAATGAGGAGTGGTTTTCTACCTGTGAAGTGCCTGTTTAAAGTCTAGTAACACTTCAATTATATTTCCCTTCGTCCTGGCGTTAATGCTTAGAAATTCATATGCCTGATTTATTATATACTGGTTACAAAAATAAACACCATACCTTTATAGCCCAAGTACCTCATTTTTCTCGCTTACCTGTAAAATAAAACAGAAAACTTTATATGAGTAAGATTAGTTCAAAATCCCTTTAGACTATCCATTAGATATAAGACATTTCATCGAAAAATGGGTAAAACATAAGCAGTTTAGATATTCCTATATTACTCGATCATATGTCACAGGAATCTATATTACATCTATTTTTGTTAGATTACCAAATTTCAAAGGCATTTCCTATATTTCTGGCTTTTATAATTTCTTAGCTTAACTCTTATTTAAACGGTAATACGAGAAATACTAATTACTTTAAGCCTAAACACATATGTGAAGTGTCCTACGAACGTTCTATTGCAAGTATGCTGTTATCACACAGCACGCACACACCACACATACACACAAAAGGGAGATCGTCTCTGTAGCTTAGATGGTAGCGCGTTTGCCTCACATTCAAGAGTTCTCGAGATCGAGTCTCCTTCAGGTTATCTCTACGAAACTTTTACCGTGTTTTCCCTTATCCTGAAAGATGAATGTCGGGTAACTAAGTTCCATGGACCTGAGCTCATTTGAGCATAATTTCACCTATTTCATTCATCGTCCATATGACTTAACGTGGTAGGACGTAAATTAAAAAGAAAATTGCAAAAACTGAACTACTTTTGAAAGCGTTGTCTTTTTAACCTCTTATATCTACACTTTTGTGGCTTAAGCAGTTTATGGTGAATGGCGAATGAAACAAATGGTTGAAATAGTGCTCAAATAAACATAAAACTCATTGAGATTATAATTTTTCAACATCATCCCTCTCAAGATGAGGGAAAACTCCAAGGGGAAAAAGCTTATCTAAGTTAAGCCTCTCGGTCGAGATTCAAATTCCCGACCTAAATGAATATCTCTATCTCCAGAGTGAAAATTTTCTTTTATTTAACATGCTTCGTGCTATTTTTTAATGTTTCCTTGTCGTGAGGATCAAGAGTGTAATAAATAGATTGCAACGAGTGATCACACATATTAAATTTAAAAAATATAATATGTTGCACTTCACATACCTTTCTCTATCCCGGTAGAACAACACACACTTAAGGATATGGTCGCTCTGCGATGCTTCAAGAATCAGCTGTACATCGTCTCGCACTAATATTGATGATTCAATATTAGGCATTCTTTTCTCTTCTCTTGATGGACATAATGTCTTACAGAAATAGCTAGAGATAAATCAGTGTCAACAAGTCTTAATAAGAATGACAAAGTATTAAATAGTTCGAAATATTAATAAGGGTATCTCGCAAATTACTTGGGTCACAGAAATGTATTTCAAATAAATTGTTTTAAAATATTTACATTTTTCATGTATAGCTGTCCTTTTATCGCTTGATATTTATCAGATAATTTGAAAATACCTTTTAGATGAAAGACTTCAAAACTGTTTTCAATTGATTTAAGATATACATTTAATGCACGTACATCGTATTTGTCAGGTAAATGCCAAGTAACTATTCTATTTTAATCAAAATCGTAAACATTATTTTTGAGAAAATCACATTTGTGAATGTTCCATATAAAGAGTAATTTATGGTTTCTGGAATTTTCTTTAAAAACGTGTTGCATTTTTGGAAGGAACTGAAAAGAATTTGAAACCAAATTTGTTACTACTATAGCATATCATTTTTAGTTGTTCACAGACAACACACTTTTTCTTTTTAGTTCAAAAACTTCAATAAATATATAATTAAATAAACGTATATTTATAGTACAATTTGACATCAAGTTTCTAGGCTGAATGCAAATTATCCTCTACCTAAGATATACGTGGCGCAGAAATAAAAAAAACATACATTTCTAACAAATCAGCAAATTATTAGTAATTACATACAAAGAATATGACAACAATTAGACTAAACGGAGTATATGTTAGACGGCTTTTTTAATATTAAAACTTTCTGAGAAAAAAATCTTCTTTGTAGAGATTAAAAATTAAATATGATGAAATATATACCTATTATATGTATAAACTTCGGAATAACCAGTAGTTAGTAAGATAGAGTAGTAAGATAGTAATTTATTTTCTCATCTTTACTTTTACATCAACAAATGGAAATACAAAATCAAGATTACAATTATAAAATCCATACTGAAATATGTCATATATTCCTAAATCCTGAAAATCCTATCATGTTATCATGTTGCCCACCATAGACTAATAATTCGGTCCCCATACACCTAAACCTAGGTTTTTGTGTATTGGAGGCCCTCTGCTCCTTTTCACACTTTTTGCCATTTCACCTATCCCACTCTACATTTTTCTCTTAATTGTTCTTAGCCATCTCTCTTTATATTTCCCTAAATAATTCCCTATATTTCTCCTGTTCTTTTCCCCTTTTACTGACAACATTTTTCTAATTACTTCTTCGCCCCCCCCCCCCCAAAATGTCCCATTTACGTAGCCAGACCTGCTCTCTCCATTTCTTTGTTTGACTACAATTTAATATACAATGGAAATCTGCATTCTCTTCTCCACCCAATGGACATTTATCTAGCTCCCTCTCTTGACCTATACCTTTCAAGTTTCTCACTCCTGTTCTCGTCCAAGCAAAACCTTCTCGCCCTAACTTACTACATATATCTATATAACCTTCCCTCCCCCAGGTTGTTTTTATTTCTCTATATAATCTCAGTGAGCTTTTGTCACTTGTATTGGCAAAAATGTCTTGTCTATCAATATCTTCTAATCTTAGCTTAACTTCTTTCCAGAAGCCTCTATACCCATACTCTGCATTTATCCAAGAATGACCCATACCTATCTGCTTCAACAAGTCATACATTTTATGTGCCCAAGACCCACCCCAGTTACTTCTCTTTTGAATATGAAAACATTCTTTAATTATATTGTCATCTTCCAAGTTAGTGATTCTGTATAAATATTTCATTGCCCTTGACAACATTTTAATTTTAGTAGAATGCCTGCCTAGTTCTAATTGTGCTGCCCCATTAGGTGATGCTATTGGTAATCCCAATATATATTTACAAAAGGATCTATGCACTCTATCAGTCTCTCTCCAAGCCTTATCTACTCCCCAAACCTCTGATCCATGTAACATTCTATTTTCTACTACTGCCGTATAAATCTTCTCCAACCATTTGACGTTTATATCTGGTAGTTTACTGTAGCATGATCTTATCACTCTCATGGCCATTTTACCTTTTGCCACAGACATCTTTTTTTGTTCTTTCCAGCTGCCATCTGAACTCAACCTTGTACCCAAATAATCAAATCTCCTTACTACCTCTATTTCTCTTCTATTAACCTCCCATTTCTCATCCTTACGCAACCTGTATCCTTTTTTGAAGACCATAATCTTTGTTTTGTCTTCATTCACCTTCAAACCCCATTTATTGCAATAAGAATTGGCTGCCTCGATTGCTCTTCTCGGCCCTCCACTTGATATGGACCCAAACCAGTAGTTTCAAACATTTGATACATAGTTGGATTACAAGAAGATACCAGAACTTACCTTTTCCAAGTTTTTCATGGAAAAAGTAAACTACGGCGTTTCTCAGTCAATATTAATTTGACTGGAGAACACGTCATTGTAGCATATGTTGGGCAATCAAGTGTGCTGGACTTTCCCGTAAGGTATCTGTTGCGACCCGCAATGCCTTTAAGCTATTGATCTGCTGAATCATCAGATGGTTTTGGTGTGTTTGTGTACGTGTGTGTAAATGGGAATGTGTGTATGTGTGTTTTGTGTGTCTGTGTGTGTTAACGAGCTGTCAATTGCCATGATCATGTCAGCGCTGTCATCATGTAGTTCTTTTACATAGCAGTATATCTGCTGAATCGCTTTTAAGCACATTTGAAGCACGGCAGTCCGGTTCGGATTTGAATCCACCACCTTGACATCGGTAGACTACTGCTTAAAACCAACTCTGCTACCCAGACCAACGTAAATATTTTCATGCGCACTTTTCTTCCTGCTTCAGCTGATTATATAGAACCTGATATGTGTACCGATATATAGCGAAATAAGTGGAATGATGCTCAAATGAGCACAGGGTCCATACAGCTTAGAATTGCCCGACATTCGTCTTTCAGGATAAGGGATATAATTGAATGGAAAAAAGTAGTGCATGAGGGGATTAGGTTAGGACAAGGAAGAGCAATAAAGCTCTTCTATTTGAAGATGATATAGTTTTAATTTTTGACAAGGAAGATAGACTACAGAAAGGAATATATCAACTAAACCAAATTTGTATAAGATATGATATGACAATCTCAAAGACAAAAACAAAAGTAATGGCATTCCAGGGAAAATACCCAATAAGGACCAAAATTGTAGTAGAGGAAACTATAATAGAACAAGTATTGCACTTTCAATACCTTGGCTGTGATATAACCTATGAATCGGAAAATCAAGATATAAGGAATAAAATACAAAAATTCCAAGCAGTTTGCGGAACAATTAAGAGAACCCTCAGGAATAAAGCAAGGAAAGAAACTCAAATAAGATTCTACAAAGCGATGGCAATCCCAATACTAAACTATGGAAGTGAGGCATGGATAATAAGGGAAAAGGAGAGGAGTAAAATACAAGCTGCTGAAATGAGATTTTCACGATCAATCAAAGGATCTACAAGAGAAGATCATATTAGGAATGAAATTATTAGAAAAGAATTAGAAGTACAACCGTTATTAGAAGAAATCCAAAGATATAGAAACAAATGGGTCGAACACCTTAATCACATGCCAAGAGAAAGAATACCAAAACAAGCCTTCAATTATAAACCAAGAGGACGAAGATCAACAGGGCGCCCCCTAAAAAGATGGCTTCAGGAAATGTGAGACCGGAACAGGCTTAAGCCTAACCCGTAATGGAAGAAGAAGAAGAGGAAGAAGAAGAAGAAGAAGAAGAAGAAGAAGAAGAAGAAGAAGAAGAAGCAGAAGAAGAAGGATAAGGGAAAACCCCGGTAAAGAAACCGTAGCCAGATAACTCACCCTGACATAGATTTGAACGCGGGACCTCTTCAAAGTGAGACAGGTACGCTAGCATCTAGTTACAGAAGCAGGCACTTGATACTTCATATTATGCATTTTTTAGTTTTCTTTTTCAGTAAGCAAAGTTCTCTTAGTTTATTGGAAGCAATTATAATCTATAGAGTACTATCTCCTCACACCAAGAAGGCAAGCTAGATGAATGCGTAACGTAAATCACTGCTGCTTTCCGCGCGGTGTTTATGCTCGCCTTCCAAGCATGACAGGGGTACTAGATTCGTTTAAAATTTTTTATATAATTTTTATTGATCGATCAGCAGTACAACGCTTTACAGATCAGAGTGAAAAGAAGGTAACAGTACAATAAGAACAATAACACTCAGGGGTAGGCTAACAGGCCGCCCCCTAACTACAAGTTAGAACTCCAATAATACTCTCTGAGAAATTATGTCAATATTGAAGATGTAAGACAGACATCAAGCACTAGAAACACTCGAATCAGATGTATCACTTAGAAGCAGGTCCTGTGGTAGTCTCCTCTTCAAGCGTGAGGGCTGGCGCGTGTGGACGCCGATGTTATAATGCACAGCTCCTGGAACTTCTTGCAGCGTGGAAAAGAAACGACGAGCGATCCTGCGAATGTAGTCGTGAAGAGGTAACAGTCCTAGTTCGTGATGGAGCTGCTGATTATGGATGAACCATGGAGCGTTGGTAGCGATGCGTATGAAGCGATTCTGTATGACCTGAAGACGACGCAGATGACATGTGTGTGCGGCCCCCCACACTTGGCAGGCATATGTAATAAGCGGACGAACGAGTGATTTGTAGAGTAACAAAGAAGACTGTAGGCCGAGGCTGGAACGGCGATACAACAGAGGTGAGAGTTTTGAAAGTCGCCCGGAGGCCAGTGATATAAGACGATCGATATGAGCACGCCAGGTCAGTCGAGAGTCCAAAAGCACTCCAAGGTATTTAACGGGAGTTATAGTCGGGTGCCAAGGGACATTGTTCCTGTAGAGACACAACGGAGTAAGCGGAGTATATCGGCGAAAAGTGAAGATTTTAGCTTCGGTTTTCTGAGGGTTCAATGAGATCCGCCATCGATTAAAATGCGCAAGTGTTGTCACATAACTCACCCATCACTGCAGTTACTGAAACGAGCAATAGATCTGACAGCATTGCTGACTCATATACACTCTCATAATTTCCTAGTAAACAGGTCCACCAACAGAGTAGATAAACAGTTCAAGCTCCTCTCCCCTTCATTCATCTCTTGCCTTCTTGTGGTGGGTAGACAGTATATTAAATGGAAATACTAACTGCATGTTACTTGAAATAGATATCTTTTAGGATTTTAAAGGAAAAATAGGCAACAATAATGACAACTGGGAATAAAGTTTACGCTGCTATAAAATTAAGATTCTAGTTTAATCGGTCATGAAATGCATAAGTATCAGTGGCGTATGCTGGGATTGTGAATGGGGCTATCACTTGGCCTACCAGATCCGGACAATAAGGGATTGTACATTAAATGTTAACTTCACAAACAGTGCATTTAAATCAATTGTTCTTCAAAAAAGCTGTTAAACAATTAAAAAAGTAAAACTAGCAATTTCACCATACCTGTTTAATATATACATGAATTCCAGCCATCTTTCCAAAGCTGAGATTAAATAAGCTAAATTTGCGAAACCCGTAGTATTCCAGGGTGTTTTCTCAGTTGTAAACATAAAGCATTGGCCAACAATAAAGTTTATTTAGTTCAAATGAGCCAGACAGCCACTCACTCATACTTATCAAAATTACCTATATTAAAATGCATTTTATAAGGGTTCTTAGGTTTTCCCTCTGTTCACACTCCAAGTGTGGAAGAGCTGGAGTAGGTCCTCCCTGTTTCATTATCACCAACTTATCCTCGTATTTAAACTGCGTGAATGGTTTTTGTTCTAATTGTTTAACTACACATTCTTCACCCATTTCGAAGAATTAGCGCTAGCAGCTGTCTTGGTACACTGTACAGTATGAAATAAACAATACTAATACGGCTGTTGAGGACCGTAACAATCACGCAATAATTGAAAACACGCTCTTTCTTGCCTTTAACTCCACGTGCTATGTGGAATTCCAAAGCCAGTCGTGTCGGTACGGTACATTTCGGAGATGCTCGTATGAGTGTAGCGATGTAAGGTTCCGAAGCCTGGACCTGTTGAATCCTGCATTCCTACCCCTCTTCCCTCACTGCCCGTTACCATAGAGAAGACTGCAACAGTACCTACCGAAGCTCTGCTTGCCCCTCTGTTCAGTGGTAGGGAAAGAGAGATATTCCATCCTACGCGCTAATTCTTTATGGGGGGAGCTGGCTGATATTGCAATTATTATTAATATTGCTTATTAATTTCTAGTTTACTTTAGATATGGGCTTCGGGGATAGCCTTGATAGCCCATAGTATACGCCACTGATAAGTATACTATTACTTACTAGGAAATCAGATGCAAAAATATCTATAGTATAGCAACGCAAAAATTGTACCTGTAAGGAATGTGCTGTGGGACAAGGACAGCGAATGTGTGTGGCAGAGAACGCCTGCTACACAGGGAGAACACCGTCAAAAATCATGTGCCCTATTCACTCTGTACATTAAAACCGAGAAGATTCATTCACAAGAGTAGAAGCCGTAAGAATGTTTTTAATGGTCTGTAACTGTACTGACATGGGGTGTCATAAACCTGTCCAGGGAGGGTGTGGGAACCTTCGCCAACCCCCCTGCGTCTCGTCCCTCGGAGACTTACTCTCTTGTGGAGGAGTATATGTTGCTCTTACATAACTTTTTCTACTCACTCTTGCAAAGCTATTCTTAAAACTTTTATGCCCACCTTGGTAGCGTAGATAGTAGCGTGTCTACCTCACGTTCGAGAGGTTCGAGATCGAATCTCGATCACGGTGAGTTACCTGGATGAAGTTTTTCCGGTTTTTTTTCCCCTTATCCTGAAAGACAAATGTCGGGTAACTCTAAGCTTCATGTACCCTAGCCTCATTTGAGCATCATTTCATTCACGTCGGACATGACGTTGGAGGACGTAAATTTAAAAAAATAATGTTTGCTATTCTATATCATGTTAATTGATATAAAAATTTGCAGAAATTATTTTGCACGTTTCATTACTGGCACAAAGTTGTTAGGGAATACAGGTAATCTTGTTTGCATGGCAAAGAGAGATAGAAAGAGAGAGAGTGGGAGAGAGAGAGAGAAAGAGAGAGAACAAATAAGACTTTTCCATTTGAGTTTTCCCTCCTTTTTGACAGTTGAATCGGAAGTTATTGTTCAGAGAAGTTGTGTAGTGAACTGGAGCTGTGCTGACATCGCTGCTGCCTTGTCCGGTGAAGAACTAAGTAAGTATTTGTACTCATATTATTTGGCATTAAGTAGACTACATAAACACAAAATACAGTGTCGGTTAAAAAGAATCGGGCCGTGCTATGACGTTATATATACGTACGTGTGAGTTGTTCAGTATCGTACGATAGCAATTTTCCCAGTACCGTACGCGAAGGTAAATTTGTATGCCCTGAACTTGCACTGACATTAGATTAATTTTTGTTTATAGGCATTCCTGTCAACATGGAGGCCAAAAGGAAAGGAAAATGGTAGAATAAAATATGAAACAAGCAATAAAGAATGTGATAGAAAGATCAATGAGCCTGGGAGTAGTAATATATATTGCTGAAACATTAACATCGACTCTGTATAAGTTGATGTTGCAGGAAAAGGCACAAAAACAGAAGAACAAACCAATAGCAAAAGGACACAAGACTAACATTAATAAAACTATAAATAGAGAACCTAGCTCTAACTCTGAGCTAACAGAAACTAGAAATAGGGAAAAGCCTTAGAAGACTAAAAAGAGAATTAAATTTTGGAACCAAAACCAGTGTTGATTGAAGTGTTCTAACAGAGTGTATCATTTGCTTAGAAATCACAGACGAGGCTTGGGTTCAGTGTGTATCCTGCAAGGGTTGGACACATATTGAATGTACAGGGCAAGAGAACATTGATCTTTATAGATGTGATCACAGTGTTTAAAAAATGTTTCATTAGTGCTAAGACATTTTATTTTGTTGTGATAATCCCTAGAGAACGTTTTGAAAAATATGTTATCATGTTACCGTGTTCTGTTTTTATCTCAAAAATACAATAATTATGATATGAATAATTATCTTGTGATTTATTATGCAGTTCCTTTTCCTTTATTTAGAAATATGTATTTATTTACGTCTGTCCGGTACTGGGAAACGCGTTTTCAGATGTGCAGTTATCACTAATATTTACTTTAGTTATTAAAAGTCAACATGACTCTCGTTCATGAATGTTCATTACTAATGCTGTTTCTGTATGTTATTAGCTTCATGGAAACAGTAACACGCAACTTGCTCTCCACTGCATTTTCTTTAAATTTTGAAAAAAAGAAAAAACCCTTAGATGTGCGTACTGGGCGCATTTCCCCTACTGTCACCAAGGCATTGTTGTGCCACTGCCGCAAGCCACTGCCGGCGCGTAGCTCCAGAGCTGGACGCCTGCCGAGAGAGAGAGAGAGAGAGAGAGAGAGAGAGAGAGAGAGAGAGAGAGAGAGAGAGAGAGAGAGAGAGAGAGAGAGAGAGAAACAGAAATGAAAACATGGAACTCTCCAGACATCACTCTGTCTCTTTCTCTCTCTCGGCAAGCGTCCAGCTCTGCCTCCACGCGCCGGCCGAGGCTTGCGGCAGCCGCATAACAATGCCTCGGTGACAATATAAATTGTGTGTCTTAAGGAGACGTACAATTTCTGTGAAGTAAGATTTTGTTCGTGTCTTACTGTTTACCGGTTAAGCAGTTCAGTATGAAGAGGATTTCTGAGGACATTCTCCAAAAATTGAGACATACATTTCATTAGACTCTAATGCCCGATTTCACCAACAGATGTTAAGACTTAACACGAGTTTAGCAAAACAAAAATTGCATTTCACCAACAAGTGTTAGCGTAACACTTGTGTTAAATCTCTTGTTAAACTAACACGCCAAATTTCTGATGTTAAGTCCTTAAAAATTGTAAATAGTCAAGATGGCGAGCATAAACTCAGCTGTTGATGTCGATTTGCTATGTTTAAGACCGTCTAAATGGCATTCGCAATAGTGTACGGCCTATGAGGAGAAATGATTTTGAGGAGCTATCCGAAGAAAAAAATGTTACGGAGGTATAGACTGTCGAAACATGTTGCTATGAAGGTTACTGCGGAAGTACAAGAGAGGTTAGAACATGCACCGAAAGGAATATGGTGATCTCGCCTTTGCTTCAAGTATTCATAACCTTGCGATTTTATAATTCACTGAATTATGTGGATAATACATTGTCCACCTCCCGTCTTGAAACGTTCAAGTAACTTGCCTTCTTCGCTCCTCGTTTTTAATTTACGTAATACTGAGTTAGAACATGCATCGAAAGGAATATGCCGATCTCGCCTTTGCATCAGCTATTAATAACTACGATTTTATAAATCACTGTGGATAACACACTGTCCACCTTCCGTCTTGAAACGTGCAAGTCACTCGTCACTTGTACTTCGCACCTCCTTTTAAATTTACGTAATACGTTTCGTTTGTAGTAATGACACTTGCATTTGAACAATTTTTCCCCGTGTGACATCTTTCTCTTTTACATTCACCGCATCCGTCCACGATATCGTTACACTTCGTCACCAATTCAATTAACAATCCTTTCTCCATTTATGAGAAATTTATTTCATGGCTTTTGTTTATGATTTTGTTTATCCACCATTTTTTTTTAGCTATGTGCAGACTGCGGTGCAGACGAAAATGAAAACAAAAGCGCATCGTAGTACGTTCAGAAAATAATACGACTCATCCACAGCCTTCTATAACTGTAATATTTACAAGTTTCTTGGCGTTAGCAGGTGTTTGTTAATATTTTCAGAAAACAGGTTGGTGAAATGCAAGAAATTGTAAGCGCTATTACAATTGTTACGTTACATTTGCTAACGTTGATTTTAACATCTGTTAGTGAAATCGGGCCTAAATATCCTAAACACACGATATATTAATCAAAATCATTAGAGAAATTTTAAAGAAAATTAAATGTTTGGAAGAATGTTGCATACAAAGAGTAGTTTCGAGTGCGGAATTTTCTTTAAAACTTTCGCATTCAATGGAAATTAATTGTTCTTTCACACTAGTCGTGTGTAGGACGCACTATGAAAGAGTAGAGCCAGACTGAAAAATTCAGTGCCATAGCCGGGGTTTGAACCACGGATCTTCTGGTCTCCATCCAGCTGCTCTAACCCATTGAGCTACTGGTACGTTGGAAGGTTAATAACTTAAATGCCAAGTTTTTAAGTTATTTGAAATTTCATTTGTGAGTTATACTGTTCACACACACACACACACACACACACACACACACACACACACACACACACACACACACACACACACACACACACACACAGATACAGAAACAAGGCACTAACATATGGGCACTTTTCTGATTATTTGTTTTATTCAAGGGGACGTCGAAATATTTATTTCCAGTGAAATTATGATATGGAATATCTGGAAGGAATGCAATACATTCTTTACTTCCCATATAAGGTAGTAGTAGAGAAAAATAGGTTTTAATATAGGTGAATCTGTTACGGTTTCCTTTGTCCTGAGTAAGACAACTATTTAAGTCTGCGGTTCGACTGATTAGAATGAAAAAGTAATTGTACCTGGAGAAGCGGCGTTATCTCTGTGTTCATGTCATGAGAGTGCAGTGAATAAAGCTGTTTGTCCTGGAACACAGTCAAGACAGAGAGAATTGTAACTGTCTGAGTGTAGAGTAGTCCTTTATGTAAAATGTGATAATTGAAATGCATCTCTCCGCTGCCGGCCTGAGCGAGTCCGGGTTAATGGGAATCACTGCTCGTTTTGCTTTTGTTTTCCTCGCCCCATTTACAGCCGCGTTCAGTTTCGTTAATCTCGGCAAGAGGATGAAGAGTTAATGTTTCAGAGGTACGGGTCACAGTTTTTCGCGACAGTACTTAATGTTTCTGTGTCATCAGTTCCGGGTCGTGTTTCTATTTTTGTAATTTGCTATAGCTGTGATTCTCGAGTTTGCTGACCCTCGCTTTTCTTCTCATTGGAAGATTATAGGTTAGTTAACACACTAGTATCTCATTTTATTGTAGACTGAAAGCAATAAGTCAATGTTTAAAAGAAGAGAGGCGTAAGTTTACCGGGAATATTTACTCAGAAGAAAGACGAAACATGAGAGATAGTTGGGGTTACTGAGCGGTTCTTTGTGACCCGGATTCGACTCCCGTTGTCGACCTACATGATCCATGGGTTTTTGCGGACGGTTTCCTCCAAGGGAAAGCAAGGGAAGCTGCAAGAGTATTCACTCGAGTGATTTCTTATCTTCACATCGAGAAAGCTTCTGTTTCATCTAATTCATTGACGACATGTTTAATGTCCTTTAAGTGCTTAGCAGCAGACAGCCAAGTTCCAACGCGCGTAAATATCGGCTCAGGTGACTTTCTCTCTGAACAATTGTTACTGTTGGAGCTTTTAACAAAACCTTGACCGAAGAACTTTGAAAGAGCAGAGTTCGAAGCTAGGCCGCATTCATTTAACAGTACATTTTTTCTTTATTGAGTCGAACGTAATTTAAGGGTGTATTTCACTTGTTTTATTAATTTACTCTCGAATATGACCTTACACATTATGTTTAAAAACAGAAAAATAACATTCTTTGTTTCTACCTATAAAAGGGAACTTACGGAACTTTGCTCGTCACTTCTAGTTATATTGTTTGTTCCTGCAGTCCATGTTTTCTCTGCGATTCCTACTCCTAATTGTTCCTCCCTGGGGCTATGTACTAAGAGTCCAATAGCGAATGGAGGTGCTAAATGTCCCTTTAGTTACCTCTCTACCAAATCTACAGATCTTACTGCAATTTTTCATCAAAGTCTGAAGTTTTAGCGAGTTAATTACATTGATTTGTATTTGTGTATACGATTTGAGAGAGAAAGGTTCTTATTTTCTAATTGCATCGGTTTTACAGCGCAGTTTGTGAATCCAATTAAACTAAGTTGCTTTCTAAAGTATGCATTGTTTTGCACCGCTTTTGTTTACAAAGCCTTTTAGTGGTTCGTTCGTGTGTAGTGTAGTTGTGTTTTTCCTAGTCGAATAGTGTCATCAAGTCTCCCTCACAATGTGGCAATAGTCCGCATAATCAAGCGCTTCTTTCAAGAACTGTAGCACACTGTTCAAAGCTAAATATAAAATACGATAATGGAAATAGTATAGGTTGCCTTAACAACGAAAAATAATACATTAATTTGTTCGACAAAATCGGCGAGCTCTAGATGGATATTGTTCATTCCTGCTACCTATTGATAGTACTTCGGCCAGAAGGCGAAGAACGATTGCTTCGTGAACCTATCGAAAAATGTTGAGGTCTCCGTTCTTCATAAACATATACTATCATCACCTTCCTTCCTTATCTTCCAGTTATTTCATTAGACTATTGTCTACACTTTCTAAACTTTTTGAAGATGTTATCCACAAAAGCTTGAACAAATTTCTATCGATAACAGAGTGATACCACCACAACAGTTTGGACTTCGGAGGTACTACTCTACAGCAGTGGCGGCTGGTGGGTTAAATTATTGGTGGTGCACAAATGAAAAATAAAATACAGAGTAGTAATGACTCACCTATTTATACAGATTCTCTGCTCTACTCTCCTTAGACCTGGCGAATCTATCGATAACTTTTGCGTTGAAGTCGCTGATCTTCATAACAAAATCTCTCTCAATTGAAAGCATTGCTAATGCTGTCAATCGGTCCTGTGACATTGTGTTCCTAAGGAAAGTTTTTATTCTTTTTAAAGTTGAGAAACAGCGTTCTGCTTCAGCGGTAGACATTGGCATAGTTAACAGTACTCGGAGGAGTTTGACATATTCGCTGAATGTAGTACATAAATTGTTTTCCTTATTGAAGTCCATCAAGCACAACGTGCTGGACATTCCACGAAATTCCACTTGACTGTAAATTACAGTCAGTACTGTACGAATTTTTGTTCCGATGATAAAAGGATAGAACCTTATTGTTTCTCTAAGGGAATTCTCTGGAAATGCCATAGAAATTTTCTTGATGAAACAAAGTCAAGGCTACCAGATGTTCCGTGAAGCTAAATCTGTCCTTTACTTCTCTAAAAATGTCACATACTTCAAGAGCTTCTCTTCTTTTCACATCATGATCTTCTATTCTTCTCCTCTTAATTGCAGTTTCTTCGTGTTCCTCGATATCCACGCTATTTGTTACCTTTTGCACTTCCCTTTCAAATGCGTTTAGCTGGTCGATGGCAAATGTTGCATTGCAGTCTCGTTTCTGCAGCTGATTGTACAAAATGACCACATGGGGCATGATCTTGTAAAAGAAAGACAGCCAGAATACAAATTTATAATCTTTCAAAGTGGCCATAAACCCAGAAGTCTGAACAGGTGTTGCGTTGTTGTTTAACAGAGCTCTCATCTGAATAACCTCCATGCATTTAATTAAATTCTCCCTGTGTTCGAAAAGCAGAGCACACAGAAGCTAAGCCTGAAGGTCACGCTATAGCCGTTGCTAAGAGTGGGAGGAGCTAGGTTTATGAACCTCCATTTAAGCAATGTATAAGAAGCCCCTCCCATCTCTTCACATTCCCGCAACCGCCTCAGAGAACTCATATTTGGGCGAAATCTTAGGTTAACACTTCGCTGCAAACCTGGCGGCTCCTACAGCTAATCACTGTTTATATCGACTTCTGCGGTCTTGGGCAGCTACAGACCATAAGCGTAATTGAAATATGTTTGTATATAAAACAAGTACAGCTTTAATGTGCAAAATGCACCTGTTGTATATTCAGAATCAGTGGGCGTAGCGCAAACCTGCAACCTTATGGAGGAACCGCCCCTGCTCTACAGCCAACAGCTTCTGAAATTAATGAGGTGACTTCGTGGTTTTGAGCTTAAGAAACACATAGTTGTAGCTATTCAGGACTTTACGTAGCTTTCTATGTATTACGGCACAACGTCTTTTGTTTAAACTTCGATAGTACACATTTACTACAATGACTCACATATCTTTTCATCGGCTTCCCTTAGTATCTGAAGTAGTGTTGTGCTAAGGAAGAAGACGTGATACTGCTCCCGGATTCGCTTCTTTCCTTCGGAAGCGATTCCGATTAACAAATCGTTCATTGAACCAAGCCATCTTACTGTAAAGTCTTGGCTTATCTCAGAACAAGTTATTTTGTTCATTTTGTTATTATGTATTTTCTTCAATTTAAAAATGTCATTTCTATTGCTGAACGAATGCTTCCAGTAAGAAAGAAGATAAGTGATTCACAGAAAATGAAGTTAGTTGAATTTGCAGCGACCAAGCTACTCTTGTGTGCAACACTACAGTGAATTAATTAGGGGAAGGAAGAGCAAAGAGGTTTTTATGGGCAGAACAAATCAAGTAAATAAATTTAACATTGTTTATCTTTGATTTTAATAGCAGTGGATAGTATTACACTTGCATAGAAGTAAGTTAAGGACGATGTAATTCGTATCATTCTTTCATTTCCGTACTTCCTTAACTTATAATAGTTTGAATAATGTAGAACTGGAATTATTTTTTAAACTTTAATCAAGAACGGTAGTAGTATCTACGATGACACTACTCTCATTGCTACCAATATTGTTCTCAGGTAAAACTTTGGAGAAATAAAACTGGAAAAGGTATTTTTGCCCTAAATTTCCAATGACATTTATATTCTATTTATTAAATGTTTTGCAGTACAGTGAGGCAAATTATGGGGAATTTAGGACATGTACACTTTAAAGCAGACTAACTACAAAGGAAACAAAAAAGGACGGATTAGAAGCAAGAATATTTATTTCAAACAAGCTCCAGCAGAAAATTTTAAGTATTGTATTGGAGAAGCAAACACTATATTTTCTCTGGATGCCTGTTGAGCTAAGTTTATGTAAAATGGTCTCTTTCCATCTACGGCTATTTAAGCCCGCATGTCATGATCCCTGTTAGGCGTGAATGAATGTGTAGTGTTTAATGTCCGCTTTGGCTAAATGCGGCACCACAGGTGGTGACGCTGATGATACATGAAATAAAATTCGGGGGAAACCGGAGATCTCGGAGAAAACAAGTCGTGTTGTCCACCAAAAATATCACTTTGCGGTCGCGTGGGATCGAACGCAGCCCGCCTTGGTAAAAGCCGAGCGGTAAAACCACTGAGCCGCGGCGCGGCCTACCCTTTTAGCCGTCACACCATGGGCAAAATAGCCCACCTCGGTAGCGTAGATGGTAGCGCGTCTGCCTCACGTTCAAGAGGTCGCGAGATCGAATCTCGCTTAGGGTTAGTTACCCGGAAAAGTTTTTTCTGGGGTTTTCCCTTATCGTGAAAGACAAATGTCGAGGGACTCTAAGCTCCATGGACCCCGGGCTCATTTGAGCCCCATTTCACCCTTCCATTCATCGTCCGATATGATTTAACGTTGGAGGACGTAAATTACAAAAAAAAGGTAAAATAGATAATTGCTGTTGTATAGAAGCTTGTGCAAAACTCCATATTCATCGGTAGTATGCAGCATGTTTTTAAATACAATTTATTTCAAAATTATAAAGATGAGTCTACAAGTTTTCTCAGTCAAATGCTATTCTTAATTAAACACAAAGGCTCTAAATATAAAGGGGCATCTATTATCCTATTATTTCTATCGAGTCAAATATAGAATTTATTATTATTGTTATTATTATTGTTATTATTATTGTTATTATTATTATCATCATCGCAATCATTTTGTAATGTACGCCACTGTTTCTCAAAGTGTGGTCCGCGGACCCCCGGGAGTCCACGAGGGAATCCCTTAAGTTGAGTTAAAATGTTGAATTAAACCTATATAAAACGTAGAATTGTATTTACTGAATCACTTATCTGCTCGGTGCCGAATTATATTTGTTTTAGTTAACATTTCTTATACATCTATGTCGTAACGATGTCACACAGCTGAGAGGTGCAATCAACGTAACAGTTGGGAGTGTGTAGTACAGCGTTATAATAATAGCGACGTAAGGTTGTTGAACTTGTTCCAAAGGACGTATACTGTGCCCTTTCCAAGCACCTATATGTCCGAGCAAACATTTTCAGTGTTACGCAACATCAAGCCATTGAAGAGAAACAGACTTACCAATGCACTTGCCAACGGACAAAAATCACCAACATTAAGCCCAGCGTAACTGAGCTTATTCAATAAAAACAAAACAGTTGCATTGTTCACATTAATACATTCCAAAGAACAAAGTTTCAAGATTTTACCACGTAAACTGATTTTTTAGTAATTTTTTTAACATTATGAATAACTTTTTATATGTATAAAAATACGAGACGTGTCCGTAAAATAAGGTCTCCAATTTTATTTAATATAGAAAACATGTTTACTGTCAATGAATGTTACATTGATGGAAAGGCGGAACTTACAGTTATTTTTAAACGCAATCACCATTGCGATCGATGCACTTTTGCATGCGCTGTGGCAGTTTTTGTATACCCTTGTCATAGCACTCTCCCGCCGAGTTGCGCAGGTAGCGCTCAACATCGTCGGTCTGGAAATGTGTTCCACCCAGGTGTAACTTCAACTCAGGAAATAGATGATAATCACTAGGTGCTAAGTCTGTACTGGATGGGTGAGGATGTCCCATCCAAACTGGGCCAGGAGAACTTCTGTGAACATTTTGGGGACGCACATCGCACGCTCCTTGCGATAATGCAAATGTTCGGTCAAAATCTTGTCAATCGTAGTCTTACTGACTTCAGGGATAAGTTCGCACAGCTCGCGAACTGTCACACGCCGATCTTTAAGAATTTCTTGCTCCACTTTTGCAATTGTTTCGGTTGAAACCGGAAGCCGACCAGAACGCTGTTCGTCATGAACGTCTGTACGTCCGTCTTTCAACTCTCTGACCCACTTTCGCACGTTTTTGACGTCCATACACTGTGGCCCATAGACTTCGCATAACTGACGATGAATTTAAGTGGGGGTAGTGCCCTTGGCACTCAAAAAAGCGGATCACTGCACGCAATTCGCACTTGGCGGAAGTGATAGGAAGCTCCATCGCAAACGGCTGCCCAGCCAGGACTAATGGCTGCAACGGGTTCCTTGTGATGGGGATTTGAAGGGGTGAAACCAAGCTACACGCCAGTGTTGCCGGATCTTGCGTAATAGCATTCCTCACGGCTCCAGCGCCCTGGAGACCTTATTTTACGGATACACCTAATAGTTTACTTACATGGAAAATAAATCATATTTATAACATCTGCGCAATGTTATTAATCCTTGGGTAATCCAAAGAGTGTGGTATTTCAACATTTTACTGATGTAAGGCTAAAGTTAAATAAAAATGGATACAAAAAATGTTTATGGGTGTCACACAATTTCACGTTGTGGACGGCAATTTGAAGCAACAATATATGTGGCGAACAATGTTCCACTTGACAATACAGTTTGAAGCACTTTTGTTTAGCTCAGGGTAAAACAATGAGGTTTCTCACAGGGTACGCGTGGATGTGTGTGAGAAGGAGATTTTAATGACACTGGAATGCCCGATTCCAACTTATTTACTGTTTTTTTTTTTTTTTTTTTTTTTTTTTTTTTTTTTTTTTTTTTTTTTTTTTATAACATCGAAGTTGAAGTTGACGACCAACGGTTACCAATATCCCTGTCTAGAGTTACTGACGGTAGAATGTTTATTACTCGATAAACTTTATTCGTTCCTCACGTATATATGAACCGACAAATATCCAAGACAGAACAAGAGGACTGCCCCTAATCGCCCTCACGCCTCAGACTGCTCTAATCGGCTCCACGCCGAAGACTGTCTGAATGACCACAGATGCGCGTGGGTATATCACTTTCACTTTCTGAAAACTCCTTTTCAACCAAAGATCCCTTTGTAGCTATTTTGGCGCCATTATGAATGGTTCAAAGAATACCCTATTCAACAATTCAAGTGAGCCCCTTTAGAAATCTGCTAAGCACACTGTTTCTTACATTGCTTTTGTTATAACAACCTTCCCCCCCACAACTGCTATTCGCCTCAACTGGCCTTGTACGTGTCGTAACAAAGAACCAACATTCCTTTGACATCCATCATGATTTTTTACTTATGGCAAACCTTAATTTCGGTATCAAAAAGTAGTTGGGCAAACTTGTATAAAATTTACTTCAAAGTGAAAATAAAATTAAATTTAATAAAGACGGTTCAAAAATATATATTTTATTTAAAATACATTTTATACACAATTTTATTTTATTTAGTTTAACATTAATTTTTTAATTTATTATTAATTAAATTTAAAACTAAATATGCAGGAAAATATCTTAAATTATACATACAGTAATTATTTAAATTCCAATTATAACATTCAATCAAAAGTTGACTCGTTTATATAAATTGAGTTGCCAAACCTTGGGGGTCCGCGAACAGGTTGTTAGATGATAAGGGGGTCCTTAACACAAAGAGTTTGAGAAACACTGATCTATACCATAAAATGTATGTTTTTAAATAAAGTTACGCTCCCTTAGAAATATCACGCCCTTCTTAAAATCCATAAAAATTAATACGCGAAAAATATAGTAACTAATGCATACGACACGTCCTCCAAATTCTGTATGTTCATGCGAGAGTATAAATTTATTCTATCGAATTGAA
This sequence comes from Mantis religiosa, assembly GCA_030765055.1. NCBI lineage: Eukaryota > Metazoa > Arthropoda > Insecta > Mantodea > Mantidae > Mantis > Mantis religiosa. The sequence goes on along the minus strand of CM060949.1, from coordinate 37,623,797 downwards.
AAATCTCCCTCTTTTGATTTTTCAGCAACTAAGCTCAAAAATCCCCTAGGCTTTACGAACTAGACGTGAGTTGAAATCTCGTTCTCCTGATTCACAGCTGTTTGCCCAAATTTGCTACTCTAAATAGAATTTGTAGACTCTAACAGGTTCTTGTTTGCACTGACATCATTTCTTCGTGCGATTGCGCGATGACGAGGAACTAATTAACGAATAGCTGGATGTCGAAACAAATTATATGTATTGAAAGGCAGGGCATCTTCATGGACGAAAGCGCTGGGAAGCGGTGGGTGGTGTGCTTAAGCAAGCGTGGTACAATCCGTTTGCTCAGTGTGTATGTATAACGCGTTGCCCTGAAATTATTACTATATATGCAACACGCCACGATTTACGCTGGTGTAGGCAAATGATTTGAACAAATAGGTTTTGGGTTGTGAGATGAGAAAGGGGGAAGCAGTTCAATGTAATCACCTCAAAAACAAAACAGCGCGCACGTACACACAAACACACACACACATACACACACATGAGAAACTACTGCATGAGCCTATAATACTTGTTATGGTGGAATAAGCAACCCCTGCTGTGTGTGTGTGTGTGTGTGTGTGTGTGTGTGTGTGTGTGTGTGTGTGTGTGTGTGTGTGTGTGTGTATGTGTGTGTTTCATAATTTTTTTACCCCTTGCTGTGCCCTCGCCTTTTCCTCCCGTATACCAGTATATAACATGCGAGATTTTTTAATTTAATTGCAAAAATTGTGATCGGCTTCCCCAAGTGAAATCTAATTTCGTGCTCGCAAATTGAGAGGTCCATTACATCGTCGATTCCCGGGGGTAGGCGGGGCGGTGGTGGGCGGAGGGGTGGTGGTTACAATGGAACGCGGTTCTTGAATCTGTGTAGCGCCTGGTTAAAATGGGCCAAGAACATTGTTAAAATACCTGGTCAAATTACTTGGTACAAAAACTGCAAAACTGACAGCTAACCTGATCCAAATTCTAGTATCGCACAATCTCAATTTAAAATTGAATATATTTTAATAAATAGCATTTAATGTTAGACATAAATGGCGGTATATGAGGATTAGGCTGATCTTGTTAGCAAAATTTCAGACCTCTCGCTTACTTTACTGATCAGTGTACTACATAATGCTGGCTTGGATCCTATCGGTTTTCTACGAATGAGGGCGGAACAAACAGAACGAGATGCAATTCGTTTTGTCGTGCCACCCAGCATTCACAGAAAGTCAAAGGAGCCATGTCAATATTAAGCAAATCAAGTATGCTTTTTCAGAAGCGCTCGGAAGTTGAAGACATCCTATACCAGCGGTCACCAAGTGGATCGATTTTGTGCTAGAGCAAATGAAGTAGCACTGTGCACTGCCACGAGTGCCGTGGGACTTCAGTTTGAGACAAGACGTGGAATTGTATAGTTTCGTCTCTTGCGGTTTGTTTTCGTAAACATGTCGGTTGGAGAATGTAATGTGACACGACTCCTACATTTATGTCTTCATGGGAGGAGTGTTTCTTCTTTATAGAAAGTGATAGTATCAGAGCATTCAAAATGAAACTATCCTTATGGGAAAGACAGTTAACCTCAAAGAACTTGGTACATTTCCCAAAGATCTCAACAGTTCAGTAGTTTGTTCAGGTCATGGACTTGCAAGAGTATGTTCAAATATTAAGAGAGTTGAACCAGAAATTTCAGAAAAGGTTTCAAGACGTGGTGCAATTAGAGGCAATTTTCAAAATATTTGCTGAGCCTTACTCTACAGATGTTGATAATGTACCATCTGGATTGCAACTTGAGCTTATCCATTTGCAATGCAATCGTCAAATGAAAAATAAATTCGAAAATAGAATTAGTTTGAGTGACTTCTATTAACATTTTCCAAGAAATACATTTCCTCGACTACATAGAAATGCCACTCGTTTTCTGAGTATGTTCGGATGTATATAAGCGAACAATCTTTTTTTTTTTTTTTTTTTTTTTTTTTTTTTTTTTTTTTTTTTTTTGCTAATGAAATTAAACAAAAACCACTGCAGAATTATATTGTCGGATCAGAACTTAAAATTGTAAACTTAGACTAGCTGCTGCACAAACCCTGATACCTAATTTTGAAAAACTAGTGGGTCAAAAGAGACAACAAAAATCTAGAAAACTAGGTTCTACTTCTGAGTAATATGTTGTGCTTATTGCTTTTCTTAGATCTGTTATTTAATACTGCTCTATTGTAAGTAGATTGTCGATTATTTTCATTTTGTTTAAACTATCAATTTATTGTTCATTTGTTTTTAATAACATAAAGGAACATAGCTGAATGATAATGAAAGAAACAATTAAAACAATTTAAATAACAATTATATACTTCATATTACAATTCGATTATTATTGTTGCACAGTCAATTGTGCATTTAAATTGCAAGATCGGCATTCCGCCACAGCTCTGAAGGCTACGGAGTGCACGGTAGACTATTCCGGCGTGCAACTGGTAAACTTACACGACCTACTGTGTACACTGTGCATTGAGATGGTGGCCACTGTCCTATACTTTTGTTAAAAGAGAAAAGAAAAGCTATAAGAGTCCTACAATATTGTGACGATAATATTTTGTACATTTATAAAAGGCGTAAGGCTGTAAAAATCATATATTCGGAAGATGAAGAAATAACATCGAAACACGCGACATCCTGTCACGTTACTTGCAAGTCATGCTTAGCTGTCATGAGTAGGTCGACGGCTGGCTGACATAAGGTTATGCTGCTTTGGCAGAGGTTTAATATTTAGATGCGCAGAATGTGACCTAAGAGGGAACACTCACGCACGTTCTAGACGAATCTGCGTCGTTTGTTTCTTTAACGGTCACGTCTACTATCTTCAACAATGAAACTTCGGACGCCAAGATCTTCCGCCAAGGTAAAGCTCGCAGCTGTCCTTTCCTGAGCAACCTTGTCTGTTTTATGTATATTATTAACTGTTATTTTTATGTAGAATGCAGATGTAACATTCACGCTTTGTACTAGCATATGATGTAGCGTTGGTTTCCGCTTATGACAATGAGCGTCACAAGGAGCAGGGAGGCTCAGCAGAAATGTGTTCCCTAAAACGGTAGGTTAAGGTGAAGGATTTAATTATGTAGAAGGGTAACATGTAGTTCTGGCATATAGTAGATTTATTCTACATAAAAAAATAAAAGTACATCTGAAAAATACAATTTAAAATCTTCCAACCCCACACTACCAAGGTTGTACTGTCTGCCAAAAATCCACAAACAAGACAACAGCATGAGACCCATCATCAATAGCATCAATTCACCTACATACCACATTGCAAAGTGGTTAGTAAGAAAATTAAAATCATATGACAAATTTCCAAGTTTGGGAATAAAAAACTCCATAGAATTGATAAATCACCTACAGAAGTACAACATCCCGGAAAATCACATACTAGTTTCTTTTGACGTTAAGGCACTTTTTACAAGCATTCCAGTAGAAAAAATACCTACATTCCTCAAAAAATGGCTAACCCAGACTACAACGGACCCAAGAGAAATAGATGACATTATAAATCTTACAGATTTATGCATAAGGAATAATTACTTCATGTTTAACCAAAAATTCTACAGACAATCAAAAGGATTAGCTATGGGGAGCCCACTTTCGCCTATTTTAGCAGACCTTCCCACAGATTTATAAATTTTGGCAGAGATATGCTGATGATGTTTCTGCTATCATTCCGGAAAAACTTAGAGAAGATTCTCTAAAATTACTAAACCTGCAAGATAATCACATCCAATTTACTATGGAAGTAGAAAGAGACAACACCCTACCCTTTTTGGACCTCAAGATAACTATAAATCGTCACGGTGTAGATTTTGGAATATACATGAAGCCCACACACATAGATAATTACATAAAGAAAAATGAATACAACCCAGTTTCACATCAACTAGCTGCCTTTAGAAGTCTAATTCACCGGCTATACAACATCCCACTGAGTAAGAATGAATTTTTGAAAAAACAACAACACATAAAAGACATAGCGGTATTAAATGGATTCAACCCAGCCATCATAAGGAACATGATGAAGAGAAAAGAAAAACAGAAGATAATATCAAAAAATACCACTCTCACACCACTTAAAACACAAATTGGCAGTATAGAAAATTCACGTACCATCCATGGGCTTTTGGAAAATTTGAACGAATCTAGACTAAACTTAAAACTAGCACCCCAAAACATAATTCAGTCTGAGGAACCTGCTAAATAAACCACTGAAAAATACAATCCCCAACAATTTGAAATCAGGAATTTATCAGATTAATTGTGAAACCTGTGAAAAAACCTACATAGGAAAAACTAAGAGAAACTTGTTAACCAGGCAAAAAGAACACCCGAGGAACATTAAGTTGAAACAAACAGAAAAATCTGCAGTTTCACACCATTTTTGGACAGAAAACCACAACATTGGCCATAACATTAAACTGTTAAAATCTTTAAGTACACCCATAGAATTGGATATTTGGGGAAAAATATTCATAAACAAAAACCGTGATAAAGTTATAAATTTTGAAATCCCGGCATTAAATGAAGTATTAAAACTTAGTGCCCCTAACACCAGATGGCAGAGTGATCGGAGCTCCGTAGTAGTGGAAGAAGAGGAAGGTTCATTTAGTCACCAAACAGCTGAGGATGAGATCGAATGATCTTGAAAGCGTTTCAATTATACAACAAGTAAGTGAAGTTTGAGTGTAAACATAGTGACTCATAAATCAAAGTTAAATATAAATAAAGTGTGCTTAAATACATCTAACAATAAAACCCAGGGCAATTTCTATTTATTGTGTCTCTATCAACGGTGTAGTAAATTTCATTAGTCCAACACTAAAAGTGCGACGCAAGGAGCATCTTAGATGATGAAAAATGCTGAAATTTTCAATAGTGAGAAAATAAGTATAAAGAATTAGAATTCATATCTAACACTAGGATTCACGTAACTTTCATACTAGATCAGAGCACTTAAAATGGATTGCGGATGCTATCTAAGCATTGTTTGTATTTAGGAAGCCTTACACTATTGTATAGACTAAAAATAGGAAAAGGTGATTTTTTTTGAAAAAGTTAATGAAATTTCAGTTATACATATACTTAAGGAAAATCAGTGTTAGTATAGAGGACAGGCCGTTTAAATAATCTTACTCAACTTTTGGAGATGTAATTCATATTTATCACGCTTGAGGAAAAAGAACACTTTTGCCGAGTTAAATAAAAACATTGTATACTTTGTATGCACCGAAAGAAAACTAAACAATTCTAAGTTTTTAAACCGTACCTACTCGACACTCAAGATTGCTGTCGGAAACTATCGGCGACAGTTTCCTAGAGCCTGCTGGTTAGGTTGCCTGCGTTACATTTCTGCGTCTCCAAACAAGTTCTGTCAGGCGCAAGTACGGTCTATTACTAGTTCACAGCAGTCCCAAATTAAAGTAGCTCAGCACAAAAGCGACATAATCATATACAATCCTTGCATATAAATATATTTAACTGTACTTTTCTGTTATTTAAATTCCCATTCCAAATCCTTGTTTAAACACGAATAATATTTAACCAATAATTCGAATACATTTTCACTTTAAAGTATTTTCCATGTCAGCTTTCTTCACGCACCATTTCACTTCAAAGTTAATTACAAGTAGGACATTCTTATCGTACAAAGTTAATTAAAGACGAAGATTGGCCATTAAACTTAAAATTAAATGTCTAAAACTCCGAAGCTGGTTTCTGAAAGGAACGAGAAACAAGAAAATTTATATACTTGATAAGTAATAGCTAACATATGTTTATGACTGATGACAACATCAAATATGAAGCGTCATTTAAGGATTAAAACTTCCGACTCAATATTTCGGAGGCAGCAGTGTTGATCCTAGGCGCACGTTTAAAATAAAATCGCACATTAGAGTAAAAAGAAATGACTTGATTGACTGCTACTTGAGCTACTCCGGATGCCATGTAAACATTTTACCAAAATAAATTAACATTTGTTTTATAAACATTCAAATGTTTAATAGTTTCATAACTAAAGGAAACAATATATTCTGCATTATGATAAAAGTATTTTATAATAGTTTTTCACTGCAGATATTACTGTTATTAACCAAATAACTTTCTTATTAGCTGTACCTTGGAAAAAACATTAAATATTAGAAATTAATTGTTCTTTCACACAAGCCGTGTGTAGGACGCATTATGAAAGAGTAGAGCTAGACTAAAAAATTCAATGCCATAGCTGGGATTTGAAACACGGGTCTTCTGGTCTCCGTCCATCCACTTTAAACCATTGAGCTACTATGGCCATTGTGCCGACATGACATTAATTTCTACAACTGACTCGTGTTTATCCCGGTAAACCACTAGGAGTTCTCGTAAACACATGAGACAACTACCTTAATGGCGACTTATTATGCTGTAAGTACTTTAAGGCCTGGGCTTTATAATTCGGACCACTATTAGGTACAATTAATGGAAATTAATTGTTTTTTCACATTAGCCGTGTGTAGGACGCAATATGAAAAGTACTTAAGGCGTTAAAGTACTTACAGCATAGTAATTCGCCAATAAGGTAGTTGTCTCGTATGTTTATGAGAACTCTTAAGTGATTTACTGGGGAAAATACGAGTCAGTTGGAGAATTTAATGCCATGTCGGCACGTTGGCCATAGCAGCTCAATGGTTTAGAACGGCTGGACGAAGACCAGAAGATCCGTGGTTCAAATCCTGGCTATGGCATTGAATTTTTCAGTCTGACTCTACTCTTTCAACACTAAATATTCATCAATGTGATTTACACCCTCTTCATATATCAAAATGTTTCAAATGCTAGTAGTCTAGATCAGGGGTTCCTAAAATATTCATAACGGGGTCACATTAACCACCAGAGAATGAATCGTGGGCGAAGGTTAATATGTGTAGAATAGGAACAAAAGTCTCACAGACAGAAGACGCACAGATCACATTATGTAGTTTCAAACACAGCTTTTTATTTAACTAAAAGCAACACTTACATTAATAACTGAGGAATTAAATAGTTACTTAGGTGGTGTACGTAATCCCATGACGATATATCACCCACACGCACACCCACAACACAAACAGCCATCCAGACACACCCACGTACATACTACAGCCACTTTGTAGCTCACTGATAAGATAGAGGCTTAAATAAACCTCCTTATGAAATTGGATCTGATCCCAGGCTAAATTCGCTAAAGACTTAGGTGTCAATTTTACTGAAAATTTTTCCTTCAAAATGCACATCGATTCGGTAGTGAATCAGGCTTTTAAGAGCATAGTATTCATAATTAGGAATGGCGCACACTTTGCAAATGTAGCTTCTCTTCCCTACCTTTTCAATAGTTTTGTAAGATCAAAACTGGAATACTGTTGCGTAATCTGGTGACCGTACTATAAATCTCATATAGCACGAATTGAAAAAGTACAGAATAAGCTTTAAAAATACTGTATTATAAACAGTTCAGGAAATATCCTAATTACATGAAGTTTAATAAGCTGCTAAAAGTATATAAAGTGATGTCATTAGAAAATTGCAGGAATATACAACAGTTATTCCTTTATAAAATGATTAACGGCAATATAAATAACACTATATTTTTACAAGAAATTAATTTAAACAACAGACATCCAGAGCTTTCCGCTTATAAAGAGGGTAGATCAGTACAATCGCCTTAGTGACATTTACCTTCTTGATCAAGAACATAAAAGAACTTCAGAACATATTTCTGTAGTTTCTTTTGATTTATAAAGAGGACAGTATTTGGTAAGTCATTAATTTTAATGTGATATCATCCAATAATTGTCTTATCAGTAATATATCTTTGTTACACTTCCAGGTTTGTTTGTTATATTTCAGTGGTTGTATGTTCTTTTTTCTAATGGTTATTTGTAGTTCTTAGATGGTTCATAATTACATTTTTGTTATTTTTGTCATTTGCTAGTTGCTTTTCATTTAAAAATTTTGTATGTCATATCATTTAATGTGAAGTTGTTAGGTATACATTTTATTTTTATATTTTTGTTAAATTATAATGCAATTTTTTAATTGTTTATTCATGTATTGGATGTAATCAACTGCATACGCTGTGATAACTGGGAAAAGTAACAGCAAACCTGTAACAGCAAATTGAAATAAATAAATAGAAATAAATAAATAAATAAATAAATAAATAAATAAATAAATAAATAAATAAATAAATAAATAAATAAATAAATAAATAAATAAATAAATAAATAAATAAATAAATAAATAAATAAATAAATAAATAAATAAATAAATAAATAAATAAATAAATAAATAAATAAATAAATAAATAAATAAATAAATAAATAAATAATAAATAAATAAATAAATAAATAAATAAATAAATAAATAAATAAATAAATAAATAAATAAATAAATAAATAAATAAATAAATAAATAAATAAATAAATAAATAAATAAATAAATAAATAAATAAATAAATAAATAAATAAATAAATAAATAAATAAATAAATAAATAAATAAATAAATAAATAAATAAATAAATAAATAAATAAATAAATAAATAAATAAATAAATAAATAAATAAATAAATAAATAAATAAATAAATAAATAAATAAATAAATAAATAAATAAATAAATAAATAAATAAATAAATAAATAAATAAATAAATAAATAAATAAATAAATAAATAAATAAATAAATAAATAAATAAATAAATAAATAAATAAATAAATAAATAAATAAATAAATAAATAAATAAATAAATAAATAAATAAATAAATAAATAAATAAATAAATAAATAAATAAATAAATAAATAAATAAATAAATAAATAAATAAATAAATAAATAAATAAATAAATAAATAAATAAATAAATAAATAAAGAATGAAAGAAAAAGAAAGAAAGAGAAAGAAAGAAACAAACAAACAAAGAAAGAAGGAAAGAAAGAAAGAAGGAAAGAAAGAAAGAAGGAAAGAAAGAAGAAAGAAAGAAAGAAAGAAAGAAAGAAAGAAAGAAAGAAAGAAAGAAAGAAAGAAAGAAAGAAAGAAAGAAAGAAAGAAAGAAAGAAAGAAAGAAAGAAAGAAAGAAAGAAAGAAAGAAAGAAAGAAGGAAAGAAAGAAGGAAAGAAAGAAGGAAAGAAAGAAGGAAAGAAAGAAGGAAAGAAAGAAGGAAAGAAGAGAAGAAGGAAAGAAGGAAAGAAGGAAAGAAGGAAAGAAGGAAAGAAGGAAAGAAGAAAGAAAGAAAGAAAGAAAGAAAGAAAGAAAGAAAGAAAGAAAGAAAGAAAGAAAGAAAGAAAGAAAGAAAGAAAGAAAGAAAGAAAGAAAGAAAGAAAGAAAGAAGAAGAAAGAAAGAAAGAAAGAAAGAAAGAAAGAAAGAAAGAAAGAAAGAAAGAAAGAAAGAAAGAAAGAAAGAAAGAAAGAAAGAAAGAAAGAAAGAAGAAAGAAAGAAAGAAAGAAAGAAAGAAAGAAAGAAAGAAAGAAAGAAAGAAAGAAAGAAAGAAAGAAAGAAAGAAAGAAAGAAAGAAAGAAAGAAAGAAAGAAAGAAGAAAGAAGAAAGAAAGAAAGAAAGAAAGAAAGAAAGAAAGAAAGAAAGAAAGAAAGAAAGAAAGAAGAAAGAAAGAAAGAAAGAAAGAAAGAAAGAAAGAAAGAAAGAAAGAAAGCAACATGGAGATTTGATTCTCTTTTGTATTATATTTGTATTACTCAGAAGACTGAAAATGAAATTCCTCCACAAAATGTATGCATTGTATTTATTTAAATTTCTCATATATTACAAACTCCGCAATCGGAAACTCAATATCTTAACTTCAGTTGGAGATCTGGGAGTTATATTTCTTTCTAAAGTTACTAACACGCTATTATTTTGGCTCCGTAACGTCCGTATAAGACACATGATTTACTCTACTTTATAGGAAGGGGAAGTATTGGATTCCAGTTCTACATATTTCACAAAATGTACGTTTTCTCGCATTCTGAATAAAATCTATTTAAGAAGTCAACTCTTCTCACCTACCTGCCTGTTCATACAGCATAATTAAAAATGAAATATTTTCGGGCATTTAACTCCATTATTTTTTAAGGATGTGCCATGAAGATTTCAAGAAAGATCGGCACCTCAAATAGTATGAAAAATCCTGAAACAAAATGCCAGTCAGCTCAATGGAAGCACAAAGACTCACCGCCACCAAAAAGATTTCGGGTGAGCGCCATTGCTGACAAAATGATGGTGGCCATCTTCTGGGATGGCAGTACTGTAATCCTTACTCATTACATTCCAAAGGGCATTACGGTGACAGCTGCATCCTACCAAAATGTTTTGAAGAATAAACTCCTCCCAGCATTGCGTGAAAAACGGGCGGAAAGAGGTTGGACGTGTGCTCTTTCATCAAGACAACGCACCAGCGCATCTGGCGAAGGCAACGCAGGATTTTTTTCGTGGCAAAACTTTGAAGTGACTGCTCATGCTCCCTACTCACCCGACCTGGCACCTAGCGACTTTAGGTTGCTTCCCACATTGAAAGACACTCCGTGGTCGCAGAATCACTAGCCGTGCCGCTATTACCTCAGCGATTTTCCAGTGGCCAAAACACACTTCTAAAGAAGCGTTCGCAAGGGCCATGGAATCATGGCGTCAACGTTGTGAAAAATGTGTACGGCTAGAAGGAAATTACGTTGAGAAGTGACACTAGTTTCATATTTTTCTTGTATTACTGAGGAAAAAAAATAGAACGTGTTATAGCTTGAACGCACATCGTAATAAAATACCACAGCTTCAAGATGTAAGACAATAATAATTACATTCTGAATGTTTTTGCACATAACGTTGATTTTTTTCACTCTGAGTAAATTTGTCATAGTTGTAAAGCTGAAAACCTAGGCAAAAACTTATTACACAGAACGTGCAGATAATTTTAAAGGTAAGAAATGTAACTCATTTTTGTAGCATCATAATTTTTTAATATTTGCTCTATTTGGTTTGAACTATTTTCACGCGTTTTGAAAAGCAAAGTGGACATGTTCATATTCTGGCTACAAGTGAACCTACTGAACGCAAATCAGTCTAATGTAAATCTAATCCATTCCCTTTTTTCTCGTCATACATTTCAAAGCCAGCGGCACACCCTTTTAAGGACATTAGCATCGTATAAGGCTTACGTATTCCTCTTATAAATCTAGATACTGTCTCATAGCTAATGTCATTTTTAAGAAAAACAATCATCTGAAATGTGTTCTGACAAGCAATTAACTAACTTTCAAGATATATACTACTAGATTAGTCTTGATTATCATCTACTCCTTTTAGTATATATATTTGGACGATATTCTAAATGAATGGAAGATTTTAGTAGACCCAGGAATCAAAATAAAAGAAAATATTTATATTAATATCCTGTTGTTTGCGGATGTCCAAATATTGATTCAACGGAATGAAAATCAACTACAAAAATCAATGTATATTCTAAATAATACAGTACAATAGTTTAATATTAAAATATCAGAAGAAAAAACAAAAATTATTATTTTTAATTATGGCTTTTAAAGGAAATTATAATGTAAGATCAAAAATTGTTTTAGGAAATAATATTTTAGAACAAATATTGATATTGTTGATATTTATATTAAGTGGTTGAAAGTAGTGTACAATTAAGATCATAGCAAAATGCTCTGAAGTTAAACAAATAAATATTATCATTGATGTGACTACTTTTATAATTCATATTTTTAATGAAACTAAATTAATCGTGCGTTCGTTGAACTCCCTTCAGCTCTTCCATCCATCAAAACCATATCCGTCATTTCGGCGTTCGTATAGCGCTCCATATTGCTTGAATTTGCTAAGTACGCGCAAAATTCTCCCTGTTAGGACGGAATGAAGAGCAAGCTTGCAACTGTCCGAGTTATTAGTCAACTTTTTCACAAGTAACTGCCTTTGCCCCATTACCTGAAAGGTAGGCTAGGGTCATTGATAAAAAGCAAGAAGTAATGCTTTTGTTTTCGTGGCCGGTGCGTCCCAATAACAGCTTTTGAGGTTCGCACACCAGTGCTTCCTGCGCTGGCTGATCACAAAATCATGTAATATTTAATGCTGCATAAAAGTATACCAAACAAAACTTCGAACCTCTGACACTGAAATTCGGACTAGTTAAAGTTATAAATTACGCAACGGCTGTAACCGTTCGGTGTCGTTTTGAATATATATACATACATACATTTTGTCAGTCAGTAGGATAACGCGCGGGATGTGAATGGTACCGCTGAGGAATGTTGAATATTCTCATAAACTGGACTATAACACACTGTATGTTCACGTGAGTGAATCTAATGCGCACATTCGTGCAAGCTTAGCTGGAAATCCGTTTCGTGCTCCCCGACGAGGAAATTTCGTGGGCATTTTGTGGAATAGCACAAAAACCTGTCGATCAGTCGTCACGCGATTCTCGCTTGCAAGAGCGGCTCCGAGTTGGAAGGGGCGGTGCCAGAAGCACGTGTTCCGCCATGGAGTCAGGCATGTTCGGTGTTTGTCAATTCCTTCCGATATTCCTTGCTCGTTCACAGTTCACTGCCAGCCAAAAACTTGTTTAAGGGAAAATGAGTGTACCTGCCTTCCCTATGACGTGCAAGAACTTCAAAGAGCTCTAGAAACGTCAAGGGGAGAAAATATGAGTCCGCAGGTAGCACTGGATACTCATCCGGTCTCTCAACAATTTTGCTCCACAGGAGCCGGCAAATTGGTGATATAACGCTGTTACTGCATTTAAGTATTACTTTGTTACAAAGAATTATCTGAAACTATTTTTACTTTCTCACAGAGCGGGATGGTTTAGGGGTTTCATTGACATTGAAATATTTTAATTTGTCAAAAATGACTAACAATTTTGATTAAAATCCCTTATGTTTAAGATATTTTAATGACAAATAAAATCTATACATTCCAATTTCTAGGGAAAGCCTGAACAATAAATGTACATCTTGTTAAATAATACAGTTAATGATAAACATAACTGTTTAGAATGTTGGTTCTAAACCTAATTTTGTACCCTGCTTTCTACAACATTTATCAACATTCAGGGTATTACTGCTAGATACTGATAAGATATAAATAAATCCTAAAATATCTTTAAATGTAAAATAAGGATGAAAAGGAATTTTATCAATATTTCTGACCAGCTTGAAGACGTTCAGGTTGATAACCCCATCCGAAAAATAAGGATAGAGTAAAGGAAATGTGAAAAATCGATTTAAGGTTGCATTTTCTACCGCAAATCCTCCTCAAACTCATTGAACTAATTCCAATCCTTGGTAAGGAATTGATGATTATCGATAAACGTTTTGTTGAACCTGTGTTGTATGTTTTATAGCGAGTTTTATGAGACTATAAAGCATACGATTTTTTTGACTAGGTTGCCATCGTTGTCATTCACTGGGCGACCCGGGAAACCCTCGAGAAACACCCATGAGAAAATGCGACTCCTTTACTGAGAGCGAATTCCGATTTCCAGGCAATTTTACAAACTTTTTATTGGAGTATACATGGCAAACTACTTCAGTAAACGCCTCGGAAAAAAATGGACCTATCATATGAGTACACTAACGTCAGCTAAACGGAAAATGGCGGATTCTTGTATTTAGAGCAGGGTATGGCTGCCAAAATGGACCGGTACAGCCAAAACGGAAATATTTTTAAAAACAGTTTATTTACATTTTTGCTTAAACTACGTCTCGTGCATCTCAATTAACAAGCATAAGAGCATTTGCCATTCATGTAATAATATTAAAACACCGAGCAAATGATTAAAAATGTCTTAAAAGGCTGAATCAAGTACGAAAACTCGCGAGGTGGCAAAGGTATGGCGCCAGGCATACCAGTCGTACTACTGAACATGGAACGTGCTTGCCTGCCCCGCCCGCTTCGGTAGCGTAGATGGTAGCGTATCTGCCTCACGTTCAAGAGATCCCGAGTTCGAATCTCGGTCAGGGTGAGTTATCTGAATAAGGTTTTTCCGGGTTTCCCTTATCCTTAAAGACGAATGCCGGGTAGCTCTAAGCTCCATGGACCCCGAACTCATTTGATCATCATTTCGCCAATTTCATTCAACGTCCGATATGACTTAACGTTGGAGGACGTAAATTACCACAAAAAAGGTCTCGAAATGGTTCAATGGGATTATTACGTCTCGTGGGCCCTAACACCCAATGACACACGTTCGAGTCTCAGCATTGTAACTACACTTTTTTATGTTCATAACTTGGAAACCGAATTCACAATAACATAATTATTAGCTTCTTGAGGGCGTGCATTACCCAAGAAGGTCATCAGTTTGAGCGCTTGCTTCGTTAGAGTTGTCGTGTTCCCGGAATAGTTAAAGGATCATTCCAGCGCCACAAATCATACCAATTTGAAACGACATTTTTAATAGCAAAATAATTCTATGTCTGCAAAATAGTGTTTAACTTCCAAGTTAAACTATGATACTGTTATTTCCATGTTTTCTGTGTTCTAATGTGTATAAATGTTCCTTATTTCAATTACAGCTATCTATAGGTGTGTTTAAAAACCACCTACTTGTAGTTCACCGATAAAGAAACATCAAACAATGCCATAAATATAAATAAAACAATTAAAAATAAAAAATAACAACAGTTTTCAGAATAATAATTGCAAATTGTGAGTATTACACGGTGAAAAATTTAGTATATCTACGCAGAGGATTCGAACCACCGTCACAGCAGACAAAGGAGATCGTAATTCTGCGCTACCTAGTAACGTGTAAGATAAATATTCCGTCTAACATATAGTATTCGCTGGTTCCAGTGACGTGCGAACGTCAACTGTCTAATTACGAATATACTACAGACGATGTGATGACATCTATATTAGTACTAATTTCATTGAGTGTTTAACATCCATGTTAAATACGCGGGTAGAACCTAGTAATGGGGCGTATGTTTTCATGTTGGAGTATAAAATGTGGACTGCGTAAACTAAGAATAAGGGGTAGCTGACTCTCATGTATAGAAGAGGATTCACAGAGTTGGGTTTACGAATAAGAAGATGGAGACTTAATGCGCTGACAAGAGGCTTCAATATTCACGCAGGCTCAGGGCATACAAGGGCCATGCAGTAAGTAAACAAGAGAGTAAGTGAGCGAGTTAGGCAGTGAATAAGTGAGTGAATGAGTGAGAGAGTGAGTGAGCGAGTGAGTGGGTGGGTGGGTTGTTATGAAGGTAGGTAGATAGGTATGTAAGGCTTCAATATTCACGCTGGCTCAGGGCCTACAAGAGCCATGCAGTAAGTAAACAAGAGAGTAAGTGAGCGAGTTAGGCAGTGAATAAGTGAGTGAATGAGTGAGAGAGTGAGTGAGCGAGTGAGTGAGTGGGAGGGTAGGTTGTTAGGAAGGTAGGTAGATAGATAGGTACGTAAGCACGAGACGTAATTAATAAAGTAAAGTATAGCTTCCAAGAGTAAGATAGAAGCTAAATAATACTCAATATCCAGTTTTTTCTATTTCTGTAGTTTTCAAAGATTTAAGGGGATGCAGCACCGAAAACCCCAAATCAAGAAACTTTCAACCATCTTGCTGAATTCAATAATTTTTGAGTAATTAATTTGTGAAATTCAAAATTTGGGCAAAATTCAAACCGCTCCACGTGATGAAAATTTTCAAAATTTTAATTTTTCTATTTCAAAAATATTCAAATGGTTATGAAGAAAACATCTATCATATGAATTCTTATTTTATTTATTTATTTAGCATTTAATTTCTGTACAGAAATATTTGCTTTTTCAAGATACAGTACAAACAATACAATCTAGAAATATCAGAAAATACAGAATTAATTCTTCATGCAATAATCAGATTAAATTGTATCAATGTCAACAAATACAGAAAACTTACATGAATTGTCAACCATTAGTATCATAAAATTATTCTCATGTAATCATTTACTCTACTTAATTTGGTGTCTAAAATATTCAAAGAACTCTTGAGTACTATAGAAGCACTGATTTATTAAAAATGATTTCACATCTCTTCTGATTCTTTTCTTATCATTGTTTTTTATTTTCTTTAAGATTAAGTTATACATGTGAACCCCTTTATGAAGTACAGAGTTAAGTTTTTTATTTGATCTTGATCCCAGTAACGTGCGTAACAAATGATTTTATAGTTTACGTACTGGAACATCCTCAGATTTTTCATTTTATATCATTATCCATGTTACATGTTATATAACTGAGGAATAGATAGTTTTGTAACATCCTAA